>OW818032.2:74615339-75024451 GCA_942486065.2 Calliphora vomitoria
AAGACCTTGCTTACCATAGTGACAGGATGCCAAATCAGGCCAAAAATAAGTGGACACATTAAGAAGTCTTACACGCAGAAAAAAAATATAGTTGGGCATTGTTACTGTAACCATTTCAACATTTGTGCATTGTTACTGTAACCATTTCAAAATTTTTAACAATATTATATTCACAGTAACTATATTTATGATAGTGGTAACAATAATATGGTTAATTTACGATTCACATGAATATTTCAACTATATATATGGTTACAGTAAACATATATATGTTTGTGACAACCAGTGTACTTATTGTGTGTATGACTTAATAATGGTTTTTGTTTTTAATAACTTATATGTTATTTTGAAGGGAACATATAAGTCGATTATTCTCACTTATTCACTAGCATTACAGTGTAAACAACAAAGGTTTCTTGTCGAATATCGAATTTTGTGCCAACATATGCTGTAAGTTTTTTTTGCTTAATTTTAAAAAAGTGCTGTTTCAACGTGCGAGAGTTGGTTTTTCGGTTCAGAAGTGGTGGTTGTGATACGAAAGAAAAAAAACTTTAATGACCAAAAATTGGAGGAATTGCTTATCATTTTTCAGAGGTTTGCGAGCAGCAGGATTCATCCAAATGCAGGGAAATCAAGAACCATGGAGAAAAAGCTAAGAAACCTTGAAAGACGAGTTTGTATGTCTGAAATGCTGCTTGAACGCTGTATAAGAAAATTACTTTTGCACCGAAATAATACTTGCGATGAAAAATGGATGCATTACTAGATCATCACGCGAAACCTGAACCATATGTTGCCAGAAAGATGTTAAAAGGTCATAGCTAACAGTGCCCAATAATTTGAATTAATATAGAAAAAAAAAAAAAAAAATTTTGCATTTTTAAATCATACATCCAATAATTGTTGTTCTTATTATTTTACAAGCACAATATGATAGAAGAAACTTGTATATTTTTTATTTTTTTGCTTAAAGCTTACATGTATATGTGTTTTGTGTATGTGTTAGTAGTTTGTCCCGATTCAAATAAAATCTATATTTTGCATATTTGTGAATATATATCTTTCAAATGGTATATTTTTTGCCTAAATTGAAACTATGAGCGTAAATGGGGTCTCAAAAAATTTACTTATTATTATATAGGTTAGGGAATGGATTTAAAGGAACAAAGGGAAAAAAATTATTGTCTTTGATGTAAACACTACTATTAATAAATAAACCAAAAAAAGCATTGAGAAAAAACAAAACTAAATCGGTTTTCTGTGGCAAAAAAGTGTTGGTGTTTAATATACCTATAATTTTATATAATAATTTGTATAAAAATAATTTATAGTCCAGCTGTTCTGAGTTTTTTTTTTACAGTGGATCAAAATTTGATTTTTTTTTTTGATGGAAGAGAGCATTATACTAAATGAAAAAAATGTTATATGTTTATGTCTGGGAGAATTCATATTGTCAGAGTCGTATCGTAGAATTTTATGCGGATCATTATTGTGGAAGATTTTAACCCTCCAGCTCCTATTTTTAGGGGTCAATTTGAATCTTTTTTTCGATAAAATCAAAAAAAGTCCTTTCAAAACGGACATCTGAGGCTTACGATATTCTACGAAAATGTTTGCGGAAAATTTCAGTGGGGGTCACCAAAGATATCAAAGTTGTGAACAAAGCTCTTTACGCTTAAATAGCAAAATTACATGCCACCTTGAGTTTCATATTCTTTTATGATTTGAATGAGCTGAAATTTAAAACATAGGAGTTAGAGAAAAATTATCCCCATACAATTCCATAATATAACTCTGATAATAAGAATTCTCTCAGACATTAACTTAATAATTTTCATTTAGAATAATGTTCCCTTTAATCTAAAAATGAAAACTTTATTCTACAAAAATGATTTACTCAGCATGCCCTTTCAGAACTATAGGGTCTTTATTCTTTTCCAATCAAAAAGTCTCAATTTGTTAGACAGTGATTTTATTGTTTAGTAAATTTATCACTTTTTAAGATTATTTGAAAAAAAAAAAAAAAAATAATTTTAGGATGCAAAAAATATTGCATACTTTGAGGAGGAAACATGTACGTATACTTATTATTTAATTTTCAAAATTGTTTATTGCTCATACGCCTTAGTGTGAGTGCTAAGGTAAATTAAAAATCAATAAGAAAAATAAATAAAAATTTCATAATTTAGAAAGTGCTGTTAAACGCACTTGTAGTACAATTCATAAATATTGTAACGTTTTTACCTTTTAAAAAGGGTGGTTTATTTCCTTTAAATAAACCTAATTCATTTAATTGCAAATAAAAGCAGCTTAGTAGTTTAAAATTGTAACAGCTCTTTATTTGTCCAAATGGGCACTACAACTGTTTAAATAGTCACTCTGTGCTTAAATATACACACTTATATTACACAGCTTAAAATGTACGAGAGTGCACTAGCAATGAAGTTTTTGTTAATTCTAACAGAGCCTATGATCAACTAAACTGACTGCAATCGCTGTCACTATTTATATAGAGTGCCACCTGTAAGGGGTTTCATGAATTATCTCAACAGCTTCAATGTTAATGTTAGCAACTTTAACATTGTTGATACCTTCTACTGATGGAAATGTTTATAAACATGACGAATGTTGCAAGCAGTCGTTACAGTGCCTATGATCAACTAAATTGATTGCAATTGCTGCCACTATTTTTATAGAGTGCCACCTGTCAGTGGTTTCATGAATTATCTCAACAGCTTTAATGTTAATGTTAGCAACTTTAACATTGTTGATACCTTCTACTGATGGAAATATTTATAAACATGATTAATGTTGCAAGAAATCGCTACAGAGGGTTAAATTAAAATCCATAGTGATATTTCGCAACAATATGTTGTAGGTAAAAGGTCCTCCTATCATTTATTTACTGTATTGGTAGCAGTTTAAAATTTGTTTAAAAATCCAGCAAAATTTAAAAATTTTGGAAATTTAACATAACATTTCTTTTCTTATAGCAAAAATGTAAACTTTCTTGCTTAAATATTGATTAAGGTGTTTATATAAAAAACGATACAGACAATTATGAAACATTTTAGAAATTCGTGGAATTCCTGCACAAAGTTTTAAACAAAGCCTGTCATTTGCACTTTAAATATTTTAATTATGCCTCACTGCAGATTGATTTAGAAACAATGACACAAAATTAAAAACAAAAAACTTATAAATATTTTGTTGTCTGCAAGATTTCAAATTGACAACAAAAGGCCAGACAGAGAAGAAAAAAATTTAAGATACTAAAATAAGAATTTTAATAAAGGTAGCTAACTTTTAAATACTTTAATAAAATTTTTGCTTTGTATAGTTTTAATTTTTTCTAAAGATTATTTTTCAGTTCTTTATTTGCAATGTCTTTCAAATCTTAAGTTTAAAATTAAGATTCATCCTTGAACTCTCCTTAGAAATAAATTCCAATCAATATTTATCTCTTACCACCAAGTCGAACAACGAAATGAAAATATTATTAATAATGATTGATTAGAGAAATAAAGTAATCAACGACTCAACATGAACAGCCATTACCGCAACAAACAAACAATGAAAAAGTATATAAATATTCAGCATAAAAACGTGCCACTGGCACAATATTTATGGCAAGTTCTACGATAATTTCCCCACTAAATACAAAAGAACAGAGTGTTTAAATCGAAAGCGTTATTTCCAGAATTGTCATATTAACACCCCAGATAAATTCAAAGCAACTCACTTATACAAAAGCACCAATCATTGATGTGACCAACTGCTTACCTGGATAAACAATTTATTTTATGTTTATTTAACACTGAAACACTTACTTTTGAGCCACTCTGTCTATTTAAACAAATAATTCCTGTTTTCATACATTTTTTAACAAACAAAAATAAATCTTTAAAATATGATGTATTCAAATCACACTTTTCTCTCCCTGTCCTTACAAGCATAAAGACGTTTCTAAATGTTAAGAAAAAACACCTCCAGTATGTCTGTCTGGCATATGCTAAGTATTTACAATTATTCATTATTTTCAGCTGGAATTTTATGTTAAATTTGTGTTTATTCTTTACCACAACACATGACACATGTTTATTGTTTCAGATCAATCATTTTAGTTCTTTCATTTTTGTTTTTTCGTTCTCCGCCAAAGGCATTGAGTCAAGGTAATCATAGATTTTTTGCTTCGGTGACTTTAGTCGGCTGTCATAAAGAGAAAATGCAAAAAGAAACCCACAAAAAAATGAAGCAAATACATGTGTTCATATTTTCCCAAAATTTTGGCAGTCAGGTGTGAGCAGCTTCAGTCTTTTTGCTGCGAGTCATGTGTCAATAGACATCAACAAAATGTGTGGGTCTTTTGTTTAACAATATAAATAGAAAAAACCATAACGACACTATCAGGTATGAAATAAATGCAAATATTCACGATTTTATCTAAAAACAGTGGAATCTAGAGAATTTTATTTTGTATATGATTTTTAATAAGCAATGGGCAGTTTCATGAGAAAACTAGAATTAAATTTAAACCTTCCCAGTAAAACCTCGCTTCCCGGTAACCGCAGTGCATACTTTCTCCTTATCATAAGATTTTTATAATCAACACCACGATAGTGTGGAGGGTATTATCTGTTTGGGCTGATGTTATAACGCCCAAAAATATTCTATCACCTTAATAGCGATAGACATAGTATCATTTTCTAAGTAGATTTTGCAATGTCCGTTCACCCTGGCTAGTTATATAGGTTTTACAGATATATATAAAAAGAAATCATAATTTGTTGCGGATCGGTCTATACTTGACCATATCTCCCATTCCATAGACCAGAAAAATACAAAAAGTGGTGGAATATAAATAATTTCCGTTTTCTACTCGTTTAAGAAAAACAATGGGGTTTTTCTTACACACATTTATTTACAAAGCTTGTTGCTTACTTACACAATTACTTGTCATATGTATTAATGATATTTTGACTCGTGTCAGAACAACAAAAATCAAACATAAAACTACCTGAATACATTTCGATACACCTTAGACTATGTTTGCGGTTGTTTGGAATTGACAAGGGTTTTTATTGATGAAGCTTGTTATATTAACAAACAAGACTTTTGTATCCGGCGGGATCAAAACTTCCTATTTTGGGATACTAAAGGTAGCTACTATCATCACGGCATTTTGTTCTAAATTTATTTTGGTTTGGCCCGATTTTGCCTATTTTCCATACCAAACATTTCTCATCAACAATGAATACTTTAAGGAAAACAGTTCATCGCTTTATGTTTGTCTTCAACAGACAAACATATATATTCAGATCATCTTAACCTTCGCTTTACCAAAGGATTTTCTACGTACATGGTTTACCAATACACACGCGGGTGATATTAAACTTCTACACATGTTTTTAAAAATTTTAAAAAATCCAAAAAAAACCTATAAAAAATTCAATATTTTATCATATTATTATTAAATTCTACAGAATTTTAAAAATTGTTCAGTGAGCCTAAATTTCATTTAATGCGAAGAAAAATTAAACAAGTAAGAATAGTTGGTCAAGCCCGACCATATGATACCCTACACCAATTAGGAAGAATGACTTCTGTATACATGAAACCTATTTGTATTGAATTTTATTTGAATTCCAACACTTTTAAGAAATCTATACTTATTAAAATGATTTTCGGAAGTAGACATTGTATAGAAGCTATGACTAATTATGGACCAATGGTTATAAAATTTAGTGGGATGACTTTTGTATATGAGGCATGAGATCGAAAATTTTTTAACATAACAGTTTTGAATCTTTTTTTATTTGATTGAAATTATTGTTACAAAAAAAAAATATATTTTTATAGTTCTAATCACTAATGATGAAATGTTGAACCTTTTTCGAAAACCCTTCCATTATGGCTTTTATAGTGCTTTATGTCACTTTGTTCGCACAGGCTGTTCATCTCCGTTTAAAATCTACCACACATTTTGACACGTTTTCTGTGCTCTTCAACACTCTTTTAACAAGAGCCCAATATCTATCCACTGGACTCAGCTCCAGGCAGTTTGGAAGAATTTCCTCTCTTGGTACAAATACCACATTATTGGTCTTGGACGACTCAAGAACTTTCTTACCGTAGTGACAGATGTCAAATCAGGCCAAAAATAAGTGGACACATTAAGAAGTCTTATGAATGGAAACATAATTTTCCTTGTTGTAAATTTCGGTATTTATAGAGCCCTTTGTAACAAATGTTTGGCTTTTTCGCCGCAACTGCCATATTGCTTGCCATACCAAGAACTGTTTTGAAAATTTTGTCTGCTTTTGGCTCCTAAACTTTTCTTCAACATTCCCTCGAGCATCTGCAACATAAAGAAATTGACCCAGAAGCTGCGAACAATTTTGCATACGTATATTTCGTCATCCATAATGCAGCAGATATATTTTTTGTATAAAATATGACTTCAATATCCGTGCTCTGTCTTTGGCCTCTACATTTTTAGCAGAGTTCCTGTCAGGAAGTTTGTGAGCCTTGTATGCTTTTAAACCTTCATTGGCTTTAACTTTTCGTACCAAATAGTACGAGTACTGACCGAATCGGGCTGCTTCCCTACCGGAGGTGTTGGGAGCTCTTTTGAAAATGCTTTCAATTTGTTTGGCTTTAGAAACATCATGTGAACCACCCGGTACTGTTTGATAACATTGGAAAAAGTTTGATAGCAGACCTTTGATTGTTTGGCCAACTTTTTGTAGGATCAAGTTGGGTTTTGTTGAAAATATTTAATAATTTTAGTACGCACTTTTTTCTGATCACTCATTTTAATCAGATTAAAAACAAATGAACATAACTGACATTAAACAAAATAACTGACATGGTTTACAAAGGTAACTTGATAAAAAAAATCAAATAATATTTGGTTAAAAGTTTTAATGAAAAACGTGTGTTAAGAATTTTACGATCTCAGTCCTTATTTACAAAGCATGTTGCTTACTTACACAATTACTTGTCATATGTATAAATGATATTTGGACTTTTTTCATAACAACACAAATCAACATAAAACTACCTGAATAGATTTCGATACACCTTATACTATGTATACGGTTATTTTAAATTGACAAGGGATTTTATTGATGAATCTTGTAATACTAACAAATAAGACTTTTATATCCTTCGGGGCACAATATTCCTATTTTGGGATACTTAAGTTAGCTACTAGTAACACGGCATTTTGTTCTAAATTTGTTTAGGTTTGGCCTGATTTGGCCCGATTTTGTCCATTTTCAATATCAAACATTTCTGATCAATAATGAATACTGTAGAGAAAAATGTTCATCGCTTTAGGCACTATCGTGTCAAGACACAAACGTACACATCCTGATCATCTTAACCTTCGCTTTACCAAAAGTTTTTCTATGTACATGGTTGACCAATACACACCCAGGTGGTACTGAACTTCTATACATGTTTTTATATGCAACGAAAAAAATTTTAAAAAATTAAAAAAACCTTTTAAAAAATTCAACACATTTTATCATATTTTTATTAAATTCTAACCCAATGTACCCTCCCCGCTATGGTAATGTAGGGTATAAAAAGTTACCCGGGCGGGTATTGATAAAGCGAAAGTTTAAAATGTGTAACGGCCTAGAATATATTTACTTCTGGGGGTGTATGACCAATAATGCGATGTTTTAAAAACGGAATCATTTTGTCATTGGGTTTGTAACACATTACACACATACATCCGATATTTTTGGTGTACGATAATGTATTCTTCAGACGTGAGCTTTATGAAGAATCTATGTATTATTATGGATTGTTAGTCGCGAAATCCAGTAATATGATTAATGCATATATGAAACAAATTTGTTTAATTTCTTTTTTTTTTTTTTTCAATACCGAATTTATGCGAATTAATGTATTTTTCGAATGTTGGCCTTATACTAGAACTATGTCCTATTAAGAGGCCATCGTCATAAAATATTATGCAATGATACATATATATTTGATGCTTATTTTGTTTTAATTTTCCCGCATGTGGATCTTATATGATAGCAAAGGGCATATATGTACTAATCGTCTGATATATATAACTAATCTGTATACAATCGTGTTCGATATCGATATTTATGCGAAATCTATGTATGTTAATATGTTTTTCAATGTGGTCCTTATATGGGAGCAATAGGCCGATGTTCATAAAATTAGTTACGGCGATTATGTGTAGGGTAGAAGGCGGATCATTCGCCATAGAGGCACATCTGCCAACACCAAATAACTTAAAATCCGAGTAATCGATTTTGTTACATTATTAAGTTATGTTTTCGTTTATAAGACGTGATTAATTGTTTTTCTATAAGCTGTGAAAATATTTCATCATGTAATTTTTTTGCGCTAACTTCTTTAGTTTTTGTGATACAAAAAATATATTAGTTGAAGATAGAATGTCAATAATAGTGAACAATAAGCGACAATAGTCTTTTCGATCATTTAATTTGAAGTAAGAAAAAAAAATTAATATTAAATCTCAAAACTACCCCTGGGGCACATTCACCAGGTACAAGGAATCCCTTTGATGTACAGTAAAATGTTGATAAAATATAAAAAAAAATCAGTCACACTTTGTTTAATTTGTTTTTGTTAAGTCATGTGAAATAAACAATAAATATCTAGTTTATTGTATTTTATTTTGTGAATTTAGGTATAAAACAGTAAAATGCGTTTATATTTTTGGATTTTTTTGTATTTTACAAATGACAAATCTGCCCCATCCCATTGGCGTATTTACCCAATGGGTCGGGTCGTTTCGCCGATTTTGTTCAGTCTAGAAATGTTAAAAAAAATATGTATATTAGGATAAGATAGGCAAGATTGAAATGAATAAAACAAAAGCCAACAAATCTAAGTATCCGAAACAAAAAAAAAAAATAAGGAGTATGTATTGCGGATTTATTTTTGGGATCTCCTTTAAAAAAAAGTGGCGCATGGTCCCCCTTCTACCCTTCATGGGGATTATAGGTGTTGAATTTGAAACTGATTACGGCATTTATAAGAGATTTATTTTCGGAAGTGGAACTAATATGGGGCTGTGACCAAACACACTGATGTAAGACATTTCGAAAATGATCCGAATATGGGAGCTATGACTGATTATAAAATTTTATACGATGATATATAAGGAATAATTGTGTTCATACCGATGTTTATAAACATAATTCCTTATATGGGAGCTACGATTAATTATAGGCCCATCTTTATATAATTCTGTACGCGGATATTTATATATATGACTTTATATTACTTAATAAAAAATTATGGTAGCACTACATTTTTGTAATAAGAAAAACGAAAAATGAACTGCGATCAGCTGTTTCCTTGACTGTAAATTGAAACACACGATTAAAGCTTGAAAGCCAAAACTTTAACTTGTAATCTCCAAGTCATATATTGGGTGTTTAACGAAAAAATGCAGGATTTCTTCAAATTTATAGCTTTTGTTTTGCAACATTTTTACAAAATAAATTTATTGAAAATATTGGCTATTGTTAACTATGAACTTTTTCAATCTTTCTGTCATTATACGAATTCCGACATAAAAGAACTGCCCATCTTTTGAGGCCAAGAACGAATCAAGCCAATATGGGATACTTTGTTAAAAAGTGAAGCGTAAAGAGAGAGAGCTCTGCATCGATCGAAACAAATAGCACAGAATAAAGTCTGAACTATAAAGTGAGTGAGGCAGCATTTCCCAACCACTTCATTCTATATAGTTTTTAAAATGTATTGCAACTTGTGGCCTATCGTCGGCATGATGGAATATTACTGTTTCATGTCTGACCGCATATAATGGGCGTTTTTCGGACAGTGATCGCTTCAAAGGAATTAGTTGTGTTCGGTACAGGTTTCATGTGATGGTCTGACCAGATTCCAGCAGCTTATAATAGATAGAACACGGCTAGTTGGCTGTATTTCCCCTATGATATGTTGCGCTTCGGGTTAACGCAATAGATCCATTTTTCATCGCTAGTAGTGATTCGGTACAAAAGTGATTTTCTTTTATAGCGTTCAACCATCATTTCGGACATGCAAAATCGTCTCTCGGATTGAATTGCCCTGATTTTGGGTGAATCCTGCAGTTCGCAAACGTTTTGAAATTGCTGCTTGAATAGCTCCCAATGATTTTGCAAGCTCTTGTTGAGTTTGAAAAAAATCGTAATGGAGTAATGCCTCCAATTCTTTGTCTTCAAACTTTGTTGGTTGGCTTGGGCGATCTTTGTCTTCCGTGTCCAAATCAACCCCTCTGAACCATCTCTTGCACGTTGAAACCGATGGAAAACATTCAACACTTAGTGGCACTTTTCTTCAAATTAAATAAGTAGAGTAAAACCTCCCACTTATGACTCTTTGTAGGTGCAAAATTCTAAATTTTCAAAGCAACAAAAAACGTTGTTGTTTACACTCTAATGTTCAATAAATAAGGACATTAAAGTTATTAAAACCGAAAACCGCGTTCAAATGATACGCCATTTTTTTAAATCCCTTATTTTTAAGTCGTGCTCACAATACAATAGAGCCATATTCCGAGAAGAAATTTTTATCGGGTTTTAGAGAAATCATGGATCGATTTCAAAATGGTGGTCTTATCTTGGAAATATGAGTGCAATAATTCATGGTAATATTTGCAATATATTCAAAGAAAATAGCAAAGTATTTTGAAAAAATTTAAAAATTTGTTGAGGTTGTCTTACATTTTGGTGCATAAATAGGTTCAATTTGAAACTATTATGTTTAACAAAGAATATTTGGAGAAAACCTAAGTCTTTTCCTCTAGGCCCTATCGTGTCTTCAATAGACAGACGGACGGCGATAATTAGATCTTCTTTATCTGCATCCAATATTTCAAAATATTGGAATGACAAAATCAATATACCCCCATCTCTCTGGTTGAGCGTATAAAAAGCACTAGACAAATTCGTTTACATATTTTCCACAAGTTTCCTTAGTTCGATTCACTTTCATGGTTAAAATAAAGCATCTTTGATAAAAATTTTGTTAAAAGAGACACCTCTGTATTTGCTTTCAGGCTGCTATGGGACTTTGCTTAGAAAGAACATAACAAAAAATGTGAGGTAAAAGCATGAAAAACTTTTGGGTATTGCAGAAATTTATTTGTATTAGAAAATGATTTTGGTAGTTTTGTTTCTCTACTGTGACCTTCTGCATTTATATTTTTTCACGCATTGATGACAAACAGCAAACAGAACAGAAATTTATGTAAAAAGGTTATTTAATCAGAAATACAATGAAACATTTACTGTAAATAAAAACTAAAAGGCAAATGATTTTTTTTTTTTTATTTCCATCTCTTTTTCTATAATTCTAGAAATTATGTAATAAAATAATGAAAACTATAAAACTTTTAAACATTAATCTAAGGTAAAACTTTTACCTTTTGAACAGTTTTCATATGCATGAGTAGAATATCAAAAGTTTAATGGGATAAAATATCATACTTTTAATTAAAGAATTTCCGGAAAATAAGATTTTTTTTTTAATTTTTATTAAATGAACAAAGCTTGTGAGAAAAATGTTATATTATTTTATTCGAATAAATGAAAATATAAGAGAAATATGGATTCAAATGAAACCGTGTAGTCATATTAGAAAGTAATATTAGGTCATTGTAGCTGAAACATATGAATATGTAAACAACTTTAAGTTAAAATATAAGATATACCAAAATAGTTTAACTGGGATCACAATCTCCTAGTGTCCTTTACCATGTCAAATGTATTTCGTAACAGTCCACAAAATCCCCCTTTAGCATGCACCAATAAACTGTCAAAACATTTAATTGTCGTACCATTTCCTATACACCGGTTTGTTCCACACATCTCCCTTAACTATTTCGTATTCTTTGTAAATTTCTACAATTTGTTGCTGATTTTTATTTGACCATATTTTTATACAATATAGAAAATTCGTTAGAATTTGTATGTTTTACATTTTCAATTCCATAGATAAATATAAAAATATACATCCAAACATAGTATAGTACATACCCAAATTTAATCATATTTAGATTTCCATACACATTTGATTACACAAAGAACTCTTCTCTTCCATTCACGTACCTAAAAAAAGACAGAAAAATAGGTAAAAACAAAGCGAATTTAGATTTTATTCTGCAAACGAGTTTGTCAACATTGGATAGCTACAGAGTATGAGCAAAATAAAAAAAAACAATATATAGAAAAAATTCTATCTGTTAAATCAGATTTTACTATTCCAATTAAAAAAAAAACAGAACATGTAAAATAGAACAGAAATTCAACAGAAAAATATCAACTTAGATAACAACGACAATCTTCAACTACAAAAGAGTGAAATTGGAATTTTGTTTTAAAATTGAAACGAAAAAAAATGTTAAATAAAAACAAAATCAAATGGTTAACATTTTCAAACGAAAAGAATTTGTAAAAATAGTTTCTTTTATATAAATACTTCCTTCTTCGATTTTTAAAATTTTTATAAATAAGAATCAGTCTTCTTTTTCAAAAGGTCTAAAACAAATCTAATCGCCACTTGAATTTTGAAGAAATGAACTGTTTTTATTTTTCTTTAAATAATCATAACAACTTCCTCTGAGAATAAAAATGTGTATTTTTTTTGCGTCACTTAAACAGGACCTCTAATATAGAGTTCAGTTTGCTTGTGCAAATGGTCGCGAAATCTTAAAAAATAATATATTTTTTTTTGCAATTTTAGCATTTTAATATAACATAATTAATACTAATACAATACATATTACTATATTGTTGTTAATAATTCTTAATATTTTATATTAAGGAGTGAGATCCAAAAATGACTAACATACATATATGTTAATAAAAACGAAACCACTAAACTTACAGTGTTGAATTTTTTTTATTTGATTGAAATTATTATTACAATTTAAAAAAAATATTATTTTTATAGTTTTAATCAATAGTGATGAATTTATGAACCTTTTCCGGAAACCCTTCTATTAAAGTTTTTATTGAGTATTCTGTCACATTTTTCGAACAGGTAGTCCATCTCCGTATAAAATCTACCACACTTTTAGACACCTTTTTTGTGCTCTTCAATTCTCTTTTAACAAGATCCCATTATCTCTCCCTTGGCCTTAGCTCCAGGCAGTTTGGAGGATTTTGTACCACTCAAGGGCTTGTTTACCATAGTGACAGGATGCCAAGTCAGGCCAAAAATAAGTGGGCACATTATGAAGTCTTATGAATGTATGGAGCCTTTTTTGTAAACATTCCTTGATGTTAACTTCGGTATTTATAAATCCATTTGTAACAAATGTTTGGCTTATTTTGCCCCAACTGCATATTGCTTGCCACGACATGAACTTTTTGGGAAAATTTTCTGTTTTTGGGTCCTAAACTTTTCTACAACATTCCTTCGAGCATCGGCAACATAGAAATATTGACCCGGAAGCTGCGAAAAATTTTCCATACGTATTGCAGCAGGTATATCCATTATGCAGCAGGTAGATTTTTTGGTATACAATTTGACTTCAATTTCCGAGCTCTGTCTTTGGCCTCTAAATTTTTATCAGAGTTCCTGACAGAAACTTTTTGAGCATTGTATGTTTTTATACCTGCATTGACTTTAACTTTTCGTACCAAATAGTCCGAGTATTGAGCTAACTGAACTGCTTTCCTACCAGATGTGTTGGGATCTCTTTTGAAAATACTTTCTATTTATTTGCTTTAGAAACATCATGTGGACCATTCCTTCTACATGAACCAGGTTTTCTATCAACGGACAAGTTCTCACAATACTGTTTAATAACATTGAAATCAGTTTGACAGCAGACCTTTGATGGTTTGGCCAACTTTTTGTAGGACCAATTTGGGTTTTGTTGAAAATATTTAATAATTTTAGTACACACTTTTAATATTTTAATCAGATTAACAACAAAGGAACATAATTTATATTAATTATAATAACTGACATGCTTTACAAATGTAACTTGATAAAAAAATCTAATAATACTTGGGTTAAAAGTTTTAATGAAAAACGTATGTTAAGAATTTTTTAATCACAGTAATTATATAATATATAAGTATAGTGTTGTTAATAATTCCCAAATAGTTTATGTGAATTCTAACATAAGACATCTTATAAAAACATGATAAAGCAAGCTAGAATCAAAGTCCCGATTCTTGATTGCCTTTTCAAAGCGCCCGGGTAACAAAGCATAATTAGACGAGGCCTAAATTCTTACTTCGTACTAATATCGTAGTTAAATTCTTAGTTAACCGACCGAGAGCCGAAGCATTTATCTCGTCGGGTTATACTCATTTGCTTGTCATAGCCATTAAGTTGTAGTTAGCGGATGAGAGCTGAAGAATTTATCTCTTTGGATTGCATCCATAAACAGTATTTAAAAATAAGTAGTCGTTAGCCGACCGAGAGAGCCGAAGCATTTATGACGTCGGATTGCACTCATTAGCTAGTCATAACCAAAAAGTAATTAGCCGATGAGTGTTGAAGAATTTATCTCTTCGGATTGCATCCATTAGCTGTATTTACGAATAATTAGTCGTAGCCGAAGCATTTATCTCGTCGAATCCTCTATTAGAAGCTTCGACCATTAACAAACATATTCCAAAGATCCAAGACAGTAAAGATTGTGGTAAAGATTTCATAGGAAGCAGAACTTTGAAGAACCTGGACAGACTAAGCATACCCAGGATAAACATAAACTGCATCACAAAAGTTAAGTCTATTTTTTTACGTAATGAGTCAATCCATTGAAAAATTATGAGAGGCCGCACTTTCAGCTGCTGATTAACGTCTTTTACTTAGATTTTCTGTCGTCTCTTGAAAAAATAAAAACTCAGGTCGTCTTGAGGTTAGTAATGAAATTTTATTTCCACTAACATTATGAAAGGAGAAATTTATTCTCTATAAAATACTAAATTGATACAAATAAATTAATAAAATAAATCAAAGTACATTAAATAAAATAATTATTTGTTGTTGGACGACTACACTTGTTGACGACAAAACTATAATGGTTCCTTTTTATAATAATTTAAAATGGCGAACGTTACTTTTTGACAGATAAATAATAGTCTTGGCTAATGCGGCAAACATTTAAAAGGCGATTTTTTATGGGCAAAATGGAATTCAATATTAAACCGTTTTATCAGCGTCATCCACATTGGCATTAAATTCCTACGACCCATTAGCAAAAATTAAGGCCAAAGCTGGTGTTTCAGAAAGTACAACGTGTAATTTCAAAAGCTATGCATTTTAGTTACTTTAAAATTTGAAAAGAAATCTTGGAGTTTTGACGATCATATATCACATGGGATAATGAGTAGAGCGACCAGATAGATTTAATTACTACTTTCACAATCTTCGAAAAGAGGAGGATCATTTGGATCGCTTACGTAGTGGTGTGGGAGGTGTTATGATGTGGGGCGCGATCTCCTATTATGACGCTTGCGAACTACAGTGAACGCAAATTTTTATATTAAAGCTGCTTTTGTGGTAAAGTCATGATTCCTGAATGAAAATGTTAGTTTGCTGGATTGGCCTACCTACTCGCCTATATGGTTACATTCATATTAGGTGAATGAATAAGAAATTTCCATGTGAAATCTATTTACAAAAAAAATATATATATGTTGAATAACTCCGATTGGCGCAATGAACAAACTTTGCTTACATTGCGGCGTTTTGAAGTTCCCTAAGAAATCCCCGGGAATGTGCAGTTCGAACGCTAAAGTTGTTCTGCCACCAATTATTGAGCAGCCTCACCTGCTTCTAAGTTACATTTTCGTCGTCGTTCCGACTCCCAAACACTTCCTTCAAAGTATCCGAAAGTACTACTCATGCTTTCAGATGACGTTCTTCGGGGCAACAAAAATCTTAAACAACGTCGGCTTCATGCCAACTTTTAAAGTAGAATGCCAAATGTACCACAGAATTGGATCGTTGCTCCCGCTTCCCAATGATGATGCGAAGTTAATTCCAATTTATTTCACTGGAAATGAAGATACAGAAGCTGAACGCTATCGACAAACATGCGTGTGCATTTGCTGCAAGACCCTTCTGCCGGAAAAATGGAAAAATTCCAGTTGATCTCGCCACAAATGAGACTTCGTTCCCGCCAAACTTCTGACAAATGCAAATGTCGACAAGGTATTCCCAAGTCTTACAACCAACTACAAACATTCGGATTGACTGTGGGAACGTGCAATTTTGGCACCAAACAAGCTCAATGACCAAATTCAATTGAAGCTGCCTGGCGAAATAATGAAATACAAATCAATTGACACAGTAATGATCGAAAAACAAGACGTAAATTATCATACTGAATTTTTGAATTCATTGAAACCAGCCGGAATGCCACCACATGTATTAACATTGAAGGCTTGATCACCGATAATGCTTCTCCGCAACTTAAACGTGACAAAATTATGCAACAGAACAAGATTGACCACCAGAAAATGATCAGCAAATTTAATTGAGGTAACAATAATCGGTGGCAGATTCAAATGCTAAGTCGTACTGATCCCACGCATACCGATGATTTCCAATGACTTACCATTTAAATTCAAGCACATTCGCGGATCTAGCTCAATGGTTTGGGAGGGGAAAATGGAATAATTTCTTTCTTTTTTTCTGTTTTGTATATTTTGTTCTAAAAATATAAATAATTAACAGGCGCGGATCCCTACATTAGTTACCGAATTTCACAGTTGTGGCTATAGAATTTTAGAAGGGGTAACAAAAGTTTGGTTGCTTCAACCTAAATTCTTCTTTATCAGCTGACTTTCCGTTGATAGAACCGAAAAATTCTATGTGTGCAACCGAATCATTCGATTGGCAACAAATTCGGTTGCTACTACGAATCTGTTTTCTGTGTGTATATTTTTAGTTCAAATAAAAAAACAAGATACATTGTATACCCCTTGGCCTTAAGATGAATTCATAAATATAGTATTCCATTTGCCTCAAATACATTCGTTTCCTTTTTTTAAGGGCATAGCATGGCACCGTACTTATAGATAACTGTTACAACTTTGTCATATGACCAGCTCATCTGGCAGCAGATAATAAGTGTTTCGGGTGCGAAGTGAGGTCGAGAGACACTGTGCTTTAGTTTTGTTCTACACTGTATATTAAAATCGATATCGATATCGATATAGAAAACTGATGTTTTCTATAGGCCAGCTACGCGCTCCGGGTTCAGCTAGTGATATTTATAAGAGATGTATGCAAATTTAAGTGATTTTTGGAAATGGACTTAATATGGTGGCTATGAGCAAAGAAGGAACATTCAACAAAAAATCCAACAGTTTTACTTCTGCATAAATATTACTTATCTGTGTAAAATTTTGGTTCGAAGTCGATATTTATGTAGGTTAATGTGTTTTTCGAAAAGGGTTCTTATATGGGAGCTATGACCAATTATGGACAGATGTTTACAAAATTTTGTACGCCGATTTCAATATTTTACATTTACTTATGTCGAATTTCAACCTGCTACCGATATTTGTAAGAGATTTAAGTGATTTTAGAATGTGGACTATGGGTGGCTATGAGCAAATATGGACCGTTGAAAACAAAATTTCATTTTGTGATTTAGTTTTATATAATCAGAAGTCATGTTTGATAAATTTATTATATATAGTGCTAATCTATAGGCATATATATTCCATGCACTGATACCTGTCATTTTCAGCAGAACTTGATATTTTACCAAAAGAACAATGTGTGTAAAATTCATGATATTCTCAGCAATATATTTGAAGAAAATGGCAAAACATTTTTGAAAAATATCACCTTTTTTGGAGGTTCTTTCTCATTTTGGTTTATAACACTCATTCTACTTTATCGATTTTAACCAAAAACTATCACTCCTTTAAGTCCTTCCATGTAGGGCATATCGTGCCGGACAGACGTCATATTTTATATATTATTTTATTGTAACTTTTCAAAAAAAAAGTCTAAAAGAAATAAACTTCCACAACATTACGAAACATATTTGTTCTATTCACAGCTGAAGTTGTCCAGTCGTATGAGTTTTGGCATTTTCAACGCTTGACAAGGTAAACTTACGACTTGGCGTAATTTGTGTTCACAACAACGTACAACACACATATTATTACAGATATGAAACAAATGACAGTTCTCAGAAATGTAATATCGAACCGTATGGGTATTTTGACGTTCCACACCACTTTTCAATGGTTCAAGTTTGCAGAACGAGAGAAAAAATTAAATTTTCAATAGGCAAAGAGTGTAACATATGTATATTTGTCCCGCTTTCCAAACTACAACCATTTTGACATTTTCTTTTGTTTGTTTTCTATTGTCATATTGCTGGAACCAGTTGATTCATGTTTGTGTAATTGAACAATTGCTTATTAATTCTACAAAATCAGTTTTTATTTTCCATATTTTATATCGTTTCTAAAGACTTTTACAAAAATGAACCACCCCTTACATGTTATACACATATGTGTCATGCCTTCCATATGATTTTACTAAATAACCAGTGACACCTTTAATGATACCATAACCTACTACTTACTACAACTAGTTTTTAAACATGCAGATTTTTAATTAAAATAAACTTCACATACACACATTATCACTTTATATTTTCATAAACTGCATATTAATACAAAGCACATGGACCACATTGTATAAAAAGGTCATGCATAAATTAATTGTTAATTTTGAAAGACAATTAAAACCATGAAATGTTATTTTTGACTCCTTTTTTTCTGGTAACTGACCAAAATAATGTCTTTTGTGTTACGATGAGTAGAAATGTATAAAATAGAATTTAATAATGAGTTAAGGGGTAGTGAAGGTTTAAATGTGAGTAAAAATTGACATGGTAACCTAAAAACGTAATTATAATGTGATGTCAATATACACTCAACGAATTTTGGGGCTAAAATAGCTAAAACAAAATATGTTTAAGAGTAAATAAATATGTAAATCTTTTATTTGATGTTAATACCAGCTTGCTGTTAAAATTACTTAAATGTTATTTGTCTAGTCTTTTTTTGTTTTTACTTTAAATCTCAAGAACAAATTTGGCACAGAAATTACTCTGTAGTTTTCTGAGTTTATTTAAAACAGCATATGGCCAAAAACTCTTTTCTTTTAAAGCGCTGCTGATGTGATATGAAATAAAAATCGTTAAAAAAATGTTCCTCAAATTTCAAAAAAATTTTGTTTTTGCCCATATATGTACGTAATACAACCAAACACATTATCTAAATGCCTCAAGGAGGTAACTGACCTCATAATTATAACAAAACATAACGAGTATAATAAACATACATATATCTACAGATACATTCACCATATTCACTTACACATACGCTACAACTTTTATTACCCTACGATATGAATGAAAAAAAAGACAAACTGTTAAAAAGAAGGAAAGTTAACAAAATGACAGCAAAATAAATGCCACTACCAGCAAATGAACAAATATACACTCTCTCTTTTTCTGCAATATTATTAAGTTGACTTTTGCCAACACTTAAGGGGAAAATTTAAATTAACTGCTGCGGTAGCTTGTAAATTTCATAAACGACCATCAGCGTATCACTACTACTGATGCTGCTACTACTACGGCATGTATTTAAAGTAAAAGAAAAAAAAGATATTTTTAAAAATAATATTCTCTTGCTGTGGCCACAGTGTTATTTGGTAGTAGCAACGATAAATGAATATGGTGGCAGTAGCGAAGGTGGCCCTGGTAATTGTTGCGGTCGTTATAATGGCCAAGTCCAATTTACAACAAGAAAATGCCTACATGCACTTGCATATTCATGCAATCATATTTTAGAATTTCCCAGCGAGGATGCTTTCTTGTGCTTGTATGTGTGTATTGTAAATAAGCAGATGTATGTATGTTGCAGTAGACTGCTGCAAAAAAATAGTTTTGTGCAAAATTTAAAATAAATTTTATTAAATTATTGCATTAAAATTTAAGCCTTTTTACAAGGACTATTGTAAAAAAAGGATGGTAAAATTTATATTATTTTTCGATTTTAAAGTCCCAATTTTTTAATTTTTTTTTCGAAGGCTAATATATTTTTACACTTTCTAAATAAATAAATAAATGTGAACATGGCGAACGTTTTCACCAAAAAATGGTCATAATAGAAAAAACTTTCGAGGGAAAAAACATAACGATACTACTTTCCGAATATTGCTGGTCACTTTTACGGCAAACTGATGATAACGAATTAAAAAGAAAGCGGTTAAGCAAACATTTCCAAGTAAAATGCCTAGAAATGATATTTTTTCAAAAATTTTGTTTTAGTACAGTCTTTAATAACTTAGTCTACAGTGTTGGAAAAAATAATAGAAACGGTAGCATTTTTTTCCAAGTTTGTAAGTATATTGTCAAGTTTAGTTTTGTTAAATAAAATTTATATGCAGATTTGTTTATCAGACATACAGCATAAGAAAAAACATAATCAATCCTATTTTCGTTAATATTTTAATATACTATATGACTAATAATGTAAAGAGTCAATATTTTTGCTGGAAAAAATAATAGAAACGCGTGAACGGATTAAATTTTTAGAGGCACATCTTTTTATTTTTTGTTAAAAACTTGTTTTATTTTAATATTTAGAGGCTCTACCTTTGTTTTTCACAACTTCATTGCATCTGCGTCACATGGAATCAACCATTTTTTTCGAAAAATTCCTTGTCAATGGAAAACCACTCTTCCTGGTTTTTTTTCCAACAATTCGTCCTTATTTTTCCGACTGATGCCCTCCAGCTTCCTCTGGAACACTCCCCAAAGATGTTCTATTTGTTTAAGGTCCGGTGGTTGGGAAGGCCATTACATAAGATGTACTTCGTTGACAGCAAACAAATGCTTTGCCAATTTTGAAGAGTGGTTTGGATCACTGTCCTGCTGAAACTCCGATCTCGAGAACATCTCTTCCAAATGGAAGGATTATGCTCTTGATCTTTATCCAAAATATTGAACAGACACCAGAAGAAGAGAAACACGCCCATATCAAGATTGATCCACCGTCGTGTTTTACGGTGTTGGAAAATGGTGAAAAAATAAAAACAAAAATATGTTTGCTGAAGAAATGCTCACAAATTTTGTCAAAATACTTAAGTAAAATGTATACCATGGAAAGGCCACTGTTTCTTCTTTTTAAATACGTTTAAAAAATTAAAATCGGTTGAGAATCAGCTTAGTTAATGGCTTATAAGTGCTTAAAGGTATGAAAAATCTATTTTTTGCTCGTAACTCAAGATTTTGGAGGTATTTAGCAAATTTCAAAAAGATGTTCTTATTGTACTCGATAAAACCTATCAGAAAAATAGTATTACTTTCCAGGTATTTCTACTTCAGTTTTTTGGATTTTGCTTCATTATTTAATATAGTTGGAGGGGTCAATATGAAAATTGTTTGGAATCCCTGAAGGAAATCTGGGGACAAGTGTCTCCAAGTCACCAGTTATGTCGACTATTTTGGCGACATTGTCAACCAAGCGTGTACATTTTTACGTTTGTCTTTGATTAGAAAAACAAACAAAGAAACACATGAATTTGAAGACGACTCTTCAAATTATTATTAATTCGTACCTTTTAGTTTTTTTTAATAAAACGTTAAATGCTAAAAAAATATGCGGTTTCATTAACGATATCTATTTTAGAAAAGTACCAAAAGTTAGGACTAGAATTACTAAAATGTACTACTTAGTGGGTCTCTATTTCCAATGTCTACATATGGTTCCAAAATAATTGCCTAGTTAATAGTACTATCGTATGTAGTACACTTCCAATGACACCCACATGCTAAAAGGCTATAGTAGATAGCATTGTCTGAAGTACAATAAGTCACTAGTACTGGTGACAATAGTAAGTCAGTACAGATTCATTATTTATATTTCCTGCAAGGATGTCTTAAGAAGTCGTTATGAAAAAGTTTAACAAGCTTTAATATATCTGCTCGAATTAAAAGAGTTTGTTTTTAGAACATGAATACGTTTAAAAATTTGTATTGTAATATATGAGGAAAATAAAAAATTTAGAGAATCACTGGAACTGAATTTTATAAGTTCATGAATAGTGAGATTTGAATGATTGTTACTTTGTAACCAACACCTATATTCACTTCAGTTTTTAAAAATAAATTTAAAAAGTAACAGAGTTAAATTCGGCTGTGTCGAATCTTATATACCCTTCACCTAAGTATACATATTTACGAACATTGCCTTTACCCATGCAAAACTCTTCATATCGCAACAACAACAAGAAAAAATCATAATATTATATCAGATGCAATTCCAAAACATCCGATATTCATATTGATAACTAACCAAATAAACACAACAATTTATATACATAAATTCGCCTTGTTTTATCTCATTCCACATTGTAGAACAGAGGTGTGCAAAAGTAAATTCTCTCACCAACACATTGAATTCTTTATTTTGTTCAGTGCTCCTACAAACAAACAAATACAAAAACTGAAAAAATAAAGAAAAAGTCATACACCCGTGCTCATGCGCTTTTGTAGTTGTCTCGTTGAGTGGACAACGACTACTATATTGTAAGACAGCGAAAGGCATACTCACACCACTACAGTTTTTAGATATTGTAGTTGTATGAGTTGAGTAAAAAGTTGAGAAAAAAAACAAAAACAATAACTGAAATAAACAAGCATAAAAGCGAAAAGCGTAAAACAACTTGCTTCCATCAATGCTGCGGCTTTTTGCAATACATGCAATGAAACCACAATTATGTGTATGCATTATTAATATGTGAATCCCCTTACATTATACATAGAAAAGAGTTAACATATGTAAAGTTTCCTTTTTCAATTTTTCTTAACGTACAAAGTATTCATAGCTCTGCACAGACCTGGTTATTACGTTTGAACCAAAATATTTGAAAATCTGGATTATGCCGAAATCGTATCCACAATCAGTTTGATTTTTTGCTCATTGTGTCCGGAGAATGTTGCTCCAGGAAGTCATGAAAGGATTTGTCTCTAACACGAAAAACAATAAAGTTATACACACTTTTATATGCAAAAGGTCTGCACAGACCTGGTTGTACCTCCTAGGGATAAACAAACCACCAACAATAAACAGTGATTTTATCTCTTCTTACATTCCCTCACATTTTGCTTTTCAGTGATTTTCCGCATACAATTCAAATGGAATGCAAACACAAACTATGTTTCCAAAGCGACCACATAGTCCAGGGAGAACCTAATGATTCACAAAAACCCAGAATGGATGAAATAGAGGGTTAGGAAATTAATTCAAAGTCATCAGTATGAAGAAACTTTTGGTGTTTAAATTAAAAATGTTTGATCCTTTAGAACTTTTAAAATACAAGAGTACTTTACATAAAAGTATTTAGAGTTGAATTTTCATGTGTATGCTGTTGAGGTTCTGGTGAAATTGCACCAAAAATTCACTTATCTGATACGTATTCATCAATATAAATATAATAAAATACGTTATTCTACGACTTTCTACAAAAAATCTCTAAGTCTTACTCCAACAATAAACCAGTATATTAAATAAAGTACTGTAGATGTGCCCCATGAAAAACTGTCCACATCATCCAAGTCAGAATAAAATAAGTTGTTAATCATCGACCTATATTCCTTGCCGTTGACGGTGATGGCCTGGCCAACGGCGTTTTTAAAGAAAAGCCCAAAAGCTTCAACAAACAGTGACTTTTTCGGTATGAATTGGATACTCTTGGATCCACATGAGATCCAAGAGTATCCAATTCATACCTAAATTCGAAAATTTTGTTTGTTTTGTACCCATCATATGGAAAGGTGCCTCATCGCTGAAGATGATTTTTTGATGAAAATTAGAGTAATTCTCCAGCTGCTCTCGGGCTCATTAAGCTCATCGTTTATTGTAGTTTTCAATCAGTTCCTGTTCAATCAGCAAAGTTCTCCAAGTTGTGGTCTGCGAAAAGCCGAATTCTTTTAAGCGACTCAAAATTTACTGCCTAGGATTCCTCTGCACACTCTCACGAACAACGGGGATGCTTTCGGCATATCTTGCGTCTTGTCGTCGTACTGGTATTGGTTAATTGTTTACTGAACCACACGACTCAAATTTATACACCACAATGCTAATAGTCTGGTAGTACGATTACGGCGACCATTAAATGGGCGAAGTTCGCGGAAGAGAGCAAACATTTTGATAAAACAATTTTATAATTTCTACGTGTTGTTGAATGCCATATCCGTCCGTGGTGATTTGGCTAATCAATTCGACAAATGTACTTTCAACAGTATGGACGGTATCAACTGCCAAAATTCGGATGCCCCTATTGGAAGACCCAATATAACTAATGAAGAGATAGACTCTGAATGCTGAAAGTTAATGCTTGTAGTGTCATTAACACAAAATTGTTTTCTATTTTGTCAAAATGGTAAACACTTAAAAAATAATGAACAATTGAAATCGATTTTATTAATTTGAAAAAAATTGGGATTTTCTCATAGAAATATTATTCCAGAAATTTAAACATTCGAATGTTTTGATGAATATTTCAGATACGTATTGTGATATCAGTTTTAACATTTTTAAAAAGAAAAATATTTTTCAAGGCTTTTCTCCCAGTTTTTAAAGGTGCGCCGGCAACATGATTTGGTCGAACAGTGCCGATTGCGCAGAAGCCTCTCTCTTTTAGCAAACATACCAAATGATGGGAGGTAAAAAAATTATCAAAGTAGACGGTGTGCAGCATTGAATGCTCACAGTGGGATAATAGTTCCATGTACCGAGTCCCAAACTCTTATTGTAAATACCGGATGCACCAGAATATGGGATAAACATTTAATTATTTATATTTACCTATGTTTAATATTTACTGAAAGTTGGGAAATGATAAACTTGTGTTCAAACACAAGGCGGTAAGAAATGGATTAAAACAAAATGTTAGAATATTCATGAATATTAGGTATAACAGGATATATGCAAGACAAAAGTCTTATATAATAAGCAGCCTCAAAACAGTACACACTGATGTCTATTTTTTAGATACGTGGAAAAACATTTAAGCAATATGAAAGAAGTCATAATCGAATTACTGAAAACATTATCATAGAAGTTGTAAATTTCAATAATATACCGGGAAAGGTTAAGCCTTATGTTGGAGATAATGTTTATACAGACAAATGTAACATGCACTACCCCAACTAAAATGTTTTTCTACTATATAAAATAACATTCTCTCCTGTTCTCCTACTAAATGCTGCATGATTGTAAAATTTATGTAAATAGAGTAGAGCACTTGATTCATCTAAAACTCACACACACACACACACCCACACACAAAGACTCATCTGCATGTACATGTTTCAACACCAACCTCCTTTTTGCAACCACTTTCATATCACATAGAAATTAAACTTAAATAGCGGTTGCAATTCAGTTGCATGTTACTGTGTAGCGTGGTGTGGCATATTGTGGTGGTTGCCTAAAATCCGTAAAGAAAACGTGACATGACCTTATATATAATGTTGGTTTTGCTCCTTTACTGCATTAACTTCTTATACATTGTATGTATGTGAGTACTTATGCACACTGATATAATAACCCAAAATTAGTTTCAGAATGTTTATGAAATGTACCTGCATAAATGAGCCAGTTTTGGAGAAATACTTATTAGTAGTGGGAGGAAAATTGAATTTACTGTAAACCTTATGATTCTAAAGAGGAGAAGTTAAGAATTTTTTTTTTTTTTTTTTTGTGCATAGACGCAAAATTGCTATGAATGCATAAGGCGAAGCTATTTATATATGAAGAAAATCAAATAATTTGGAAAATCATTGAAACTTAACTTAAGATGAATTGTTTTTATTTTGTGTTTCGAAATGAAACAAATCAGTGACACATATTGGTAGAAATATAAAAGTTGAAATTATAAAAATATGCTTCGAAACTTACAAGAGTTTTTTCAATAATTTATGCGGATTAAATTCAACATAAATTATATTATTCGCATATATGTGAGACTTAAATAAACTCCACAAAAACAAGTTTAACGGTATTAAATCACACGATCTCGGTGGATAGTTAACATCACCCCCACGTGAGTTTGCTATGAGATGAAATTACTTCAAATCACTTATGCAGAATATCCAATGTAGCATGAGCTGTTTGGCACGTAGCACAGTTCTGTTAAAACCACATGCCGTTGGTGTTTACATCATCCAATTCAGGCTAAAATAAGTAAGAAATCTTTGACCTATAGCAATCACTTGATAGTGATGGCCTGGCCAACGTTCCACACCGAAAAGTGACATTTTCGGGATGCTTTGTGCGCTTTTGGATCTCATGTGGTTTGGTTTTTTCCCAAATTAGACAATTTTGTTTGCTGAGTTACCCATTTGTCCAAAAATTATCTGACCATAAAATGAGTGAAACTCGCGGAACATTATCCGAAAACAATTTTATCATTTGCATGTGTTATTGAACGCTTTGTCCGCACTTGTTGTTTTTACAAAACTGAATAAATTACAGCCAATTCGTTAGATGTAGTTTCAACAATATGACCGCTACATCAGTCAATGTTTGCCAACATTTCAATTTGAGATGTTTTCCACTTTTGCCTATGTTCAACCAATCCTCAAGAAAGCCAACCCCATCAATCCGGATAATTATCGCCCAATTGCTATTTGTTTTGCGCTGTTGAAGGTTATGAAGAGCATGTTAAACTATCACCTTGTCAACTATTTAGAATCTAGTTGACTTTTGAATGCCAGACAATATGGATTGCGCAGTAGTCTTTCAACTGCTGAGCTAATGGGTTTTCTTTCAGAACAGTGGTGTCAATCAATACACCGTATGTGAGAGAATAAGATAGCCGTACTCGACAGTTCGAAAGAATTTGATCAGGTGCGTTCTGATGGACTAGTTTCGAAATTGATCTCTTTCGGTGCCTGAGTAGAATTTTCTCGTTTTATTTCAAGTTTCCTTCGTTTACGTATTATAGTGTCCCGAGAAATTTACATTGAACTCTGGAGTCCTACAGGAATCTGTTCTTTCTCCTTCCCTTTTTTTGAAATTGCATGAATGATTCACTAACAATTACTTCAAATCCAATTTATTCTTTAGCGGATGACAGAAACTTTTTATTCACTTTTATTCACTTGACCATAGACCAACTCTTGCTGAGATTAAACTTTCAAGAATGAATATGGATGACCTATTAATCGTGACATTACAACAATCTCCAATGAGGCAAAACATGAATGATACACTTAACCTAGATCTTGTGACAATCTCTGAATGGGGTTAATGCATTGAATGGGGTTAATGCACGTAAGACTCAATGTTGTATGTTAACACATAAACGCACGACAGATCATGTTGCTTAATATTTTTCTATAGGTGGTATAAACATTAAGGAATAAGAAGCTCTCGATTTTCTAGGCATGAGAATTCAGTGTGATGTTCGTTGGACAAAACACATTTTTCAAGTGTCGAAAGAAGCATTCAAGTGCCTCGGTTTTCTAAGACGATGTAAGAAATACTTCACTTCATCTGATCTCCTTACTATTCACACCACTTATATCCGGTCCAAAATGAAATACAACTCTCATGTATGGGCCGGTGCTTCGAGGTCTATTTTGGAGTAACTTGAGCGCGTACAGGAGAGGGCGAAAGTGCTTATCGGTAACAGTAGGGTATCCAGCTCTATTGATTCTCTGGTGCATCGTCGCAATGTGGGTTGTGTTTCATTGTTCTATCGATACTACAATCGAATGTGTTCTGATGAAATTAGGCAGCTTGTTCCCGATACCCGTAGTTTCTTACAAAATGCGCGTTCATCAGCGGGGGCTCATTCATTCGTGGTTGATTGCTCAGTGGATCGGACAACACACTACAAAGAAAATTCGTTTTTTAGCCGTACCGTCCGTATGTGGAATAAGCTTCCTGTCGAAGTAATTCCTGTCCCTTTCAATGTAGGAAAATTCAAATCAAATGTCCACAAACACTACTCCCTCTATCCTCCTTCCCATAACTTATTTTCCTAGTTCCAACACAATGCATTGCATGAGTAGGGCTCATCCCCTGAGTGCTGGTCTAAGCAAAAAAAATCTCCAGATGAGGTTAAATAAACTGCTATAGTTTCAATGCACTCAAAACTTTGTGTTGCCGATTGACACACAAACGACTTGAGACTTCACCAAAATCATGTCTTAATATGGGTAACGAAACTATTGGAGTTTCATATAACCTTTGGGTGTTAGGTACAAGAATACTGTATGACGCCAGCACGAATTGTCATTTATTTGATGTTGCGAAGGAAAGTTTTAGGCGACGTTGTCGGACATATTTCTATGTAGTAAATACGCTACCTTCATTCGTCGTTGAAAGAAGTGCAGTGGATCTTATTGAGTATCAAACTGTTATTGATAATTTAGAACGTTTATAGGCAAAAAGAGAAATTTAATTTGTGTGTATTTATGGGTAAAAAAATAAATATAACACACCTGCTTCGTTGACTGAAATATTTGTATTTTTACGCTCTTGTTGTGTGTTTTGTTTACAATCGTGTTGTGTATGTGAACGAAAATCTTCGTAACCTCAGCAATATGAATGCGCATCACTGCTTTAGAAGATCGTCGGTATATGGGTGTTGTTCAGCAGACATAAGTAGTCTTATCCCATGCGTTTTCATGGGAAATACACGACTATCATGCAGAATGCACAATAAATTATATATATTTTTTTGGTTGAACCATACCTATGTGGATCCTTCTACCTGCCAACGTCAAACGTCTACAAATAAATTTTGCTCCTTTATTTCCTAACACCAAGACAATGCGATGCATATACATTGTTGGTGATACAAAAAATAGGACAACTTTTTTTTAATATTTTTAGTCAAATCCGGTAGTTCCTAGCTTCAGATCACAGGTCCGTACTTCGTAATTATATCACCTCAATTCATATAAAATGACTCAGTAAAGTATTTTTACACCCTACTTCCTGTATTTACAGCTAAACTAATCAGTAAACATTCTCCAGTAAACAATTTTAATCATAAATTTTAAATCACTACTGTTAATGCAAATATTTATTTCAATACATTGTTTATTTAAGCATTTACTGCACACATGATCATGGTAAGAGTAAGAGGAAAAAATATATATAAATTTTACACCATTTAAGTACTATGACATCTACAAAAAGCAACAATGATGACACCATCGTCATCAACGCCATTGTAGTCATTGTGACAGCACAAAAGGATCTCAAGATGACTGACTCAAGTTGTAACAATAAGACGACTTATAAATAAATGAACACTTGAGCACTGCAGCAGACATGAGTTGTAAAATAGAAATAAAACAAAATAGTATGAAAAAAACATCATAAAATACAATACAATCAAATAAAATGGCAAAACGGAAGTGTTAAATTGTAAAATGAAACGAATAAAACAAAACAAAACACAACAATATTACAAACACATGAATAACAAATGCATAGAAAACAATAAAATTGTACACAAAAAAAAACATAATAAAACAGCAAATGAATACAAAATTGTTCTGATACATAGAAACGCTTCGAAAATACACATGCATGTATAGATTTTAAACAAATACAAACAAAACAATAAATAAAATGGATAGAATGAAATCAAGAATTATTATCTTTGTATTCTCATCATTACTATCGTCGACAGCATCATCACCATCATTGTCATTGTCGTCATCCTGAGCAGTTATAGCCAGAGCAATTGCTGCTGCTTTTTTATCTTTACCATGATTCTATCTTAGTACAGCTCAAGTTCTACTTCTAGAATGTGACACATTGTGACATGTTATTATTTTTCAAAGGGGTAGAGAAAAAAACAATACAAATACTTAGAAAGAAAAAAAAATATATGTATGTGAATTTAAAGAAAACCACAACAAAGTCTTAACTTGTAGTCATGCGATTGATAATATATGATACTAGTTAGGGTACATAAAACAGTAGCGTTGCTGGATAAAGGCGTAGAGAATTTAATCCATAGTTACTGAAGTTCTGAATCCATAGTTACTAAAAACCAACCTAGTAAAGGGTGATTTTTTATGAATTAAGTTTTTCGGGCTGGCAGCACTGGTGAAAAGTGTTCAGTATACTCTGCCATTTCATCATGGTGAAACTCAAAATCGAGTGCAAATCGTTCATTGCAACGGTTCAGTTTTCTTTAAAGACGATCGTGAAGGAAACGTTACCGTCAACGGCGAACGATATCGAGCCATGATATGCGACTTTTTTTTGCCCCAAATTGACTGAGTTGGACTTGGTTTATATGTGGTTTCAACAAGACGGTGCCACATGCCACAGAGCTCGTGAAACAATGGACATATTGAAGTATGAATTTAGTGAGCAGTTTATCGCTCGAAATGGCCCTGTGAGTTGGCCGCCAAGATCATGTGATTTGACGCCTCTTGACTATCTCTTGTGGGGTTATGAGAAATCGTTGGTCTATATGGACAAGCCAAACTCGATTGAAGCCTTAAGGGGCCCATAGACACATACTGCTGACACATACTGCCGATGAACCCTTCGTATACCTGTGTGATTGATATTTTACTACACACCTATCAATCATCATTTAAAAAAATGCGTTTGAGAACAAAAAAAAGTTATTATTTTCTATTTTGCAGTAACTAAAACGTCAAATTTAAAAATTATATTTCATAAAAATGAAAAAATGTATACTATTGTTCATTTCAACAACTGTCAGCAGTACGAGTTCATTTCAAAATCTGTGTGTCGCATACATAAACAAAAATTGAAAATTTACCAACACATGCTTATTGCATGAGCAGTATGTGTCTATGGGCTCCTTTAGAGTATTACATAACACGTGTTATTCATCGAATACAGGACGAAATGCTCGAAAAAAAGATGCAAAATTGGACCTTACGAATGGACCATTTGAACCGGAGCCGCAGGCAACATTTATATGAAGATATTTTTGTGAATGCTGTTTTTTTGCAATACATGCAATGAAACCACAATTATATTTACCCATTTGAACCAAAATATTTGAAAATCTGGATTAGGCCAAACCCGGATCCACAATCGGTTTGATTTTTTGCCATTATGGCCAGAGAATATTGCTCCAGGAAGTCATGAAGGGATTTGTCTCTATCACGAAAAACAATAAAGTTTTACACACTTTTATATGCAAAAAGTCTGCACAGACCTTGTTGTACCTCCTAGGGTTAAAAAGTAAATGACAAAGACCAATTTATCGATTCCAATAAAAAATTTGAATATATGATGCAAATTTTAGTATTTTATTAGAGTTTAAAGCGGCAAAGATTAGATCAAATGCAGGTGTTTGAGGACAATCAACTGCAACCATATCAGGTGCTGACACAGAACAGAAAACCTATATCGAACGCAACTGATTCGTTTGAAACGAGCATTGGCCAAAAAACTCCCAGAATATGCGGCCAGACATAAGGCCGTAATATTACATCATAACAACGCTCGGCCAAATGTTGCACTACCTATTAAAATGTATTGTTACGAATTTGCAATAGCGATTTGAATTTAACAGTCTGTAACGACTGCAGCATTCATCATGTTTATAAACACGTCCATCGGTGAAAGCTTCTACTTATCAACAATGTTGATAGCATGCGGTTAATAGCATTGTTTATAAGTATGGCAACACTAAATGTTTAAGCTGCTAACATTGAGATTCAAAGCTCTAGAGCATTGTAGAAAATTCACGATATATGGCGCGTGTATAAATAGTGACAGAGGTTGCAGTAGTGAGTGAATTAATCATAATCGCTGTTAGAGTTAACATCAACTGTCTGGTACATTTAAGTTTGTACATTATAAAGTGTGTGTGCATTTCTGCGAATTGATAAACGTGTATAAAGACACTGAGTGACTATTTGAATTGTTGTTGTTGTACATTTTAAATAAATAAATAGTTGTTACAATTTTAAACTACTAAAACTGCTTTTATTATCAAAAGTATCCGGTTTATGTAAAGGTAATAAACCCCATTTTTAAAAGGTAAAAACGTAACAGTATTTATAATGAAGTGGTTGGGAAGTTTTACCTCAGCCGTTGTATAGTGCCCCGTCCAACTAATATTTGTTTCGAACCATGCAGAACGCTCTCTCTCTGATGCGCTTCACTTTGGAACAGAGTATCCGATATTGGCTTTATTCGTTCGTAGCCTCAAAAGATCAGCAGTTTTTTTGGCTTCGAAACCATATGTTGCCAGAAAGATGTTGCAATAAAGCTTACAATGGTCAATACTTTGAATAAATGTATATTATGCAAATGTTTCAAAATAAACAAGATTAAGCTAAATAGTTTTAATTAAATCTCGATTACTATAATTTATTTGGAATTGTATTTCCTAACAGTTCTAAATTTATTTTTTTTTACATCTATGAGAAAAATCAGCAGGAAATTTTGATACTTTTCACCACCGTAGTGGTGGGTGTATATTGGATTAGCACTGATGTTTGTAAATATTGTCTTAGCACCCACATTAAAATATAGCAATCTGCTCAGGATCAGTTTTTGAGTCGATTTAGCGATGTCCGTCCGTCCGTCTGTCCTTCCATGTAAATCATTTAATCAAATTACTGGAGGATATTTTATTTCGACAAAATTTGCACACGCTTTTATATTATTCCAAGGACTAAGTCTATTGACTTTGGTTACAATGGGTTCATTATTTCTCCTATCCCACATACAACTGCCATATCTGAAAATAGTTAAGCTCTCATAGATATCTTAATTATAAACATATCAAAACCAAATTCAGCACAAATAAGTTTTATATAAGGTGAACTCATTAGTATCGTTCCGTGCAAAATTTTCCATAGCACCATTCTTGAAAATGTCTGTAATGTGCATAAATCTCTGAAATATGTTAGTATCCAAATAAAATTCAGCAAAAATATATTTCATATATACGAAAATCATCTCAACAAATTTTGTGACGATCGGTTCATAATTATTCGTAGCTCCCATATAACTCCACTTCCGAAAATCTTAAAAATGTCGATATTCAAATAAGATTAAATACAAATAAGATTCATATTAAAAGAAACCCGTTTTTTTTAATATGCCAGACTATACTTTCTAACTTGTTTAATACAAAAATTGTAAATTTTCACTCAAATTACTCGCATGGTATATAGAAACCGGTAGTTAAATATAATATATTTTCAAGGACAGGGATATTTTCGTAATAAACTCCAGAATTTACTAAATTGAAAATCATTTCTATATAGTCAAAGCCAGTGCACTAAAATTTATACTTTTTGAGTTGTACCACTGTCGCAAATGAGCGATATGTAAATATGTGTATATGCACTATAGGAAAATTTTAATTTCGAAGCAAATTTAAACAGCATCAGCAAAAAGCAGGATACTTTTGACACTCTAATATGTTTATACAAAAAAAGCAATCAATTTCCAAAAACAAGAAAATACCTCTTTTTTTCATTTGTATCCCCTTTTAAAATTTCAGCTCCTGTTATTCTTGTTTTCTTTTTTTTTTGTATCTGTTGTTTCTGCCACTAATAGCCAGAGTGAGTGATGCCTGTGTGAGATGATGGCGTGAAAATTGGGGAAAGAAGAATGTAAATTTCAGATGAGTAATCTGCCATGAATTGATAAGTGTGCTTTTGTGGAGCAGACATTATTTTGCTGCTCTCTGTCGGATGTTGATTTTAACAAGTCATAGAAAAATTTATTCCATACACATATACAGTAACATGCACATGCTTTGCTAACACTAACACGTATGCATCTCGACAATTATACAAATATTTCAAATGTTTTATATCTATACTCTTGATTTTGCTTGTGTACAAAAAATAAATAAAATAAAGTTAAAAACAAAAAAATTGTGAAGTATAGTGATATAAAGCTATAAAAATTTATTGCAGTTGTTTGTATGTCTTCGTGTATTTATGTGTGTGTTGTGTTACCACACATACAGCATGTTACATATACATACATATGTTTAAACATTTTGTGGCATGTGATACGAGTGGTAACTACGATGTGTAGGTCGTTTGCTTTTTATTTCCATTTGAGCTTTATTTTTGTGTTTTTTTTTTTTGTAGTGTTTTTATCATGCTTTAGGGCAATTGTATGTAAAGTGTGCATTTCCTGTTGCTGTTATACAACTTCGTATACTATTTCCTTCCTTCCTAGTGGAAAAGTCAGTTATACTTATTTATATGTAGGAATTTACGTATTGCCAGTGTCTGCATACATGTGTGCATTTTCAGGAGAGAGAGAGACTAAAGTTTTTTGTTGTTATTTTCTGTTGCAACAGCAGACAGACAGACATTCACACATTTTATGCATTTAAATATACAAAAAAAAAAAAAAACAAACATTTTATTTGTTTCTTTTTGTTCGTTGTCAGTTTTTTTGTTTTTGTACTTTTTATGCAGTGCATTCACTTGCATAAGGCCTGTGTCTCCGTCTGTGTCTACGACGACTGTGCTTCTGTCTACTCCCTGTTTGATGATTTTTAATATGCCCAGCAAATACAAGTGTCGGAGTTTGGTGCACTAACAAGTGCCCTTGTTCAATAGACTAAAGTGTAAAAATTGCTTAAAGTGTTTTTAGATACATGTAACTTGTTTTCAAATAGATTCTATTTCTGTGATTTTTATTCGAGTTTTTTTTTCCCACTTATGGCTTGTCATTTCAATGAAGATTTCTTCTTTGCATTTCTGTTAAACAGGAAATTATTATTGTTTGGTTTCTGTTAAGGTTTCGTAATGGCTTGCTGCTTCATTTAGCAAATAGCCTAGGAGTAGATGCAAATCTAGTATAGTTTTAATTTAGAAAGCTGAGTTATGTACAATAATAAATAGAAGATAAAATATGGGAAAAACTGTTAAATATAGAATATTTCTGTTTTTTCTTTATTTTTATGCAAGAATTAGAAAAAGAAATGTGTAATGTAAAACTTCATAAAGAAAACTTGAAAATGTATGAAGGCTGTATATATTAATTCAGATATTTTGATTAAAATAATATTTCTAACAAAACCAATTTGCATGTAGTTTATGACAATCCTATAAATATTATTGCAGATATAATTACATAGTCATAGTACATAGGAGACCATGTAAATTTACTTTGTCACCAAACAAACAAATACTGAAAAATGCGGTTTAAAAATGCAAATTTTAATGGTTGTTCCTATTATGGTTTAGCGAAGAAACAAACTGAAATTAAATAATAGAATATTGGCCACAAAATTTTTTTAAGAAACGACCATAATAATCGCTGCAGTATTGGTATTTTTGTCGATAGTCAGCGGCACTTTTCTGATTGAATACCTACACAAATTCATCTTCATTAGTTAGGCAAAATCATAATGCTCTGTCGGCTATGTCGTCTATCTGACATTACTCTAGTTTAGGTTCCTAGGTACAGATACTACTATGACAATAAACAGGCAGCCAGAATGGTATCTACTCTGGATACATTAGCGGTTACATTAGCAATTCCAATGGGGACTATTTAAAGTATTATCTTCAAACACTTTCTTACAAACACTGAGAATAGATGGAGCAACTTGTAGGGAGGCCAAGTTAAGGTGGCCCTCTTTTAACGAAAAACGAACTATGCAACTGATATCCCATAATAATTTGAAGGGATATATCAAGGTTGCTGGCAATATTAACGGTGCACTGGATGCTAGGAAAACATGAAAATCGCCTCAATATTCCACCTTCTCTGCGAGTGCCCAGGCCTGAGTATCTGGGCATAAAGGCATAAATTCCTGGGCAGCTACATATTGCCCAACCTTGGTGAGGAATCTAAACTTAATGACCTACTGAGATATCACACGGCTACAGGTTGGCTCTAATAACTTTGACATTTTAATATAACTTACGGTGTAAGTGACACTACATCTGACGAGTTGTAAGGTCTTGTCAAAACGGAGCCCTTTCAACTTTACTTTACTGTTCTCGCGCAGGGAATTACCACGTAAACTACCCAGACTTTGGTGAAGGGTATATAAGATTCGGCACTGCCAATTGTAGCTCTTACTTGTTTTTAAATAGATTGCTACTATGACCCTAAATTCGAAACAAATAAAATGTGCAACCTTAAACGATATTAAATTTTGCTAAAATATTCTGCATTTGGTTTTTAGATAATGGAAAACTGCAGAAAGATAAGCATGACAGTAAATTAAACTAGAGAGAGAATCAGAACATGTTATGCTGCAATATAGTCATGCAAAATACTTGGTTGTGAGGCCTGCTGTTATATACGGATGTCACGTTTGGTGGCCGATACATACACATAAGAGCATTGATGAAAATCCACTCATTGATTTTAGTAGTGTAGGCCTACTAATCAAACAGGAGCGATGAAGACTACCTCCATAACAGTTTTAGAAGAATATTTTCATTACACATACGACAGAGATACCCCTTATTAGAATCATATAAATTTGTATGTCTCGACCTGATCATTATTATGAATTACAAGGTGTTATGTAAATGAGTACGTAACTCCTTACAAAATGATAGATGAACAGGTCAATGATACAACAAAGTTTTTAAAATATTAGAGGCCATATGTTGTTCAATATACTCCCAGACTGCAGTAGCTAAAGTTTATAGGTGGGAAATGTGTGCAAGATTTACATGATACATGCAAGTCACCGTCATTTAGTGACTTCCAAGGACCTCACAATAGGCAATTTCTTGTACATTGAGTGCACAGATCAACGAAAAACCCGTATTTGATTTCAAAAGCTCCCAGCAGATAAAAGTCTAAGTGTGTGTTTCTGACACCATACACAAATGACCTCCATCGAGAATCAAGCCCAACGATCAATACATTACGAATGCCACCACTCCAATATGTTTCCTGAACACATCGCCTATTGCTATCCACTACTTTCAATGGCTGTGATTCTTGGGCCCGAAATATGTCACTAGCCAAATATCAGTCCTTTATCCAACGATTTCTACCCGCTTTGGGTTTTAAACTACAGCCTCTACGTGTTCACGGAAGTGACTTCAACATCAATACAACAGGACAAGTACTGGGGCCAATGGATCTCCGTAATATCGGATAAGACTCTAGTTATCTGCGAATTTAAATAGATTCAATTCTTACCAGGAATGAGGTCACTGCACCTCGGAGCCCCAATTTTGCTTCATATTTTCTTTTGGGGCATAACATGAAGGTGTGCAGCTTCACCAAGATGTCCAAACATTCCCCAAGGGGTAAATAACTTAATAAGGCAATTGGAGTTATATTCAACACGCTTTTCTCTGTTTTATTTTAAATAAAATTCAGCCTACATCATTTCCAGTTGTATTTCACAAGATGCTAATTGAATTTCAGAATTTCCAATTAAATGTTAGAAATTTCTAATTGTATTTCAGAATTCTTCAAATGTATTTATAAAATTTGAATTTTTGCTATAATTTGGGTATTGCTATTCATTAGAATTTTTTGAAATACAAATGGAAGTCTTCGAAGGAGTAGATACTGTGGTTCAAAGCCAAACTCGTACACCTAACATTTTATTTTTTAATATTAAAACGTAGCTTATTTAAAAACGATACATGAAAACAATGTATGTAGGGTTTATTGGATAAATTGTCCTCTATCGGATGGGTATTTAAACACACGAATTATGTTAGAAGGTGTAACGTATATCCACATAAATAGAAAGAAAACAATGGCAGATGTTATGGAGGACATTTATAGAAAGGGGCACGCTTTTACACCGACCTTATTGCTCGTCGAAAATTAGGGGGGTTCGTTTTTTCTAACAAAGTCCCGGAGCCACCAGAATACACAAACAAACTTTATTATTATGCGTGCACAAAACATATGTATTTAAAACTGAACTCAATTTAAGTGATACGACTTTAGGTGAAATATGTCGACTCTGCCCACCCTACCATGATCATAAACAAAATATGTTCCAAAACAAAATGACATTTTATGATCCCTTTAACAATCTACCACAACGTATATTCCTAGATCAAATAAATGAACAGATTGAAATTTAAATTAAGCATACATATTTAATGAATCAAAAGTAATCATAATAAGAAAGAATAAAAAAAAAAAAAAAATTGAAATAAATGAAATAATAAAAATTAAGAGTAAATTAAATTTAAAGTAATTTGCGAAAAATGTTTTTAAAAGTTTTAACAGAATAAAAAAAAAAATTATAAAGATTTCCAGCAAAAATAATAATATTTTATACAATAAAATTAAAAATCAAATTGTTCAACATACTAAATTATTAAAAATTATTATTTTAGCTGGTCACTTTAAACACAAAAGTCAATAACACTTTTGGAACAAAAAAAATCAATAAAAATGTAAGTGAAAGAACAAAATAAAAACAAAACATATAAAAACTCACTTTATCCAGCTGCTCACATATCCAAAGATCTTTGTAGATGTTGCTGCAGATTCTCTTTCTCTTACATTTGAGTGATGTTGCTGTACCAATTTTTATAAACATTGACTTACATATGTTGATAAGATTAACATTTAAAACACTTTTAAAAACATAATTAATTAACAGGAGTAAAAGTCATAATCAGCCAAAATATTATATCTAAAGTTTTATATGTTAATAACATTAAATTTGGCAAAAATGCACAAAACAAAATAAATAATTAACAGTGATAATAAATTATGACTTTTGCTTCTGTTAGTACAAGAAAAAACAAAATCTAATATATAACAACAGTTAAATATAAAAAAAACAAATATAAGAACAAAAGAAATTTAAAAAAAAATGATTTTGTAAGTTTTTTTCTTTTTTTAGAATTTTAACAGAACAAATTAGGACAAATTTTAACAACTTTTAAACTAAATTTATCGATTTTAGTAAAATTTTAACAATGATAGGAACATTTTAATAACAATTTTAGACAAATTTTAACATTTTTAGGTATTTTTAACAAATTTTTAACAACACTCTAAACAAATTTTAACAATTTTAAACCGATTTTAACACTTTTAATTAACAAAATTTGTTATATATATAATTTTCTTGTTGCAATTTTTCACTTTTAGGTATTATTTTCATGTGTTTTAGCTTTTATGACTTACGCCAACAAATTTATACATTATAGATAGATAATTTCATATCATATAAATTAAATAATTTTTTCCATATTTTTGTTCAATATTCTGATCACTAATTTAGATTTTCTTAAATTTTTTAATCACAGCACTTTTTAATTATTGTTCTTTGTTCACTGGCATTAATCAAACTGAGAGAACAACAAAATATGTAAAGTGGTGATTAACAAATCAGAGTTGAAGAGGGGATTAAAACTTGTCTTCTTCTTATCATCAAGAGTGGTTGAGCATTTAAATATAAATTTGTATTATGGACAAGATGCCAAATCTAAATTACAAAAACAAAAGTAATCTAATAAGAAATTTATATAAAAGAGGAATTAAATTATTAATATATTACCCTTTCGGAGATGGCACCAGGGAGTAAAATGATATAAATTGAGGAATGAATAAAGACTTTAATAAAAGTACTTTTCCCATGTAAAAATGTTGTTGACTTCAATTATTTTTTTAGTTAAACCTTTAAAACAATTTTGCCAATAGAAATTACAGTCAGAAGTGTTTCTAATAAAACAAAATTTGGTCTAATATAAAATTATTCAAATATTTTCAGTATAATTACATACTTCCGATTCCAAGCAGTATTTATTTAGACACCAAAAATTTTTTAAGTTTAACAACAAATTATTATCAATTATAAAATTTAATTATTAAATCAAAGTTTGGAATACACTTGTTCTGAAAACTGTTTTAAAATAATGGACGAAAAATGGCTTTTTCGTTACCATTATGGCTCGGTTTTAGTTCTAAACTTGGCGCGAACCGAAGGTTAGCGAATTCGCCTCAAAAGGGTTAAAAAAAGTTTGATAAATTTAAAGATAAATGTCAACTATAAGATTCTTCAATAAATACAATATAATGAAACTAATAGATGGCGCTTGCATAGCAACAAAAAAAATATAATGATCGTTAATATAAAAATTAGAAATACTCATAGAAGCAAAATAACAAACAGATATAGAAAATATTTAAATATATGAGAAATACGTGCAAGCATATTACAAAGGTAAGAAGTTATGGGCGGTTTAATTAAATATCTTATTAAAAAACATAAAAGCCAAACTCGTACAGCGAATCTTATTAAGAAAACATTATCTTTGCTTTGTGCCTTTGGATATAAAGTGATCCAAAATTGAAAATCGTAAAATATTTTCATTAAATTATAAGGTTTTATCCAAAAATATCCAATTGGTAGACAAAACGGACAAACAACCGAAGAAACCAGAAAACTTACTGTAAAGCTTTCAGTGGATGGAAATTCTCATCGTGAAATTCCCAAAATTCTGGGAAGGAGTCATTCTACTATCCAATACATACTAAAACAATACAGGACTTCAAAACAAATAAAAAATAAAACCAAAAAAGCGCACAATAAAATATTCAGTGAAGCTGAAGAGCGAAATATTGTCAGAGCGTGTAAAAAATATTTCTTTGCATTCTCCTCCAAACTTACTTCCATTGCGGAAGCCACTACGGCAAATAAAGCTTACGCCCAAACATCCGGAATATACTCCTAGAGCGAATTTGAATGGTAGAATGGCTAGAAAAATGGCTTTGCTTAGCAAGAGAAATAAAAAGGACCGCTTAAACTTCGCCAAACTACACAAATCAAAGTATTTTACTTTTTGGAAAGATGTGTTGTTCACAGAGATAAAACTTAATGTATTCCGCTCTAATGGAAATCCATATCTATGGCGAAAGGCTAATGAGGAGCTGTTACCACAACATGTTAAATTTACTGTAAAGCATGGTGGTGGATCGGTGATGGTTTAAGGAACTTTCTTGGCAGCTGGACCAAAAAATATATTTAAAAATTTTTAAACTGGAATTGCCATTATTGTAATGTACAAGTGGACAAACATTTCTACTACTAGAGCATTGCTTAAAGTCTGGAGTAAACTTGACTTTTGGTGGAAGAATATATGCACAAGTTTTCTAAAAAAATAAAGGACTTTCAAGAGATATGTAGCTAAGACGATTTTGAGTTATTGATCTGCTAGCTAACAGTCTGCTTAGGGTGGGTTCTTGTCTGCTAATATCAATTTATCGCATATAACCATACTTGTACTTGTATACACAATAATTTAAAACTCCCTTGCCTCTGTTATAGGGGAAAAACTAAATATCATATCAAACTAAATTAGAATAATAAAAAAAAAGAATTTCTATGGTCACATCAAAACTGCTGATTATAGGGCACCCAAGATGGATTTTGGGGCCAACGCCTCTTAACCCTCCCTACCTAATGTTTCAGCGGCGCTTATTCTACTGAAACCCACTAATGATTTCATACTACTTCATATTACATCCGTAAGAAAAATTTTAAACTTTACATATCCATTATAAAATCACAAAATTTATTCATTTCAAAATATGCATTTTGGTAAGGTTTTAATAAAACCAAAATACAAAAATTAAGCAAATTATAGCTTAGAACTAGCCTATGGTAATTACTGACAAAATCAGATTCTTAATTTTATTTTAAATTTATATTAAAAATTATTCTAAAATATAAATTTGACTGGTTTTGATTGGGATTACTTCCCATTTAAATCCATAACAATATAATCATTCAAAAATCTATAACAAGTAGAATAATATAAATAGTAAGAAGCAAAAACAATAATCAAAATGTTGCTAAACATGTAAGAGACAATTGATTCTCTTTATGATATTTTCATTAATGTTGTTGTTGCTTCTGTTATTTCTTTGTAACAAAAATATGCAAACAAGATAGAAAAAAAAATGTTTGATCACTCACCAAACTTAATTGTTTACCATGATGTTAAATGTTGCGTATGATGTCTCGGAGGCCTCTTCGAACATTCAGCATACTAAACGACGTTATTAGGGATGTTAAAGTTGTTGTTGCATATTTTCTAGACAAGTTAAATTTATAGGTTACTAAAACTAATACTAATGAAAATATTTAACATACAGACCTTACTTATACATGTTTAGAATTAGGTTATATTCGAATTTTAGTTAGACATTTGATAAGTAAGAATTAAGATTTTTGAATAGTTTTATGTTAGTTTTAGAATATATTTGTAATTGTTGTAAGTTGAATTCACCTAATTAGTTGTTTTAGGTAATTATTATGAAAATTTAAAGAGTTATATAAAACATAAAAAAAATACAATTTCTATCATATACATATGTAGGTGATTTATATGTTATACAAATTATTTTGACTTGTTGTAATTTGTTTAGTTTTTAAGTTGAAGTTATAATTGGATATTGAAAAATTAATGTTAGGACATATTGTTAGAAATTTGAAAATTATTACGGACGGACTTCAGGACAATACGGACTTATTTAGTTTTATAATATTGTGGACAATTTTAGATATAGGTTAGCATGAATATTATAATTTTAATTTAATAATTTTCTACTTATATTGTAATTGCTTGTTGTTCGGATTTATTTAGACCACACATTTCATAATCATTGGTTGAGGTTATTCAGAACAAATGGGTAGGTGATTACTACATGTCCATGTTTACCCAATGTTTACTTGTTCAGGTAGATAATGCTAATTTGGTTGAATTTGTCAATCGCTGTTGATAATAATTAAGTTCTTTGTTGCTTCTGTGAGTTGTTTACGAACAATGTATAACAACGATGACGTCACAAACTGAATGGAAGATTCCCAGTCAATTGCACTTTATTAAATCTTCTTTTCGTTGCCCTTTTACATACATTTGAGATTTTTCTTAAGCACAGTGGTGGTCAAAATAAGAAACTCGTGTTGGAACCAGTTTATGCAGATTCCTAGCCAGGGATTCTTTGGGTAATTTCTTCAGATTTCAATAATCAGCTTCTCCAACCACAAACGAAATGATGAAATATATTCCCAGAATGTGGATGAAGGAATTTGGGGTGAGCAAATTAGTGAATCAAAAGTTAGGTTATGGAAATCGCACGATATATGTTAAAACAAAATGGCTACCACGTGAGTTCGAAGAATGGCGAATTTCCTATATAGATTTATACTATATTATAACAAAATTCTTCAAGTAAAACTAATTGAAAATTTACCTTTATCGGAAATCTACAGTTGGTAGATTAAACTATTCTTAAAACAATATAGCACTTTAAGCAATTAATGTTTCACGTTGCACTATAATATTTTTTTCAAAAACTCAATTAATTACTTTCAACTTTATAATTTACTTTTTGATACTTTACTGTCACTGGTGTTTCTAGTTCAAAATCTCAAAGTAAAAGAACGATTTAAAGCATGAGTGGAAAAAACCAAGCTTTGATTGTATGGGTAATTACATTCAATCGATTACAAATACTCGATTAGTCGATATTCGAGTTGCTTTATTGTAGTGTTACCCTATATGCCTATCATCGTCTAACGTTTACACCATACAACTACTAAAATGTAAACAATGTATATCATGTATATACATAAGCAAATATAATGTAATACATAATCATTTAAAGAAATTTTAATATAAAAATGATACATATAATATATAAATTTCAACAATATCTAAATATTTAATAAATGCATCTAAATACAAATGTGAATACGTAAAAATATTCTAGAGTAAAGTAAAGTTTGGTAAAGTGTTTAAATAGGTTTTTCTTTGAAGAAAACATAACAAATGTAGGTTTTATAGAAAAGGACTATTTTTGCAGAAAAATTGTTATATTTTAAAATTTTGATAAAATCGTACAATATATTATCAAAGCAAAACCGGAGTCTTTCACACAGTTACTACTTCAACCAGGATAACGACCATGTGCATAAAGCTTACAATATCAGGTCGTGGTTGTTGTACAATTGTCCTCATGTAATGGAGAAACCTGCCCAGAGCTCTGACATCAACCTCATCGAGAATCCTTTGAGCTACCTCGATAATAAAGAGAGACAACACCACATTTCCTCTAAATAGGAATTGAAACGAGTTCTTACTGAGGAATAGGAAAATATTTATCCCACCGTTTGCCGCAAACTAGTAAAAAGTACACCTTAGAGACCATAAATGCTTATTCAAGCAAAAGGATTCCATACAAAGTATTGATTTTTATGGTATTGTTACTTTTTCATCATACCATGTTCAATGTACGAGTTTGGCTTTTAAAGGATTTTTTGTTAATTCTTATTTACAGTGTTATTTAAATGGTTTTTCGTTTATTTAACATTTGAATTGAATAAAGAATTATATAAACACACTTTTTATATAAATCTAACATGTAAGCCGAAATTAAGAGATATATAAAACATTTCCTAGTGTACGAGTTTGGCTTTGAACCACTGAATATGTGTTTTCACCACTCTACACGATACATTATAAAACATATGATTAGAGACCCCATATTATTGTAAAGATCCCACTTTATGCTCTTTATTACGTTTTTCTCTTAGCTTTTATATTTTATGGTAAAAAGTATCAGAACGGTTTTCTTCGAATTAAGTACCAGCCTATTTTGTTTGGCCACTGTAACTTCTCTCCATACACTACGAAAAAGGCAGTGATTTAAGTGATCTTCAGATTCTGAATATATGGGAAAAATATTAGTAAGAATTAGAATTTCATAATAAAAGGGGATATTATTTCTAACATCTTAAATTTTAATATCCATCGATATCTACACAGTAAGATATTATCTTATGTTTTGTTAATATAGCAAAATATGTTTAAATCTTAATATTTTAATGACATTTAAATAAACTGTAATGACAAACACGTGTTAAATCTCAAAATCAAATTCAATTATGTGTAAAAGTAATTGTGGTTGGGCACAAAATTATAGTTGTTATTAATAAACTGTTCAATATTTAAGTATCATTAAAATAAAATAATTATTATTGTTGAAGTGAAATGTAATATAAGTTAAATAATTGCGCAAGCCTCTAACCACAAGCATAAATGTTAATTTAATTTGTGGTGAAATTATTGGCAGATTTCAGGCAGTGATATTTATAAATCCTGTACCAGCAATATGTTGTTTATATGATGAATAAGTTTTCTTTAATGGCAATTACTATATAGGTTACAAGCCATATGCTCTATATCTATAAAATTGAGTTCACTTATTTTTAGTATCATTTACATCTCAAAGCTTACATAATGTTATAAAGGGTTTTTCAACAAGAGGTGTTATTTTGGTACTCAAAGAAAAATGGCAGTTTTTGATATAAATGATCGGATGTTTATTTAATAATAAAGAGGAAGGTTTGCCGTTAATAATGAAAAACTACATCAACCAAATGGCCACTACGCTTACAGGACCATATCCTTTTCATGAAATTTTCCATAACCAAATCGCAAAGTGGCTGCCCTATATCCTCAATAGCCTCACGAATTCTATAATTGAGGTCTTGAATCGACGCTGGACTGTTGACGTAGACCTTATCTTTAACGTGGCCCTAAAGGAAGAAGTCGCAAGGTGTTAAATCACAAGATCTTGGTGACCAATTGTGATCTCCACTTCGAGGGAAACTTTTTCCATAAAAGAGCAATTGTTTCTTTGCTTGTGTGGCACGTAGCGCAGTCTTGTTGAAAGCAAACGTTGACCAGATCAATATCATCCAACTCCGACCATAAGATACTATGTAATGACATTTGTGGAATGCACAATTTAAAAGAACGACTAGGAATGGACAAACCTGGGTTTTCTTTAACACTTTGGGCTACAGCAGCAATATTCTCAGTTGTTCTTAAGCGACGTGCACGGGTTTTATTCTTCACATCACTAACTTGTCAAATAGCTCGAATTTTTCCACCAATTTCTGTATTGCGGTCCGACAAAGTGCTTCACGACGACCCAAAAACGCTTTAGTTTTTTTTGTAGTGAATTTTAATAATTTGACTGCATCGTCAGTAATTTCTACTTGCCAAATATCAAAGAATAAAAGCATCAAAAGTGGCAGCTACCGAAATACCGGGTGATTCAAAATAACACCTCTGGTTGGAAACCCCTTTACATATAGTAAATAATGTATTTATCTTTTTTTTGCTAAAAAAAAACACTTATCCACTTAAAACATCTTACTAATTCCTGCCGTACCTCCCTGAAATATTCTACAGTCTTTGAAGATACTTTATACAATATAACAGTGTTTAATAATTAAATACAGTACTCTTGCTACGGGAACTCATTCACTAAGTATTTGTTCTATTATTAAAGAAAATACTTCAACAATTAGTTCTACTCTCTGCTCAATGTCTAGCACTGCATAATAAGGTATGAAATAAAAGATTTCATTGTCAAACGGTAAGACAATTTTAAACAAGTACATTTAATTTTATTTTCTTTACTTTTCATTTATTTACTTTTTTTTTTGTTTTTATTACAAAGACAATCATCATCTTAGAGTATATAGTTACATTGTTATTGTTACATTTTAGTTTGACGGCATTATCATGATACTTGAATAGTTGAGAAATGGTAGTTACGTAAAGAAAATTAAAGTTTAATTTACAATACTTTTGTGTAGTCAGTTTGCGTTTCGCTTGTTCACTCAGCTTGAATTGTATAATGTGAAAAAAATAATACTAAAAAAATCAGCTATCGTTTTTTCCTGTTATTACTTTAAGGATTAAATTTGAACATGGCAGGATTACGTGAGAGAATTTACTTGAAGTAAAGTAGAAGCATTCAATGAGCTATCTATATATATAAAAATGTAATGGTCCATGTATGTAAAGGCATCACGTGAGAACGGCTGGAGCGATTTGGCTGATTTTTTTCTATTTGATTAGAAATTTTCAGGCGATGGTTTGTAAAACCAACAATTCGGAAATTTTTTGGAGAAACTTGAAGAACTAACATTAGTAAATGGCTAACAAGCAAAGCCGTGGCCGTCAACTAGTATTACCAGAAAATCGAAATATCAACACATAGTGATAATTTTAAATAAGGTTGTATGTTAAAATCACCCAGAGATTAGCAGTTTTTTTGGATACACTCTTGTTTAGTGTATTTTAGTGAATCCACCAACGTTCCTTATATATTCCTGCTATTTGTTAATAGTCTTTATATTCCGTTACACGTAGCAACGAGCTTTAACAAGCGTTAATCTAATCAACTAACCAATGCCTAGATTGAATATTTGAATAGACTTGATATCACTGATGTGTGTTTCTAACAAAATGGTGTCTTATCCCCGTTGGGCATTCATGAGCTTACTCAACATCATGCTGATTTATTGCTAACTCATATACAAGTATGCACACAAGATTTTACAACATTTTATTAAATTATTTTACAGCTTTGAAACTAATTTTTTAGATTTTCTACGATGGAGGTCTTTTGGGCACTCCCATGTGCCAGCGACCTTGGTATCTATCTTTTAAAATCTTTATGGAAACGTAGTCCTTGTTTATGGAAACGTTGTCGTTGTTCTTCGCTACGCGATCTAAGACTTTCAGGAAACTTGTCTCAATTACTGGACAGATAGTTTACTTTTATACTCATATTACAAACAAGATTTTTATAGCTAATAAAAAGGTTTATAACTAATTCCTTGTAATTTTCTGCTTTCTGATTTTCTAAAAAAAGATTTCCTTGTCGCTGTTTCTAAGAGTCTTATCTATATACCAGCTTTTAGTTTTTCTTTTGTCAAATGTGGAAACTTTCTGGAAAGAAACGCTAAACATTAACCAGTTTTATCTAATGCCTTCACAAACTGCTTCATAAATCTCAATTTAATGTATAATGGAGGCAAAATGATTTTATCTCAGGAAACTAAATGCCATGTATAGAAATGTTGATATGTATAAGATTACGAAACGGTCATACGAATTTATACGAATGTCAACAAATATTAAAAAATGAAGGGAGATCCAAAGGTACGCATACAATTATTAAATAATATTGGTGTTACCTGTGTACACCTAATACAAAACCAATGACGATATCTCGGCAAAATATATTATTTTTATTTTCTTCGTACCATGTAATATAACAACACATATATAGCAGTCATCGATGTGGGTTTTCATAGGCACACCCAACATCAAATGACTTAAATGTTTACTACACACTTTACACACAATGCATGGAACATAAGGCTTATGACTGTTGCAATCATGTGAATCATAACTGGAACATATTATGGCTGTCACAATCATATAAATAATTACAGTGGCCATAATATTTTGTTAAAAAACTTGTAAAAATTATTCAACAGTCATTTGGGTAATTTTTCACAAAATATATTTCACTGTTTTGGATATTTGAGCACAAGTAATGAAAACCCAAAAATGGGCATTTATTCATTTTAAGATTTTGGGCGATTATCACTTGGTCGATAACTATGACAGGGGCAGATTGTTGGATCGATCGTCAATAAGACTGAAAATTACGGCTGTAACTATAAAAAGTGCCTTCGAGAAATCCAGCAATCCAATAAATTTAATTCTGCAGGATCAACCGGAAAAAATTTAGAAGACAAGAAAGTCATGTTTATTGCCTCAAGCTTAGCAGATTGGTAAAAGAAGCAGGAGAAAGCAATGGATTTCAATCTCTCACTGTAATCTCATAATAGACGGATAATAAGGAAACGAATGCAGGCATGTAGATGATGCCCGTAGATAATCTAATTAATCACGAAGTAAAGTGTAAAATATGCCTATTTAGTTTAAGATAATCCGATAGTATACTCACAGTTATTTTGTTACAGTCTGGTTTTATTTTTTAACCAGCAGCGAAAAAAAAGGAGGAACACAGCATGGCGAACAGAGCAGAGGAAACAAAACCTTACGAGGAGAGCCATGAACGAAGACAGGTGAAGAGAATTATCCAGTATTAAATCGAGGATTAAAATAAACCATCGCTTTAAACCCTATTTTCATTAATAGAACCAGCAGTTGAAAGCCTCCGACGCATATCACAGCGAAATCTTCATGGAACAGTTTCATATAGTTTTCAATATCGTAGCGTTCAATTTACCGAATAACGCCGGATGGGTAAAAAAGTACCCAAAAATAGAGCTGTTTTAGAAAAATTCTAACTATGGCCAGGTGAGTGGTATCACAAATAAGATTTCGTGGATACATAAAAGAATAATAGGAATAGTTAAGAAAAATTTGGTTATTATATCATGTGTTGGTGGTCAGCACATTAAAAATATCAGATCTGAAGGAATACTTTTGAATACTTAAACGTGATTTATGATATCTTCACCATGACAATGATGTTGAGGAATTATTTACATTGCTTAATACTCCTTGGAAGTAAAATTCTTCAAACTATTATATCAATTGTTCTTGAGATCCTAATAGGTCAAGTAGGTTTTAATAAAAGAAAAAATATTGAAAAATGTAGTGAAAAGATCTTTGTGAAATCTTAGTACAATCATAGCTTCAAACTTGTAGTAAGCAAGTAATATTTGTGAATAAATATATTACCTGTAATATATTTATTTAAAGAAAATTGCAAACAAGTTTTGAAAAATATGAACTTTTATGAAGGCTGTCTTGAACGATTTTTCCCATTTTCACCAAAAAAAATTTGAGTCCATCCCTGTATGCCCTATCAAAAGACGGACACACATAGCTAGATCGCCTTAGAATTATAACAGGACGCAGAATATATTCGCGTTTGTGTGTCTGCGATTAATATTCGATGTGTTACAAACGAAATGACAAAATAAATATACCTGCATCTTTTTGGCGGGGATATAAAAATGATTACAATCACAAGATATCTAGGTTAGGTTAGGTTCCATGGGCAGCTGCTCCTCAAGCAGCTCACTTGGGTCCATTCAAATCTGATCCCATTGTGATACACAAGGGGTAGCCATCAGGGTATTTGCAGTACTTCCGTTGTCTCCAAATTAAACCAACCTGATTCCCGGATGAAGGAATAGATTCGTCTCAGATTCATCCTTGATAGCTGGTCCAAACATGATAGGAATGGAGATCCGAGGATACGTTCGCTCAGGTTTGTCAGGGCCGGACATTGGCAGAAAAGGTGATACACAGTCTCTTTCTCTTCTTCATTATGGCAGCTTCTACAGTAATCATTGTACCGTAGGGCCGTTCTTCTAGCATGTGTCCAGATTAAACAGTGTCCTGTAATAAAGGAGACGATTAGCCTTATTTGCTCACGACGGTAATCTATAAGTAGATTCGTCCTGCTGGCATCATATACGGGCCACGTCGACCTCGCTGTAGCACAGGAAGGTTCATTAGTCCACCTGTTCTGTGCAGTCTTATATAGTTTCTGTTGAACAGCCATCTTGCATTTAACAAGGGAAATACCAGAGAAGAGGTCTCCTCATTTATCATAGCACCCCGTTAGGCCAATTTATCTGCAATACAATTACCCTGATTTTCATCGTGTCCAGGGACCCATATTAGCGTTATCCTAGAATGTCTCGCTATCTCATTTAGGGATATCCGGCATTCCCCGGTTAACCTTGATGTCGTAAAGACACCCGCTATTTCGTTAACGGCAGCCTTGCTGTCAGTAAATATATATCACCAGATATTCGAGAATACCTCAGCCAGTTGGATGCACGTTTAATGGCAGTAATTTCCGCCTGAAGAACAGTGCAGAAGTTAGGTAGCCTAAAGAAGGATTTTATCCCAAAGTTTTCAATGTAGAAACCTCCACCGACCCTGTTACCCCTGTTAGAGCCATCAGTGTATATCCGTATGACGTCAGCAGGGGGGGAAGAGTCCGCGTTGCCATAAATCCCTATTCGGGATCATTATATGTAAACGCCTATCGAAAAAAGGTTTTGCGATGAAGTAATCGACATTACCATGTATGTGCTCATAGTAATTCAGTATCCTAGAGTGTCCAAGGTCCTTACCAGACCACGAACAACCAGCATTTAGTCTCACGGCAGAGTTGAGAGCCATCAAATCAACTGGTAAACAGTTAAGAATAGTAAAAAGTGCCTTAGAGGAGGTAGACCTTATAGCGCCTGTAATCAGTATCGCGATAGTCCTTAGAACTCGTTCAACGGCCTTCCGGTGAGTAGCATTATCCAGAGCCTGCCACCACACCAATACTCCATAGAACAAGATGGGTTTAACGACTGCTTTGAAGATCCCATTGATATCTTTCGGCATAATACCCCAGTTAGTACCAATTGCCTTTTTGCAGGAGTAAATGGCCACATAGGCCTTGTTGATCCTGTTCTGAATGTTCAAATTCCAGGACAATTTCTTATCTAGAATTATGCCAAGATACTTTGCATTATTCCTAATCTCAATACTGATTCTATTCAGTCTAGGTGGTTTAAAGTCAACGATCTTATACCTCCTGGTGAAGAGAATCAATTCCATTTTTTGGGGGTTCACACTAAGTCCACTTGATATACTCCACTCACTCAGTGTACTTAATGCCGATTCCATGCAACTAGATATTGTATCCAGAAATTTACCAGATATAAACACTGCAACATCGTCATAATACGCGACTATTTTTTTGTAATCCTTCTGTTGTCCATTCTGACCAACAGGGTATTCATAGCCAAATTCCGAAGTGGAGATAGTACACCACCCTGTGGGGTTCCACGATTGGCTACTTTTGAAACACTTATGCCACCTAAGGTAGCACATATGACTCTATGGCCGAGTATCTTTCCGACTAATCGGCGTACACAGAGATCAATCCCAAGATCATCCATCGCAGATAGGATGGCGTCGGGCCTGACATTGTTAAAAGCCCCTTCAATATCAAGGAAGGCAACAAGTGAGTACTCTTTGTGTGATAACAAGATATTTAAGAAAAAACAAATTAGCATGTAAGTATTCACATCTTCTACATGAGATCACAAGAAATAGCGAGATTACATCTTTGAAATTTTGGCAAATGTTCTATATCTGGTTAGAATGATATTCTAACATGCTGAAAAGTTTTCGATTCAGGCAACAACAAAGCAAAAGGAATAGACAGTATTTTATCTGTGATTCAATAAAATACTGTAGTTCGCGCCAACTTGAACTAAACAAAAGATTGATTATTTGGTGAAAAATTTTAAAAATGGTACCACTTGAAATTTAGTTTTTACTATAGCACAACCATGAAACCATTTTCATACCAATATTCTAAATTACTTTCTCAAAAAGAATTCTGTCAAATTATACCAAGGAATCTTGTGGGTGTAAATGTATGTAGGGTGTACTATTAAAAGGAAATTTATATATACAATATACTTCGGCTTATTTTTCTTAGCCTTGTTGCACAGTATTTAGCTAAAAGGCATTTTAAGTACAATACAATAAAATGAATAAAAAATGTTAAGAAATAACAAGTACTTGTCAATTTGTCAGGTGTTTTACCTTGCTTTCATTTTGTAAGAAACTTTTTTTTTTAACAAAATAACTTTACAATTTTTATTTGCAGTTTTTCTTTTCTATTGCTTTGCTTCTGGTGTCTTAAAATTTATAGAAAAATTGTTAAAAATAGTTATTCTTGTAACTCTGACATAAACTTTTGTCGGTTTAAGTTTTTCTTATTTTTTATTTTTTTTTGTATTTGCGTTTATACTCTCCGGCTGTTGTTTGTTAACATGTCTAAAATTTTTATAGTTTTATTTAATTCTGCTAGTTTTATTTTATTTTGTGCTTTTATACCCTTCATCATGAGTGGTAAGCTTATATATGAGTTTGTCATTCCGGTTGTAATGTCTATATTTTTCATTTGCGACCCCATAAATTATATATATTCTGGATCGTTACTGATAGCGGAGTCCATATAGCCATGTCCGGCTGTCAATCTGTCTATTGGAATCAAGTTTTCGAAGCCCTCAAATAAACAAAAATTGGAGAACACAAGCAATTGAAATCAGAAGTAAGCACATAACGTTTTCACTTAGGAGATGAAGTTGTCCACCAGTGATACTAAACAGTGAGAACATCCCACAGTCTGTCCATGTTACATACCTTGGTATGCATTTAGATAGACGGCTTACTTGGCGTCGGCACATAGCTGCCAGGCGGCTCCACATGAAACTAAAAGCTTCTTTTTGACACTGTCTAATCCACCATCAATCGAAATTAAGCCTTAACTGCAAAGTCATCCTGTATACGAAATGAGAAATGAGAACATCTGCAGAGACTTTGATGTGCATTTGGTCAAGGATGAATTTAGAAAAACTCGCGAATTTTATTTATCAAAATTACATCATCATCCGAACACGCTCGCAGGGCTACTTGCAATGACTCAAAAGAGATCAAGGCTACGTAGAGCTGATTTACCAATCATCTAATTTGAGACTAGTTTGGCAAATATTATTCTCAACTAAGAGAACAATAACTGTTTAGTTATAAGATTTAATTACGTATTGTAAGTCCTAGACATTAAAGGCAGAAACAATATAATAAACGTATAAAAAAGAGTATATAAGATTCGTCGTAGCCGAATATAGCATTCTTGCTTGTTTGGTTTTCCTCTTTTGACTATTTTATGAATTAATAATTTTGCTATTGACTACCATGGGTAGTTGCAGTTAAGTTGTTCTTTTCACTTATGTTTTGTAATGTTACTGTTATATTTTCAGCTTTTATTTAAACAATTTGTTCTTTGTTTTTTTTTTTTAAGCAAATAATGGATATACATAGTAAATTAAAAGCTTTGTTTAAAAGTTATTACTATTAAGGATTTTAAATTGCTTCGGAATAAATTAAGCAAATTAAAAGTTTTTATACAGAAAATATAATTGTTTAACTTTGTTTAAAATGAAAACAAAATATATACAGAAAAATCAATAAGTGATTGACCCTAATCAAACAAAAAAAAAAAAAAAAAAAAAGAACTCTAAGAAATACTAACAAATGCTGACTAGAATAATCAAATAGTTGAGATTATTTCAAAAGGTACTTTTAAGCCAAATACTTAAATGTTTAAGAAAACTCTAATTTCTTTTACACTACCAAAAGTCAATTACTTGGTTTTTTTTTTCTCTAAAACGTTTTAGCACTTATTTCGTGTATAAATAAAAATAAGAAAGATAAACACTTCAATACATTCTAGTGTTTTTCTAAATTGGTTTTAATTGAAAAAACGGTTTAGAATGATAAAACAAATGATAATGATGATTTCTAGTGCCAAATTAAGAAAAAACAAATCTATAGAAATTTGTTGGCCATTAGTAGTATTGACTGTTTGTTAGCTGCTTTGAGAAAACAATAGCTTGAAATTGATTTGTTGGTCATTACATTTAAAATGAAAGCAAATAATCTAGACAGTGTATTTTTGGATATACAAGGTGGCGCAAAAGTAAACTTCCGATGTTTTTTGGCTGTAACTAAAAAAAAAAAAATGAAAAAATTTGATTCTTCTTGTGGATTATTTGTATTAGGTCTTTTAATTTTTTTGCATCAAGTCGAGAACATGATGTCATGTAAATGGCCGTCGCCACCGTTGATTGTCATTTAACCCCTTTTTATGGCATTTTCCACCACTTTAGCCAAAACTTCCCGCGATAGGTCCTCAAATTCTTGATGGATATTTTCTTTAAGAGCTCCAAGAGTCTGAGGCTTGTTGACATAAACCCGCGACTTCAAAAAGCCCCTAAAAAAGAAGTCTGGAGCGGTCAAATCAGGCGATCTTGCTGGCCAGTGCAAATCGCCAAAACGGGAGATTAGGCGCCCGGGAAATGCATCCTTCAGCATATCGGTTGGGGCACGTGAAGTGTGTGCCGTTGCTCCGTCCTGTTGGAACCACATATTTTCCAATCCCAATTCATCAAGTTGCGGCAAAAAGAATTCGTTGATCATTGCTCTGTAGCGCTCACCATTCACAGTAACCGTTTGGCCCGCGACGTCTTCGAAGAAAAAGCTCGGATAACTCCTCCAGCGAAAACAGCACACCATACAGTGACTTTGAGCGGGTGTAGTGGCTCTTCGTGGGTTACACGCGGATTTTCAGTGCCCCAGAAGCGTAAATTTTGCTTATTTACCGCAATTTCCCTGATTATTTTCAATAATTTAATGTCAGGACCAGGACTCTTTTGTCTTTCGTTGGAGTTCGATTAGGCTTCTTACGGGTATAATTACTGGACACTGTATGACTGGACACATGTCGGAACGAATGGGTTACCCACGTTATAGCTATTGTAGAAGTTATTTGGTTGAGGATGAGGAGAAAGAATCAGTACAGCACATTCTATGTGTCAGGAGCATAGACTACTATATCTTGCCAGAGCTCTTTTCCATGATCTGGACTGTCTCAGAGGTGTGCTACCAGTAAATATGATCAGATTTATTAGATGTACCGGCTGGAGGGAAGCTATTCTCCCTTTATGTGTGAATTTTTAGCATAAGGGAATAGTAATTTCACCAAGTGAACTCGCTAACTTGCTCTGATTTATCTATCATTTTAAATCCAGCCTACTGCACAGCTTTGTTAAACATTTCAACAGCTTCTTTGGCTTTAATGTGGTTTTCAGTCGCTTCAATAATACAGTCGTTCTCATCGTCGAACTCTTTATGTAAAAAATTTCCATCAAATGGCGGGACATGGTTGGTTGGATGGTTTACGTGGTAGTTCGCTGCGTTCGAACAATCTAGTAGGGTCAAAGGGACCCTGTTTTGACAAGACCACATCACTCGTTAGATGTTATGTCGTTAACATCGTAATGTATGTAAAATGTATGCAGAAAAAAATCGAGTTTACTAGACCCAACCTGTAGCTGTGAGATATCTCAGTAGGTCATTGAGTTTAGAACCAGCTACCTCACCAAGGTTAGTAAGTATATAGTTGCCCATGAATTTATGTCTCGTGACACTCAGGGCTGGGCATTCGCAGAGAAGGTGGAAAATCGTTTCCTCTTTCTCCCTATCCTTACAACTGCGACAATGGTCGTTAAAAGGGAATCTCAGGCGATTTGCATGCTTGCCTAATGTCCAGTGTCCCGTTAATACTAACAGCAATCTTCATATATCCCTTCTATTCCGGGTTATCAGTTGCATAGTACGTTTATCGTTAAAAGATGGCCACGTCAACTTGGTTACCCTAGATGTGTATAAATTACTCCATCTATTCTCAGCCTTTGTAAGAAAGTGTCTGAAGAAAATGCCTTTGATAGTCCCCAGTGGAATTGCTCCTGAGACCGCATTGGAGGTTTCTAAGGCTGAGCACCGTAGTGGTCTCTGTGCGCAGGGACCCAATCCAAAGTAATGTCAGATAGACGAACTAGCCTTGAAAGAGGATTCCTACATTGCCTGACTAATGAAGATGAAGTTGTGTAGGCCTTCAGTGAGAGAAGTGCCGCCTGACTGTCGACAAAGATATTTTTTTTGCCACGAGTATGATGATCATGAAGTGTATTGCAAGCTACCATGATTGCATAAATTTCCGCCTGGAAAACACTACACGCATTCGAAAGACGATATGAGATGCCAAACCCAAGTTCGTCACAAAAAACGTCAGAATCAACACCACAGTTCATTTTAGAACCATCTGTATATATCCTAGTGTCATATTCGTACACGAGGTTACCCCTACCCCACTCACTCCTGGAGGGAATCAAGACCTTGAACACCCTATCAAAGTCTATGTATGGAGTAATATAGCCAGATAGCTGGAGAACGATCGAAGGCAATAGATCGAAGGCAAAGGGCGGGACATTCTCACAAGGAATATTGTTTCAATCTCTATTATTTGCAGCAGTATATACAAGGTGGCGGAAAAGTAAATTTATAGCATTTTCTGATAGGAGGATTACTTTTGTACTTCCTGAGGGCACAATGTCTGTAGCAGATCTGCTGCAGTGTTATCTAAAGATCTAACCTCTGATTGTCATCTCTCTTTTAAAACGCTTAAAGGAACATTATATTCCGGATCGTCTTAATCGTTTAACTTATTCAAAAATTTTCTTTAGCAACTCGGTTTCAGGATGCCTTTTGGTATGGACTACAAGGCGGTTGAGGCAAAACTTCCCAATTACTTCATTCTAAATAGCTTTTAACAGGTATTGTATCATGTGGCCAAGCTTTGTCAAGATGGAGTAATACGGTTTCATGTCTGGGCGTTTTTTGGCCAACGCCCGCTTCAGCCGTATTAATTGTTTTCGGTAACAGGTTCCCTGCGATGATCTGGTCAGCTTTGAGTACCTCATAATAGATAGGACCCTTTTGCTCCTACCAAATACAGATAATTACCTTAGCGCCATGGATATTTGGCATTGGTGTCTATTCGGCTGGTTGTTCGGGCTTCTTTTTTAGCATGCAACAGCATTTCTGTTTCCTGCTTTTGGAAGAATATTGCTGTTTGCAAACGTTTTGAAATTGCTAACTGAGTAACTACCAATGATTTTGCAAGCTCTTGTTGAGTTTGACAACAATCTTCATGGAGTAATGCCTCCAGATATGTACCCTTCAAAATGACATATAAGTTATTAAAAAGAAAAGCCGCGCTAAAAATTTCTAAGTCACAAACACAATATTTTTAAGAAAATATATTGAAACTAGAATTACTACGAGACAAATAATGTAAAAATAGATTAAGGGATTAAAAATTTCTTTTATATAAGCTTAGAACTTTAAAAATAAACCATAGTGAATTTTAAATGTTTGGGGAACATCAAACCATAAGGATCAAGTATCAAGTTTTAAAAAATTTGGAATGTGTAAAGTCCGATGTCTCGTCGAAATTTTTTCTCCTTCCTATAGCAAAATTACAAATTTTTATAACCTGCACGATGAGTGCCAAGGGTTATCATACAGGAATGTTGTGTTACGCATGTTTTTCAAGAATTTTTTTTTTTTAAATTTTTTCACCAATAATTTTTTTTCACCAAATATTGTTTTTAATATTTATCTGAAGATATACTTTTTTTAGGGACACAGACGAATTAGCACTCTTACTTGTATTAATTATTTTTCATACAATGTTTTACTTTTCGTTATTTTCTTTAAATTATGCCACCTAATCCAATTTAATTTAAAATTTGTTTGACAACAAAATTTCAATTAGTATTCACCTAATTACCTGTTATATATTTACTAAATATTTTGCTTAATTCTAATGAGTTTTTCTATCAATATACATAAATTGATTAAACCTAGTTTTACACTGCACCATATTAATTAATTACATTTCTCTTTAGTGCAGTTACTAGTTACGCATGTACACACAGATGTGCCAGCACCTTTCATCAAACTGATAGACACATTTAAAATAAATATTTGCACTTAAAATATAACTACTAAATAATTGTTTTTATATTATAATTGTGTAGAAATAAACACTCAACACACGTTACATGACAGAGAGTTAATTGAACAACTGCAGTGAAATAAATTATGAAAAATTATATTCCAATTAAAATGTATAAAGCAAGTGGTAGTAAGAGGGCATTGCGGTTTATTTGTGTTGCTGTAATACTTATGTACAAAATTATTTGTATATAGAATAGAATTAGTATTTCAGGGTTTCGTAATAACAGACAAAAATCCAAATTCCCTATGTCAGGATGTCTCCAGAAATATTTGTCCAATAGTTCGAGCATTTTTGAACCTTGAGTTTAGAAAATTCCATAAACATTGTTCTACACAGTGTGCCACAATGAACTGCATAGTTCGTTAACTTGATTAAGTTACAATTTAGTGGTATTACTTATGTGAACTCAGACAGAGCTGTGAATGGAGCCGCATTATTCTATCAATGACGACAAAACTTATTGTTGGTTTGACATCGCCATGGATTTTATTGGCAGCTCAAACCACTTACATATAATCATCACCCTACCAAAATTACTTATACCAGCCGAAAGAGTATACGGGATGGATTTGAATAATAATACAATTCTCTTTGACATTTATAGCGAAGAGAAAGATCTGAAAAACAGTTATCGCAGAACCTGGTTGCCTTATATCCGAATGTCGAGGCTAATGACTAAAAAATATCGCTCCAAAATAATTCCAGTCTCTCGGACTGAGATTGCTCACTCAGCGACATTTTATCGTGATCACTTTTTATAGTTATGAATTTGAATGACTACTTTTCAACAGCATTAGGAATCAGAGCCAAGAGACCTTGAAGTCTTGGACAAATTTGAGGCCTCTATTTCATTGTCCCATAAAGTTTTGGTGTATACTCTAGGCTCCAATTTAGTATAAGTAGATGGGAAATAGCACATTGTTTCAACTGTATCATTATAATCCATTGAATTGTAGTTTTGACAACCAAAGTTTTTGGTAATCGTACCATTTAGTTTTTTTTTTTGCTGAAAAAAGTAGATTTTTTATAATAAATTGGAATATATTGATATAGTTACACACAACTTCCCCGCCAGTTTTGTTTTCTCAAATCTAAAAATCTATATGTGGCTTCCGAGTTTGATTTAAATTAAAAAACAACTTTTAAGAGCAACAAATATAAATTGACTTTATTTTCTTTACTTAGAATTTTAACAAAGTACAATATTTAGCGATGCTTTAAAACAATTTGTTTTCAACGTCTCTTTTACAAACTCAAAACAAAAAGCCCTTAATAATTGACTACAATGCCTTTTAAAGCAGTAGACGATCACCAGATAGAACCGTTATTAAGCAATTGTACAATAAGAAAAAAAGAGTAAACATATGCATAAACATCTATGTATGTATGTACTTATTAACTACATGTATGTACATATATTTGTTCTGAGTGAAATAGGACAAACTAAATGTAATAAATAAAATAAGAAAATATGTAAATAATAAATAAACAGTGGCGACGGTAACATTCCCCCCCTTGTAAGCGAATTAGGAATCGACTAGCTTGCCATCCTGAGTATTACCGACATCTAATACAGCTATTTTCGTTACGGGCCTCTCAAATATACTGGAACTGGTTCTGACTTTAACACGACGAACTTGACCATCTTTTGCGGTTGTTGTTTCAGTTATTACTCCCTTGGGCCAGTTGTTTCGGGGAAGCGTATCGTCCACTATTATAACTATATCTCCAACGGATGGTGGCTTCACTTTCTCGAACCACTTGTTGCGCCGGACTAAATTAGGGCCATATTCACGAACCCATCTTCTCCAAAAGTTATTTGCAAATTTCTGCGTTTGATGCCATCGCTGTCGTAGATCGTAGTTAGTTTCACATAGCGGTTTGTATCCATCTGCGGATCCGAGGAGTAGATGGTTCGGAGTTAGTGCGTCGTCTTCAGCTGAGTCTAGAGCCACAAAAGTTAAGGGACGAGAGTTAATTATAAATTCAATTTCGCACAGAGCACTTTTCAATGATTCGTCGTTAAATTTGAAGGCCGGACACATTGCGTAAAGAATAGTTTTCACCGTACGTACCAACCTTTCCCATGCACCGCCCATATGTGGTGCCGCAGGGGGATTGAATCTCCACTTTATTTCGTCGTGTTTAGAAAAGACTTGGTGTAGGTCCAGATTTTGTTTCTCCTCGCGAAGAACTCTTTCAACAGCTTTAAAATTTGTTCCGTTGTCGGTGTATATCTCTTTCGGAGAGCCACGGCGACTTATGAAATTTTGAATACACATAATACATGAGCTCGTGTCAAGGCTGTGAGCGACCTCAATATGAATTGCTCGAAGTGTCAAACATGTAAACAGAACACCCCATCTTTTTTCTCTGCGCCTGCCTAATGCTACATATAAGGGTCCAAAATAGTCAATACCTACGTATGTAAATGGACGTTCGAAGCTGGCAAGTCTTGCTGCTGGTAAAGATGCCATTAATGGCGGCTGGGGTACAACTGACTGGTTCTTACATCGCTGACAGTTGGAGCGCACACTCTTATAAAGGGTTCTCAACTTTGGAATGTAAAATTTTGATTTAATTTTGCATAGTGTGGCTTCGTGAAGACAATGATGAAAATTCTCGTGGTAATTTCGGACCAACAAAAACGTAATATAATGACTATGTGGCAGAATAATGGCGTTGTTACAATTTAGAGATTCAACTCTACCGCAAGCGCGAATGATTTCGTGATCATCAAGGAAAACATTGAGCTGTTTAAGTTTACTTCCAGGGTGTATCTTCTTATTATTTCGTAGACACCAAATTTCTTCTGAAAATTCTTTGGCTTGGGCATACTTGAACAAAATATTTTTTGCCTTTTGTATATATTCGAACCGCATACCATCTGGTATTTTACTTCCACGTGTTTTAAACTTTAATTTTTCAATATATAGCAGAAATTGCGAGAGTGCCATATAAAGACGTTTCCAGTTTGAAAAATATTCTATGTTAATTGAGAAACTGCTTAATTTATCAATAATCAATAAATGATTTCGTATTTCTTCGTTATTGGGGCCTCCTAGATCTGGACATTTAGGCCATATATTCTTATTACCTTTCAAAAATATAGGACCATTGAGCCACACATCGTCGTCGGCTGTACAGATTTTGGTAGCATAGTCCGCAGGGTTTAATTTTGACGGCACCCAACTCCATTGCGTGACATTAGTAAATTCTAATATTTCTCCAACTCTATACATAACGAATGCTTTGAAGTTTTTAGGGTCTATTGAAAGCCATTTAAGAACTGTTTTTGAGTCGGACCAAAAGAAACATTCCTCACAGTTAAGGCGCGTTGCGCTAAGAATTTTTGAGGCCAGTCTCGTTCCGACTAAAGCAGCTTGAAGCTCTAGACGAGGTATAGATATGGGCTTTAAAGGGGTGACTTTTGACTTGGCTGCAACAATACGAACATCGACGTCATCATTATGCTGGATTCGGAAGTAGCATACTGCAGCATATGCGTTTTCGCCGGCATCTACAAATGTATGTAGCTGGACATTTACCGTAATTTTCAGCAGCTTAGAGTAGCATCGCGGGATGACGATTGATGATATTTTCACCAAATTACCAAGCCATGAAGACCATTTCGGAAGAAGATCTTCGTTTAATTCATCGTCCCATTTTATTCCTGACCGCCATATATCTTGTAGAAGCATTTTGAGACCAATTGTGTAATGGGAGACGAATCCCAGGGGGTCGAAAATCGACATTAGGACTTGAAGGACTTCCCTTTTAGTAGGGACCACATGCGGCTGGAATACATCTCTTCGAAGCCTCGAAAATCTAGAATTATATTGGAAAACATCATTATTGGATTCCCAATACATACCAAGAATTTTTTCTATTGCTTTAAACGAGGTCTGAGTTGCTGAGCCATCATCAGACAAGTGTTGTCTTACATGCGCGGAATTAGTAACCCAGTTTCTCATATGAAACCCAGCAGCTGCATGAATCATTCGAACTTGAATCGCCAGTTCCTTCGCCTCTTCCTCGGTGTCCACACTATCGATAAAATCGTCCATATAATGATAGCACTGTATCGATTTCACAGCTCGAGGATACATATTCTTAAAATCACTTGCGTTTCTATTTCTAACAAAGTGAGCGATGCAAGGTGCGCAACTTATACCAAAGGTCAGAGCCTTCATTACATAAACACATGGTCGTAGTATAATGTTGCCATTTTCGAACCACAAAAATCGCTGAGCATGCATGTCTTCGTCCTTAACATTTTTACGATGAAACATTTCTGCTATGTCACCACAAATTGCTATTTGTCCCACACGAAACTCGATTAAAATGTTGAAAAGTGACGTAAGTAAATCAGGACCACAAATTAAAAAGTCATTTAGAGACTTATTATGCGACCTTGCTGCTGCGTCCCATACTAGACGAACTTTACCAGGTTTATTCGGATTTAGAGCAACAAAAATGGGAAGATACCAGGTGCGACCTTCATGAGAAAACATTTCTGCCTCTGATACCCTTCGAGCATAACCTTTGGAAATAAGTTTATCAATTTCCGCTTGCATAGTCTGCTGTAGCTGGGGATCTTTATTGAATTTCTTCTGGAGACACTTTAGGCGATGGCAAGCGACTTCATAACTCTCTGGCAATTGTGGGACTTCATCTTTCCAGAGTAAACCGACTTCAAACTGATGATTCTTTTTAATGGCGGTAGTTTCAAGAATTTGCATCGCTCTGTTGTTTTCCGACGACAAAATGTTTTTCTCTTGGGGCTTATCTAAACCAAAATATTCCTTCACTTCATCGTGTAGAGTTCTGTACTGATTATCGCACTCACATGTATGTATATTTAGTGTAGAAAATTTATTTAAATCTGTTCCGCTACCTTGCAGGGTCCATCCCAGACGAGTCTTTGTTGCAATTGGCTGAGTACGTCCGCCTTCTCTAATTTTTAAAGGAACAGCCAGTCTCCAATTGTTAAGGCCAATTAGAACCATCGGTTTTGCATTTGTGTATGACTGTATAGGCAAACCTTTCAGATATGTGTTGTCTTTGACTATATCATCAAAATTTATAGATTGTATGGGAAGACCAAGATTATTCACTGTATGCACATCGTAAAGTGTGAATCTACTATCATTTTTGATGCTGGATACTTCTATATTAATTTTTACAGAATCGTTTTCAGATCGGGTTGTATCGCCAGTCCAACGTAGCTCCAAAGGTTCTTGTTTGCCGGTAAGTCCTAACTTATCGAAAAGGCTTTGCTCTATTAAGGTCACTGATGAACCTTCATCTAAAAATGCGAACGTCGTCAAAGAGCCACCATTCCAATATAGACGAATTGGGAGAATTCTGAAACACTGTTTGTCTTGACTACGGTCGTTGTGTGCATTTACACTTCCACTGCGCCCTTGAGTTGCTACTTCAACAGGGTTAGACGATATTGTATATTTGTGTAACAAAGGATGATGTTTTGCCGTACAGTTGCTGATATCACACACCTTTTTTGAGAAACACTTGCGCCTATGGGAATTTAAACACTGGCGGCACAATTTGTTTTCGTTTACAACTTTCCACTTGGCATCTAAATTCAAAGACTGGAATTCACCACAATTCTGTATTTTGTGCTGCTCACTTTTACAAAAAACACAAAATAATTTGTTGCTTTGAACTTGCTCTGAATGATTGTTTACAGATGCGGTCTTTTTACTACCTATGGGAGACACGACTTGGCTGGCTGCGGCTGCTATATTGTATATCCAGTCGCTGAATGATTTCACCACTGGAACTTTATCATCCTTTATGTGCATTGCCCAACTTAACTTATGATTGTTGGGTAATTTTTCAACTAAAGTTTTCACCAGGAGCGGATTATTTAAATGAGCCATTAAATTACATGCCTCCATAGTTGAGCAAATATTTCGTATGGTGAGTGCATATTCGATGATGCTGTCGAGCCTGTCCTTAAGTGGAGGGATTTTCGTTGCCTTCTCTATCATGCTATCTAGTATATGTTCTGGGCGACCGAAACACATTTCAAGTGTTTGTATAATTTCACTCACCATAGACGGAATTAGCAATTTGCTTTTTACCAGTTCCTTGGCACGGCCCCGAAGGCACGACTGTAAACGCATTAGGTTTTCACCATCAGTGTAACCTGCTATTTCTGTGCTATTTTTATAATTACTAATGAACAGGGGCCAGTCTTCAGGATTGCCGTCGAAATTTGGCAATTCCTTTGGTATCACCTGTCTTGCTGCAATTTGTTTCGCAGTTGGCTGGAAAGAAGACATGTTTAGAAAAGAATTTGAAGTCTGGCTTACATCACCTTGAGAAAGGATACTATATTTCTTCTCCAAATATTTTCTTTGTAGCTCATTTTCTTCCTCCAGCATCTGCAACTTCAGTTGTGTATGTGATGACAAAAAACTGGATGACGTGGTTGGGCCACGTTGGTTGGTAAAATTGTACTGCGTATAATTTTCACCTAAGTTTGCTGTTGGCAAAACCTTTGCTGGAGCCATAACTGTTTCATCTAATACATTTCTCTCGCTGTTTCCCTGTTCATGCATTGGTTGCTTTTGTGCTTTTTTATATGCACCTTTTTCAGGGCCAGCATTATGTTGGTTAGGTGGTTGTACTGTATTACCCCATAACGATGGACCGGGCACATCTGAAAGAGGTCTACATATTTGGCTTGCAGGGGATGAGGCTGCCCGCAAACCTGCGGTGAACTCAGCAGTGGCATTAACGGATGGTAGTGTTTGTGAAGTGGCGGTGGATGTGCTACTTTTAATAGCGACGGGCTGGTCGTTTCCACAGGAGCAATTCCAACTCATATTTGCAACGTCACTATTTACCCCAACGCATTCAAAATGGAACCACTTATCACAGGAGTCACACTGCACCATGCGATCCGTGTCTTTGAGATCACATTTATTACAATTAAAATCGGTTTGCGACATTTTAGTTTGTCTAATTTGAAACACGATTTATTTGTATAAACACGGCAAATAATTTTTTAATTTTATTAAAACACGAAAAATTGTTTTAAAGAACTGTGGCTTCCGAGTTTGATTTAAATTAAAAAACAACTTTTAAGAGCAACAAATATAAATTGACTTTATTTTCTTTACTTAGAATTTTAACAAAGTACAATATTTAGCGATGCTTTAAAACAATTAGTTTTCAACGTCTCTTTTACAAACTCAAAACAAAAAGCCCTTAATAATTGACTACAATGCCTTTTAAAGCAGTAGACGATCACCAGATAGAACCGTTATTAAGCAATTGTACAATAAGAAAAAAAGAGTAAACATATGCATAAACATCTATGTATGTATGTACTTATTAACTACATGTATGTACATATATTTGTTCTGAGTGAAATAGGACAAACTAAATGTAATAAATAAAATAAGAAAATATGTAAATAATAAATAAACAGTGGCGACGGTAACACTATATCTTTAGGTAGAAGCTTTATTTTTTAATTTTGTTTTGATTATGAATAGTAGTATTTATAACTATTTCTTGGAAAACTAAAAATTAGAAAAGTAAGAAAAACTAAAAATAAAGTTAATCGATTTTGATATATTTTTTAAGAAATTGCCAACAATATGAATTAATATAAACATCTACAATGATTTTCTATTCAAATTTTTAAAATAAAAAATAAAAATTTTATAATATTTCCTTAACTTTTAGATTTTTAATAATATATTGTAGTATATTGAGATATTTACATACAACTTCCCCGCCAGTTTTGTTTTCCTAAAATTTAAAAATCCATATTTTTAGTTCCAAGCATTATTTTTAAATTTTCTTTTTGATTATGAATCGTACGATTTATTACTATTTTTTGGAAAACTAAAATTTGTAGTTTTTTTTTTTTTTTTTTTTTTTTTTTTTTTGAAATTTGATAAAATTAAAATTTATATTTCCCAATAATTAGAAAATGTAAAAAATAAAATTGATAGATTTTTTTAAGAAATTGCTTACAATATAAACATCTAAACGATTTTTTATTAAAATTTTTTAAATAGTAAATAAATTATTTTTAATATATTTCCTTAACTTTTAGATTTTTAATAATAAATTGAAGTATATTGAGATAATTATACACAACTTCCCCGCCAGTTTTGTTTTCCTCAAATTTAAAAAACTATATCTTAAGTTCCAAGCATTATTTTTTAATTTTCTTTTTGATTATGAATCGTACCATGTATAACCATTTCTTGGAAAACTAAAATTTTGTAGATTTTTTTTGAAATTTGATAAAATTAAAATTTTTATTTCCCAAAATTTGAAAAGTAAGAAACAGTAAAAATAAAATTTATCGATTTTGATATATATTTTTCTATTTTTTTTTTCTACAGATTTTCTATTCAGATTATACGATTGAGCTCTAGAGCAGTTGCAAACTGACACGATGTTTTATCGCAAAAGTGTGCTAAGCGGTGTAGCAGAGTTTTGGCTTAACGGGTTTGTTAGTAAACAAAATTGCCTGAGTGAGACCAATCCATAACAGACCCTACAGACTCCATTACATCCAGAAAAAGGTATCGTTTGGTGCAGTTTACACGCCGGTAGCATCATTGGACATTATTTCTTCAAACAATTAAGCCGAAGCTGGCGTTACAGTCAATGGAGATCGTTAGAGCACCATGATCAATGATTTTTTGTTTGAAAATGAGGATGACGTTGATCCGAGCGTGATGATGTATCAACAGAATGGCGCTACGTACCATGCGGCGACCGCATTCATCGATTTATTGAAATCAAAATTAGGCTATAAGTTGATTTCGAGAAATGCACCTGTCAAATGGTCTTCAAGGTCGTGCGATTTGACACCTTTCGATTATTTACTGTGAGGCCATGTAAAGCCATATGCTGATAAAGCAGCAACAATTAACGCCTTAGAAACAAGCAAGGTATGTGTTATTAAGTGGCCCAAATTGTGCTTCGTCCAGAACAGCCGCGATGCCATATGCTCGAAATCATGTTAAAATATTAATGCCAAGTATTGATCTTTCGTATAAATTTTTTTTTTAATTAAAATTTACTTTTCTGTGTTGTGTTTTACAATTTCAAAATCTATTGGGCTTAAAAAAACACAATCCCAAAAAACAACAATTAATTAAATTTTAAATGTATAAAACTTTATGTGGTCAATATTTTTGGTTAAAAACCAGATAATAGACCTAAAATAACCACTATGTATTTTGGATACATAAATTTTAAATTTAATTTTTTTGACTATTAAATAAAAATATTTATGTAGAACATACCTTTGTTTGACAACTATAATAAATTTATAAACATAATCATATAAATTTTATATACGTACATAAATACATATCGGTGCCTTAATATATAAAGGCCCTAACTCATGTTTTTTTAAATCGAGATTTTTTCGTCTAATTATGATATATGATCGGACCATTTAACGAAATAAACGAAAATCTGGACTTAAACAAAAAACAACGAGTTAGGGCCTTTTTATATTAAGGCATCGATATATTAATTAATTATTTTTTTAAACATTATTACGGAACGTGTTATGAAATCATAATTAGTTTATAAATTGTATTATTTTCATATAGTGTTTATTATACTTATTTTTAAATAATAAATTAGAATGCAAATAAGGCAATTAATAAATTTATTTTATTTAGAAAATAAATTTTGGTTTTAATTTGCAGCAAAACACTTAAGAATTTGCATAAATAATTTGTATAAATTTAAAAATTAACTCACAGCTATTCACACCTTGGATATTACGTCAATGCGAAAAATAAATTTCTCCCCACAAATACCAAAGTAAATCTGCACGATAAAAACCTAAGAGATAGCCTGCTTTTTTTCGATATAATAATTAAATTTTGTAAAACCAAACAAATCCATTTTCAATGATTCTTTGGCCAACAAACAAAATCCAATGAAATGTAAAGATATTCAAAAGGTTATTTGCTCAAATTTATCTATCTACAAATAATAAAAAAAAAAAAACAAAAGCAATCACGTTCAATAGTAAATAACTTAGTGGTACAGTATTATCAGCAGCATCATCATCATCATCCTCATCTCAGTCTAGAGTGTCTTTGTCGGCGTCTTTACCATCATGAAGAGGCATCGAGGCATGCCTCAAAATGACTACAAATGGCTAGTCAAGCATAAATGGCCTAAAACTACCAACACTACAGTATCAAAACACGAAAATGTTCATACGAAATAAGTGCAATTTTGGTGGCAAAAAAAATGTTTGTAATAGAGAATCCTTAAATACAAGGTTGGGCAAAAACTAAAGAACATTTTAAAAACACATTAACAGTTGCAATGAAGAGGGCATATGGGGGGGAAACGTAAATTTGTGTACACTACGAAAAATTCTACTATTCGTACTTATTTCTCAAAACATAGATGATTCGTTTTAGGAATAAATGATTCCCCTATCTTTTCCTTACAATGACAGTTACCTAAATCCTAATTTAGTTATTTTTGTATTGTATATATCATAAGAAACTTAATTGTAACGACTGCCTGCAGCATTCATCATGTCTATAAACACGTCCATCAGTAGGAACTTCTACTTATCAACAATGTTGATAGCAGGCGGTTGTTAGCATTGTTTATAAGTATGGCAACACTAAATGTTTAAGCTGCTAACATTGGCATGGAAAGCTCTAGAATTCGAACATACTAGATTGTCCCTAAAGAGCATTGTAGAAGATTCACGAAAGATGGCGCGTGTATAAATAGTGACAGAGGTTGCAGTGAGTTAAGTTGATTATAAAGTGTGTGTGCATTTCTGCGAATTGAAAAACGTGTATGAAGACACTGAGTGACTATTTGAACTGTTGTTGTTGTACATTTTAAATAAACAAAGAGTTATTACTCTTTTAAACTACTGAACGGATTTTATTTGCAATCAAAAAGGAAATAAACCAACATTTTAAAAGTTTTAAAACGTAACAATATCTTAAACAATATTTTTCAGTGTATGACACATATTAACAAACGAGAAAACTTGTATAATGCAAAATTATACCAACACATGGAGTTAAGTTTCAAAAAACACACCCAAGTAATGCATAAAGACCACAAAACTAGATGGCAGAAACAGATTTGAAATCTTTTCTTACTGTCTGTCTGCTTTTTTTTTAATAACCAATAGCTAGCTTTAATCTCATGTCTAAGTAAAAATGTACTAGAAACTCTCTAACTCAACAAAAAAGTAAAGAACCAAAATAATGACGATTTGCAGTTTGCCTTTTTTTATTTCTAGGTGGAAGAAATTCCAGTACAAACAGGCTGCCAAAATGAAACCAAACAAAAGATAGAAAGGACGTAAAAGGATATTATTGCAATTGCATTTTCATTGAGCTTGAACTTAATCTAAAAATAAATGTAATATTAGTTTATTACAAAAACACTCTAATACAAAGACACAAGGAACCAGAAAGACACTGGCTAGTGTAAAAGACACACCACTCACCCATAATGAAGAAAATAAGTACCAGTCTGGAACAATTTTATACAGTTAAGTACTTTTTGTGGTGCTTTACAAACCCGAAAAATACAGTGTTTTATTTTGTGTATGGTATTATTTTGATGAGTAAACTTTAGAAAAAACTGCACGGTAGCACAGACCGCAAAAAACAAGTTTAATATAGTGTGATCTTATTGGAACTTAACCACAGACAAAATATAATGAAACATGGATACCGAAAGCATTTCAATAAGCAATATTACATTGGGTGTATGACTTAAAAATGCGGAATTGACAATAGATGGCTTATCTTTTTAAACACGTTTTCTGTTTTAATAACTTATATGCAATCTTTAAAGGTACATTTCTGTAATTTATTCTCACTTAGTTATTGAATATTATAATGTAATAAACACAATTTTTTTCATTCAAAAATTTCGAATTTTGTGTTTTGTGTTTTGCTTTACTTCTTTAATTAAAGATGTTGCCGCTGAAGCACATCCAAGCTTACGTTGAGTGCATTGTATTGGTTTCAAAGTACGAGACATGGTATGTGCGGTTCAGAAGTGGTGATTCTGACACGGAAGGCAAAGATTGCCGAGGACAGGCAAAAAAGTTTGAAGACCATGAATAGGAGGCATTACTCCATGAAGATTGCTATCAAACTCAACAAGAGCTTGCAAAATCATTGGGAGCTGCACAATCAGACTTTTCAAAATGTTTCCAAGCACCAGGATTCATCCAAAAGCAGGGAAATTTGAAACCATACGAATTCAAGTTGATTAACCTTGAAATACGAGTATGTAAAGGGTTTTTCAACAAGATGTGTTATTTTGAATCAACCGGTATTTCGGTAGCTGTCACTTTTGAAGCTTTAATTCTTTGACATTTGACAAGTTGATTAACCTTGATAGACGAGGATATAAAGGGTTTTCCAACAACTGAGATTATTGCTGCTGTAGCCCAAAGTGTTGAAGAAAACCCAGGTTTGTCCATTCCTCGTCGTTCTTTGGAATTGTGCATTCCATAAACGTCATTACACCGTATCTTATGGTTGGAGTTAGATGATATTGATCTGGACAACGTTTACTTTCAATAGGATGGCGCTACGTGCCACACAAGCAACGAAACCATTTCTCTTTTACGGGAAAGGTTTCCTTTCACCTCTCGAAGAGGTGATCACAATTAGCCACCGAGAGCTTGTGATTTAACACCTTGCGACTTCTGTCTTTGGGGCCACGTGGAAGATAAGGACTACGCCAACGATTCAAGACCTCAAAGATATAATTCATGAGGCTATCGAGAACATAGGGCAGCTTTGCGATTTGGTTATAGAAAATTTCATAAAAAGGATATGGTCCTGTAAGCGTGGTCGTGGTGACCAATTGGCTGATGTTGTTTTTCATTATTAACGGCATACCTTCCTCTTTATTATGAAATAAACATCCGATCATTTATCTTAAAAAATTCCATTTTTCTTTGAATACCAAAATAACACCTCATGTTGGAAAACCTTATATATAGTATTTGAAGCCACGCCAACCAGCCGAATCGACACCACAGTTAAATATCCATGGCGCTTAGGTAATTCTATGTATTTGGTGGGAGAAAAAGGGTTCTATATATTTTGAGCAGCTGAAATCTGGCCAGGTCATCACACGGAAGTGGTTGGGAAGTTTTTCCTCACCCGTCTTATAGTACAGACCTTGCTTAGTCCGAATACTATTTGGATCAATCTCTCTGGGATACTCTTCACTTCAAAACAGAATATACAAAATTGGCTTGACTTATTCTTGCCATCAAAAGATATAATTTTGGCTCGGAATCTCTATGTTGATGAAAAAAGGTTGGAGCTAACAATGGCATATACTTTGAATAAATTTATATTGTACTAGATTGACCCGGTGCGCTTCGCTACCCCTGTCGGTGTAAAAATCGGTTCAGCAGTTTAGTAATTATTGTTTAAAAACTAAAGGTACCAATTTTACCCGTTTTTCCCCCTTTTTATCCCTTTCTGGTCCAAGAAAAAATTTATAGCCTATTGACGCTTCCAAGTAAGGATCTATCTACGTTCCAAATTTCAATAAAATCGGTTCAGCCGTTTAGGCGTGATGCTCAAACAAACAAACAAACAAACAAACAAATAAACAAACAAACTTACAAAGACATTTATATATTTATATAGATTATTGGTCTCCAATGCGTCAATTATTGCTGATATGTCAGCATAAACCAGTGACTTCACGTGGCCTACAGGAAATAATCGAGAGGTTTTTCAAAATCAAGTTATGGCCAAATTGATTTCAATAAATCGACGGTTGCAGTTGCCATGTTGGATGCACCGCCAGCCTGTTGAAAACATCAATGTATGACAGCTCATTTGCACAACTAACCGGTTATGTTATATATTAGAAAAGTTCCTTAATAACAAGTCACCAAAGTATGGAGAAAGAACTCACCTTAAGAACTATACTTTTTCACATTAACTCATATTTTATGTATTTTCATATTTTAAAGATAATAAATTTTAAAAAATCGAATTATTTGAATATTAATTTAACTATAGTAACTACTGAATTGTTGGTCTGTTTCACCGAATTCATTTTGAAAACAGTTACGGGTACCATATATATTCAGTAATTGCGATTGAATTATGTGATAGTACTTGCAACCGACAACATTCCATTGGCGCCAAATTCGGTTGTGAACACGAATCTGTTTACTCTGTGTATGTTATCCATCTCACACCGAAAATATCCTGATTCAATCAAACCAGCACCAAATCAGGTGTTCATTTCATATTTCGTCTGTTTGAATTGGATGTAAAGGGTTCCCTATCTAAATTGTAAATTTTTGATCTACAAACATATCGATATCTGTTAATTTAAGACGATATTTCATTTTCTCATTTCAAAACAGGAATAAATTGGCAATCTTTCATAAACTGTTGTGGATCATAACAAAACAAAATGCCGAAAAAGTACCTTAATTCAATTTCTCAGCATCAGCTTGTACTATGCATTTAACATCTCTGGTATAATGAAGTCCCTAAAGTTGTTACATTTCTATAACTGGAAATGTGAATGTAAGTTTGTATTTGCCATAAGGCTTCTCTTGCCGTTTGTATGTTTTCGAACAGTGTTTAAACAAAAAATTTTACAATTTCTTATTTAAGCACGTAGAACAAACATTGAAATTCTTTAGGGCATGTTTTACTTTCAGCTTGGGCATGACTGTGCATGTTTGTGTATGTATGCATTTCTAAGTTTTTGTACTCGTATGTAGTTAATTTAAGTTTTCTATTTGAAATTAGTTTCTTTATTGCAACTATTCTTAAGGGTGTATTCATAAATTAACAATTTTATTGAGAATTGAACGGTTTACCACATGTAAACTAGGGTGGCGCTGATATTGCAATCTTTGGATTTTTGATACTCCCAAGCCACAATATTGTTCGTGGCCATCTTGAAACCAAATGCTGAAAATTTAAGTAAAAACGACTATCGCTGCTGACAATACAGTAGAGCCCTCACAAAAGGAGCTAGCTGACTAATATACCACAAATACTCTCTTAATAGGGTTTGTTTGGTTTTGAAAATGGGCAATATCGGTCCATGATTTTACCTAGCCCTCATACAAATTTCCCCCGGAATACTGTTTGAGCAGTCATAAATAAGTTGATTATACGGCAATCCCGATAAAATTTTACAGAAATTAGTTCCTAGTACTCTGAAATTATACTGTGAAGTTAAGCGAAAACCGAGCAACATTTGTCCCTAGCCCCCATACAAACCCCCTTCAGAAAATGACTTGAATACATATTCATAATTGTCTTATAATAACGAATATCGTGATGAAATTGGACATAAACAAGTTTTATATGAACACAAATCTTTTTATCAAGTATTGTGACGATCAGTCCATAATTTTCCCTTACCCCTCATATAACCCCCATATCAGAGAAATATTTTATTGTCAACAACTAAAAAATACAAGATTCGGCCCAGGTGTATATAATGCTTTTACTTGTTAATTTTTCTTTTTAAATATTGTATTTGTCCCTAAACTCGAAGCTTCAAAAAAATGTGCAACCTCTAAATGTTATCCAAATGTTTCAAATTAACATTTTATTTTTAGATGACCAAGAACCATTTTTCGTTCTTCGAAAATCCATTAAGTGCAAACTAAGGGCCATCCTAATATAAATACAAAAAAATTTGCAACATTCGTTTTAATTTTGAACAAATAGAAAATGAATTGAATTTATAACAATTATTGCAGTTGGATAGTGAAACTAGAGAACAGTTAGTTTACTTTATGAAGTGGTAGGTTGATAAGAAAATATTGTCTATTTTTCAAGGGAATAAAGTTGTAAGTAGGAATTTAAATTAGCAATTTAAGTAGGTATATTTGCCAATAGTAAAAATTGTAAACAAATAAAACAGATAATAAGTTTACGTTTGACTAGAATGTTAGCTTTAAATGTAAACTATACCCTTTACTTGCTGTTTAATTATATTTATAAGCCTTTTGTTCACATGTATTTATCCAGACAATGTTTTGAATTTTTAGTTAATTTAACATAAACCTAAGATTCGAACAATTTGCTTCACTATAATTTGGTTTTAGTCAAACCCTTTTAAATGCAAATTATAAAAGGGACTAACACATAAAACGTATTATTGTGTTTTTATGACGTTCATAAAATAACAAATCTCAACCAATTTATAAAGAAAAAAAAAAACCTGAAAACTAATGTTTATTTTAATTTAAATACCAACTGGTTTGTTTCAAATTTAGTTTGCTTATTGTTTGAATTATTTTTGTTGTCAATACGTCTGGTCTGCATGATGATGACAATGACAAGCCGCAAATGTATAAAAGCCCATCACATGTACATAAACATACACATCCTACATATATTTTAACAATATCCTTTTTAAGCTCGGTTATTTGTTTGTCTGAGTATGTGTTTGTTTATTATCATTGCGTATAATTATACCAAAAATCTACATTACAAAAAACCATATTATTGTGGTTAACACAAACAATATACAGATGTGTATACATATATGGACAAAATGAAATTAATTTTTAAAATTGAAAGAAAAAACAGGATATGTGTTTGTACTCCAATGAAGATGGATATTATATGAATGTGTTTTTGGTTTGTAATTTACTTTTGTATTACTCTCATTTGTGGTATTTATTTGAAAGTTTCCGACATAAAAAAAGGTGTGTTGGCACAATGAAACTATACACTGTTGCTAATTACAATTGTAATTTTCATGTATACATGTACAGATAATAAATATGTCTTCATAATAATGAATTACAATGAAATTGAAAACAAAACAGCATGAGGAAAATCAAACATTTCAGAAAGTACTTCTGTCATCGTTCTACACAATGCGGTGGAAAACTGAGTATGGTTGCTTTAAGTGCTAGACCAACTTTTATCCCTTTCCTTTGTTTCATGGTTTACTACAATAGTGTTGCATCATATGATTTTTATTCACAGGTACTTAAATTTCATATGTAAGGACTGAGATCGAAAAAACATTAACACACGTTTTTCACTTAAACTTTTAACCCAAGTATTATTTGGTTTACATTTGTAAAGTATTTCCGTTATTACCATTAATGTCAATTTTGTTAATTTGTTGTTAATCTGATTAAAAAGTGCGTACTAAAATTATAAAATATTTTCAACAAAGCCCAACTTGGTCCTACAAAAAGTTGGCCAAACAATCAAAGTTCTGCCGCCAAAATGACTCGAATGTATTCAAACAGTTTTGGGAGAACTTGTCCATTGATAGAAAACCTGGTAGAAGAAATGGTCCACATGATGTTTCTAAAGCCAATTAATAGAAAGCATTTTTAAAAGAGCTCCCAACATATCCGGTAGGAAATCAGTCAAGTAAGCTCAGTACTGGGACTATTTGGTAAGAAAAGTTAAAGTCTAATGCAGGTTCCTGACTGGAACTCTGCTAAAAATTTACAGGCCACAGACAGAGCACGAAAATTTAAGTCAAATTTTATACAAAAACTTATGGACATTTTTTCGCAGCTTCCGAGTCAATATTTTTACGTTGCTCGAGGGAAGGTTGTAGAAAAGTAGAAAATGATTCCTAAAAGTTCTTCACATGGCTACTAATATGAATTTACGGCAAAATAAGCTAAACATTTTTTACAAGGGGTCTATAAATACAAAAGAGGATGCTTCCATTCATAAGACTTCTTAATGTGTCCACTTATATTTGGCCTGATTTGGCATCCTGTCAATAATGTGGTATTTGTATCAAGAGAGGCAAATCCTCCAAACTACCTGGAGTTAAGGCCAGTGGACAGATATTGGGATTTTGTTAAAAGAGAATTGAAGAGCACAAAAAAGGTGTCCAAAAGTGTGTTAGATTTTAAACGGAGATGGACTACGTGTTCGAACAAGGTGACAGAAAGCTCAATAACAAACCTTAATGAAAGGGTTTCCGGAAAAGTTTCATAAATATTTTATGTAAATTTTAATAAAAATTTCAATCAAATACAAAAAAAAAAAAAAAAAATCTAAACTATAAGTTTAGTGATTACATTTTTATTAACATATATGTATGTTAAGATTTTTTCGATTTCAGTTCTTATTTATATACCCATTTTCGTAAGAGCAAATGTTAGTGTAAATACTATGTTTCTTGTTATGTTTTCTCCATTTTTTAGAAGACATCTAAAACTATAATTTTTCCCATTTCCATTATAAGGAATATCCCAATATTTTCCATCTATAAAAATTAAATACATGTAAAAAAAACAGAAAGTAAAATCGTGGAAAATTATACTAATTTATTTTTAGTACCACCTGCTTGTCTACAAACATATGGAACTAGATTGTGCTTGAATTTTGTTTATAAAAAAAGTTTCAATTTTAAGTGGTGCATAATAATAATATACTTATTTCCGGACTTTGGTAATTTCAAATATAATACACTCTATATAGAAGTATAAGTTATTTTTACTAAATTAAGTGTTTTATTTCATACCTTCTTTCATTGAGTTGAATTCTATCGCCTGAAAAGAAAAAAGAAAATTGTTTAGTTTTGATATTTATTTGAAAGACTTGTAGGAAACGTTAGGAATTTATTATTATTGCATTTTTTTAGATATTATAATATATCGTTACCTGAAACGAAAAATGCCCTAACTTACATTTTACTAATTTTACAGGAAAAGGAAAAAATATGATAAAATAAAAAATATTGACCGTTTCAATGCGAATTTCACCAATACAATAAAAAACACTCTGACAAATTCATTTCTGTACTAATTTTGTGTATATGTGTAATATTTTAACAGTTGTGTTACTAAGGGCTTTATGCTTTGTTTTTTCTAAAACCAAAAGCTCTATCTACATTAAAAAAATATTAAGTCTAATGTTTTAGTAGTATGAAAGTGTAAGTAAACTGCTCTTGAGATATGTTGCTTGCTTTGTAAGAAAAGCACAGGTCGCACTGATCATTCCTGGGCTTGAATAAATAATAATTTGATGACATAAATCTACGAACCTTGGATATGATACAAGTGCGGTATCATTCCCTTTATTTTCATTACATGCCTCAGAATAGATATCATAAACTTGTTTATAGCTTTTGAAATCCGCTTCTAAATAAAATGTTTTCATATATATTTCCGGCTATAGTGAAACTCTAACTTCGGCAAATCTTCCAACAATTTTTGCAAAAAGCTTATATTTTTAAAATAACGTACTCTTTGCATTTTTTCTTTCTGTTTTGGTGGAGAAATAATTTGTGTAAACTTACCCATAATCGTTACATATTTGCGTTCAAACCTAGCGTAGATAAAAACATTTGCAAACGCAATTGGATACGATTTAAGTCGTGCTTTAAAGAATAGAACTTTGTGGAAGATCGCCTTGAGTTTTCAACTGTATAATCTCTTTTTAAAGACTCAATTAGGTTGGTTACGTACATTTTTTTGATTTCCTATGATATTTTCCAGAAAGAGTCGAAAATTTATTTACGAATAACTTCGGTGAAGCAGAAGCAATGTCGGTATGAAATTTTTTCACAAAACTTTGACTTACATGTGTCTTTCATTCCTCTGGAAAATACAAGGTATTTTTTACCTCTCGTACGGTTTTTTAAACTAAGAATTATCTCTGCTTATTTTGCAATCGGCAATAGCATTCATTGAGTGTTCAGACATATTTAAATTTCCATATATAATTGGTTAAATTGTAGCATTTATTTCTTCTACGCACCAATTTTACGAAATACAAAGATTTTGTTATAATAATTTAATTTTATACGTATGTGAATGTTGTATAAACAAGCAAGTAGTAAGGTCTTTTTGCGTTTTACATGAAACCGGTGTTGCAGTTAGGGCTTTTTAATTTTGTCAATAAAGTCGCTATTTTTGGTCGTGAAAGTCTGATTTTGTTTGTGATGGTGAATTTGGCAAGGTTCATCGAAATTTATGATAAAGTTGATTTTGAATTTGTTGTCAGTTAGGGCGTTTTGCGTGGTTTTGTGGTGAAACCATATCAGTTGTGGTCACCGAAGATATTGTCGATCAACTAATTCGATTGGATACTTAGGTGTTATTGCTTCTAGCAACTTAACGTCAATAAATGAAGAACAATTTTTAAAATAATTATCACTCCATTTAAAATTTTTCAGCAACGTCTGGAAACCTCAGTAAATATGTATAATCTAGAACATTATTGATACTAATAATTTCAAATCTCTTTTTTCATATTGTAGTATGTATTAAAAATTCAAATTATACTTTCTCTTCCTTTGAAATTGTAAAGTATTTTTTAAAGAAGAAAATATTAGGAAACGTATATGGAGTTTATAATGTGTTAAACATTTTTGTAGAATTTTGTTGTACCGTATTTACCGCATTTATTCACTTTTTTCTGCAATCATTCCACCGTGCGTTGCACAGTTAGGTCAATCGCAAACAAGTGGTAATAAATCTAAACTACTTGCCCGATTGCAAAATGATGTATAAATAAATTGTGGAGGAGGATATAGGCCTTAAGAAAATTAAATTTGTGACCTCCCTGTTAGAATACCAGGTGAGATAAATGGTGTCAAATTTTACCACCTCGGCTATACAAAACTTTGTAAAAGTTGTATCTTATATAGAAGGTGGCATACATGGGCACACTGCATTATATTTCTAATGCATTAAGCATTGCAGTATTCAGTAAACTTTTACTGGTAATGCAATCTAAATTTCATTACCAGTAAAATTTTACTGATTACTGAAAAAAAATTCAGTATTCAGTACAACTTTACTGATTACTGAAAAACAAATCAGTATTCAGTAAATTTTTACTGAATACTGAAAAAAAATCAGTATCATTAAATTGAAGTCTATTATGCATTACCGGTAAAATTTTATGAATTACATGTTAGAATTTTGAGAATCATCACTATCAACATCTGATTAATCACTCATTTCTTAAAAATAAATTAGTTTTCTTTGAAAATAACCATTTTACTGTATCTGTGAACTCAAAATTTCGCTCTATATTGAGAATAATTTAAAGAAAATCTTGGAGCACCGGTGACCGCATACGTGAAAGTGTTTATAAACAAAAAATTTAAGTAATTGTTATTTTTTGTCAATTGACCGAATTTATTTTTAAATATTTTGTTTGAAACGGAAAGGAAACAGTTATTTTTATTTAAAAACAAGTTAGAGTGCTATATTCGGCTATGCCGAATCTTAAACACCCTCCACCTAAATTTGATGAAAATTATAGAAATTACATTGGTATAAACACTCTAATATCCACATTCAGTGTTTGTTATTGGGACTTAGATCCGATTATGAAGATTGGTAGAATGTTAATGTAATATATAATAGTTTTCGCTTATAGTCTACAAATACAGTTGCACAATTTGTGTGGACTATAACCGAATTTCTTTTTAAGCCATTTTATAGATGAATCCTGATATAATACACATTTTGTACTATATACAAATTATATACTTTCTTCAATAAAACCACTTTTTTTAAACAAAATAAAAGTTTATTTAAAATATAGTAAGTAGTATACTTAGTAGTATTTTATATGTTGTTAGAAAAACTAGTTTACGCAGAAGATATTTTATTTGAAATGTATAAAATTATTATCTAATTCAGTAATTTATAATTGAAATAACTACATATTCCTACCATTTCCAACAGAGTCTATAATTTTAGAATAGGAATAAAATGTACTATTTAACAATTTATATACTTAATAATTGGTTAACATTACCGATTGGCTCAACATTTTCCTTATTCACCACAAGTGAAGTAAAAGAGTATAAAAAAAGGGTAAACAAATATATTTAGTCAAACTTCAAAAGTATATTTTTGTTCTGTTCTAATGAATTTTCCGGATGTGAGCCTTCTAACTATATACAATTATAAACCCATGGTCACCAAATCTACTTGAAACTAATATCTGTTACATTTTTTACCGATATGAGTGTATATATGCGTTAATGTATTTTTTGGATGTGCGACTTATTTGGCAGATATAATTAAATATTTTAACGTGATTGATATTTTTCTCCATAACATTATTTACAAGAATTTTATGGGTATTATCATCGGAAATGGAGCTAATATGGGTGCTATGGTCAAGTATGGACCGATATTCACAAAACCCAGTAGTATAATGTTTGAATACAATGTATTGATCTGTATACAATTTTAGTTCGATATCCATATATTTAAAATATTTATAGAGGTTAATGTGGTTTTCGGAAGTGGTCCTTATATGGGAGCTATGACCAATCATCGGCCGATCTTCATAAAATTCAACACATTGATTTTCGTATATAATGTAAATATTTATTTGAAATTTTAACCAGATAGAAGCTTTTTTAAGAGATTTATTAGCATTTAAGTAATTTTCGGAAATGGACCTTATGTGGGAGCTATGGTCAAATATGAACCGATATTCACACAATCTAGTAGTATCATTTGTGAATTAATACTACCGATCTGTGTAAAATTTTAATTCGATAACGATATTTTTCAGATATTTATGAAAATTAATGTGGTTTTTGGAAGTGGGTCCTTATATGGGGGCTATAACCAATTATGGGCCGATCTTCATGAAATTCCGTACAACGATTTTCATGAGCATGGGGTTTATGCAAGTTGAATTTCAACCTGATACCGATATATATAAGAGATTTAAGTGTATTTAAATGATTTCCGGAAGTAAACTTTATATGGGGATAGAGTCAAATAATGCCCGATCCAAAAAAATATTGGTCTCGCGATTTCTGTTTGCACGAAACTTAGTTGTGCTGAATTTTGTATGAATGCTGCAATTCTATGGGCATTTATATACCATAGCACCATATTTCGGGAAGAAATTTGTATGGGGGCTACGAGAAATTATGAACCGATTCTTTCCATTTTTAACAGAATTTTTCCTTTTATCATATAAATAATGAGTGCAAAATTTCATGGTATTCTCTGCAATGGAGTCACAAAAAATCATGTGAAAATTATCAAAATTTTTGGAGGTTGTCTTACATTTTGATCCATAACCCTGGTTCTACCAATTCGATTCTGCTGATTTTCAATACCAAACTGCTTAGAAAAATTATAAACATTTTGGTATGCATTTCATTAATTTTGCTTATGTATTTTGGACGTGAGAGTGTTTTACACAGACAGACAGACAGACGGGCAGACGGACAGACAGACGGACACTGCTCAATCGACTTAGAATTTCATAAGGATCAATAATATATATACTTTGTTGGGTCTCAGATGAATATTTCTCAATGTTACACACGGAATGACAAACGTATATATACCCTCTTTCACCACTTGTGGTGGTGGAGGGTATAATAATTTACATAGAATCAGATAGCTACTCAGTGGTGTTGTGGCTAGAACAGTGGACTACAAGATTGACATCGCTGGTTCGAATCCTAGACGTGTTAATTATTTTTTATATATATTTTTTTTTTTATTTAAAAAAAAATTAAATTTAAAATATTTTATATTCTCAACAAAAACTTCACTTACTATCCTACAATCAGTCCTGACAATTTAGCACTTTTTGTAGCAAAAGTAGTAATAAGGGGATTTTCTTAAAGTTGCAACTTGAAAAAATAACAAGTTTCGTTTAAATAATTAATAAAATTTTACCGGTAATTGCATAATGGATTTCAATTTACTGATACTGATTTTTTTCTGTATTCAGTAAAATTTTACTGATTACTGATTTTTTTTTCAGTATTCAGTAAAAATTTACTGAATACTGTTTGTTTTTTCAGTAATCAGTAAAAATTTACTGATTACTGATTTCTTTTTCAGTAATCAGTAAAACTTTACTGAATACTGAAAATTTTTGCAGTAATCAGTAAAAATCAATTTTTACTGAAATGTTACTGGTACTGTAAAGTGCCCATCTATGGAAGGTGGGAAGGTTAAGAAACTTCTGTTTACTTTACTGAGTTATCTCTTATTGTTTAGAACATATTTAAGTTTGAATTTTGACATTTTCTTTTTTTACCATGACCTATTTTATTTTTTGTCTCAAACATCTTCGGTAATTTATGTTACCATATTTTTCAAAAAACATCGTAGATAGTACGATTTTATGGAAAATAAGCTCAATCAGTGATCACTTATATATTATACCAAAAGTTGATTTTTAGTATAAAAAACTCAAATATCTTAAATCGTTAATAACTTTATAAATAATGTGATTTTATGGAAAATAAGCTCAATCTGTGACCACTCATAGTTTTATACCAAAAATCGATTTTTAGTATACAAAAACTAAAATATTGTAATTCGTAAATACTGCGAATCTAGAGAAAATAAGCTCAATGTGTGATCACTTATATTTTATTCCAAAACACTCACAATTAATGCCATAAATAATTTTTAGTATGAAAGAACACAAATATTTTAAATCGTTAATGTCTTCGTAATTTCTGCGATTTTAGGTAAAATAAGCTCAATGTGTAATAACTCATATTTAATGCAAAAAATTGATTTTTGCTATAGAAAAATTAAAATATCTTTTTAGACAAATTTGTGTAAACAGTTTTGTACTTTTTATACCCTACACCATCATAGTGGGTAGGGTATATTGGATTTGTGCAGATGTTTTTAACGACCAAAAATATTAGTCTAACACCCACCTTAAGGTTTACCGATCGACTCAGAATCACTTTGCTAAGTCGATTAAACGATGTCCGTCTATCCGTCCGTCTGGCTGGTTGGTTGGCTGACTGGTTGGCTGGCTGGCTGGTTGGCTGGTTGCCTGGCTGTCCATGTAAACACTTTGCGCAGAGTACAGGTCGCAATTGTGAAGATATTTCGATACGATTTGGTACATGTCAATGTTTCGGCCCAAGGACCAAGCCTATTGAGACTGGCTAAAATCGGTCCATTATTTCACGTAGCCCCCATACAAATGTCCACCCGAAATTGGACTATATCGGTCATAAATGTTTAATTTATATAGATATCTTCACAAGTTTTTCTCTAAATAAGTTTTATATATACAAAATTCAAGTCACCAAATTTTATTATGATCGATTCATAATTAGACATAGCTTCCATATAAGGCCTGCTTCCGATAAACACTTTAACGAGCACAAATCTCCTTAAAATGTTGGTTTACACATAAAATGCAACATCAATATATATCATATAGACATTAATTACATGACCAAATTTCATGGTGATCGGTCCATAATTTGTCATATCTTCCATATAAGGCCCAATTCCGAAAATCAATCACGAACACATATTATTGAAATTTTGAAAGAAAATGTTTTGCTCATTTACTTAGTGTTGGGTATTATATGGTCGGGCTTGACAGAACATACTTTTTTACTTGTTTAAAATACGAATACATATTTGGATCATTTGCGACATATCTGTATCACAAAAAGTGTCAGCAAAATGCAGAATTTGAAAATTCAAGCTTGACGGGTGTTCAGGTGTGAAAAGGGAAATTGTTAATTTTTCTCCTGATGGGGCTTTTTAATATTATAAATTATTAAACTTGTCGACATTAAAGTTAGCTAATGTTCTTCAGAGTGCAGTTTGAATCAAACACAGGGAGAACTAATGGTACCTTTTCGTTTTTCTAGTGCAAGCTTTTGCATTTTTTTAAATCTGAGTAAATGATAATACAAATGCTACATTTACTCGTCTTTCAGTCTTAAAAGTACGATCAGAACAATGGGTGTTTCGACGTTTTTATTTGACATCATAGCTGTTCAAAATCAGCAAACAATCATTTTTGAGTAAATAAAATTAATTTTTTTAAAATCCTTTCATAGTTTCAGTATGATTGGTGTAGCGAAGCGAACCGAATTTTCCACTTATTTCATAAAACATGCAATCCTTTAACCAAATATTTTAAATTCTATATTTTAGAATATAATAGCATATTCTAACTGAATAAGTACTAATTCAAAAAATCGTTAATAATTCTGAATACAGTACTTTTAACTTTGTTGCACATCCTTCTAAATACAGACATATGCACATTAACTATTTTTTTCATCTTTACAATTTCAATATTACGTTTGTCTTTGTTAAACATTATTATTAAAATTAAGTTCATTGATTTATGGATATGACTTGCAATAAGCGATAATCGTAATGCAAACACAATTAAGTTAATTTTTTACTCATTACTTGTTCTGATACTACTAAGTAGTAAGCACTTCCTTAATAAGGTCTCTACGTATTATGTAAATATTTGTTGCTGAGTAAACACATATAATAAATTAGTATGTAAACACTCATAGAAATAATAATAAGTTGTAATTAAAAAAATGAAACCATATTAGTTGGCTTATAATAATATTTCTCATATAAAAAGTTTTCAAAACAAAATATCAATGTTTTGTTTAAAAAGTTTGCTGACATAATTGATGTTTATTACTATATACTTAAATATGTATATGTGTATTTACTTAATAAGTAAATTGTTGTAAGTTACTTAAATACACCTTGAAGAAAATTTGTATGAAAAAGAAGCGTTCTTATTCAAAAGCGAAATTTACAGGACTCTTTTTTAAGGAAACTGGGATTTATTTTTCTATATTTATGTATTTTTCTTTAATTTTTAAAAATATTTTTTCCAGCATTCTATAACTCAGTGTCATTCAGCCTCTTTGGAGAGCTAGAAATTCCCTTTCACAGTTAAGGCACTAGGCCATTATAGTTAAACCTCCAAAGGGTTTGGCGTTATCATGACAAACTTTTCCTGTACCAGGTTTTAAATTTTTCCGTATCTTGATGTTTGTATGATTTGTTTTTCAGCTATAACTAAAGTTTAATTGGTCAAGCTAGTATCCCTGCTGCGTTTGTGGTCCATAGCATACGAATTTAGACTTCGGTATTTCACCACCAATTGTGTTTTCAAGTAGGGACGAGTGGGGTGGATCTGAACAGCTAGGGGGCAGTTTTCAATGATGGGCCCAAGATAGAATCTGGAACTGGAGTCGAAGTTAATGTAGTAGATTAGGACATTAAAGTGTCATACAGATTCCCAGACAAATGCATCTAGGAAGCCAAGGATTTGATAAGGGCACACGTCACAGAAGGATCTGTAGTTATAATTCATGTAGATAGTCTGCAGCACTGAAGCGTTATTTGAACTAAGCACAATCTGATTGTGTTGTATACCAGGGCACTGTAATATACAGGCAAATGAGATATCAGATGAATGGAACATACAGTGTTGGGATGCAGACTATATTAACAGGGACGGGAATCTACGAATCAATCCTGGTGTAGTAGAACGAATTGCAGGGTGCCCAAGGCTATTTGGCCAAAAAAGCATCCAGCTTTTGCATCCAGATTTGGGTTCGATAGGAAAAGTATTAGGTCTTTAGAAGTATTGATAACCGGTCACTGCTCAATTGGAGCCTTTGAACAGTGACTTAAAAATGAGGTATTTGTTCAAATTGTTAGCTTTTATTTTGAAACATTAGTACAATACGAATTTATTCAAAGTATTGGCCATTGCTATCTATGACCTTTTCCCATCCTTTTGGCAACATATTCCTTGCCAAAGAACATGCTCAACGAATCAAGCTAATTTCGGATACTCTGTTCTGAAGTGAAGTGTATCCCAAAGAGAGCGTTCTGCATCCATCGAAACAAATAGTAGTCGGACGGGGCAAGGGTGAGGCACAAATTCCAAACCACTTCATTCTAAATAGTTTTTAAAAGGTATTGCAACATGTGGCCGAATGTTGTCATTATGTAATGTTACTCTTTCATGTCAGGCTGCATATTTGGGTAATTTTAAGGTACATTTGATTTTCTGGCAATATTTCAGCAGCTCATAATAGATACGACCCTTTTGCTTCTACCATACACATAGAATTACCTTAGCGCCATAGATATTTGGCTTTGGTGTCCATTTGGTTGGTTGGCCGGGCTGCACATACGATCTCTTATGCTTCGGGATATAGCAATGGATCTATTTTTCAACGCAAGTAATGATTCAGTGTAAAAAAGATTTTCTTTTATAGTGTTCAAACAGCATTTGAGACATACAAAATCACCTTTCAAGGTCTCATGGCTTCAATTCGTATGATACCTAATTTACCTGATTCTGGAAGAGTCCTGCTGCTTCAGTAGCTCCAAATGATTTTACAAGCTCCTGTTGAGTTTGACAACAATCTTCATGGAGTAATGCCTCCAATTCTAGGTTTTCAAACTTTTTTGGCTGGCATGGGCGATCTTGTCTTCCCTGTCAAAATCACCACTTCTGAACTGCACAAACCATCTCTCACACATTTAAGCCAATGGAAATCATTTACCATAAGCTTTGGTGAGCAATCGTTGTGTTTTAGCACCACTTTTTTCCAGTTAAAGAAGTATGACAAAACTTCCCGCACATGACGCTTTATTTTTATTAAATTCTACATTTTCGAAGTAAAAAATGTTCAATGACTAAGTGAGAACAACTGATAGATATGTACTTTTCTAAATCACATATAAATTATTTAAACAAAAACCGAGTTCAAAAGATACGCCTTTTTATATAAACCCCGCATTTTTAAGTCATACACCAAGAGTAAATGCGAACAGGACTTATGTAGGACGAGTGAGAATATTAAGGAACTAGAAACAGTGGAGCATATTTTATATAACTGCCTAGATTACGGTGTATCAGCAAAAATGATAAGGGGAAATAGATATGTAATCTAAGATATAAAATCTAGGTAATCTATTAGGCTTTATCAGGAGGTATTTTAGGTAACAAGACTCTGAGAATCTCAGTCAATACTTATTTCCTGCCCTTTTTTCCGCCATATATGTGATTTCTTGTTTTATTTAAATGACTTTGAAAAAAAAGAAATCATAGTATTAACTGATTCCCATAAAATCAATACTTTTTTAAAGTTACAATTCATAGAACTCGAGAAAAAATCTATTTTTCAGAGAGAAATGTTTTTTTTTTTTTTCTTCGAAATTATTTTGGCTTTTTTTTCTGTCCAACGAGTTGGAGTTATTGGCAAATATTTTTGAAAAATGGGGAAAAAATTAAAATTTTTTGAAGACTTCATTCGATAAAAATAGTTAAAATTTAATTTTTACATTACTACATTAATAAAAATTATTTATATAAGTCCTAGCTGTAATTTTAGCTAAAAAATTAAATGAGAAATCATCAGTGGTGCTTAACCCTCGGAGGTACAACCCAGTCTGTGAAGACTTTTTGCATATAAAAGTGTGTATAACTTCATTGTTTTTCGTGTTAGAGACAAATTCATTCATGACTTCCTGTAGCAACATTCTCCGGACACAACGAGCAAAAAATCAAACCGTTTGTGGATCCGGATTCAGCTTAATCCAGATTTTTCAAATATTTTGGTTCAAACGTCATAACCAGGTCTGTGCAGAACTATGATGCAGAATTCTGAGCAGACTCCGTTAACGTGGCATTTATTGGCCTAACTTTGTTTGCCAGTATAATTGGGTCAAACCATCAACCTGCTCCTGAGCTATGGGGTAACAATGGAAACCCCATACCAGGCAACGATGTCTGCTATCTGAAAGTAAATCGGCCGCCATCGACGACGTTTGGAACATGCTAAGAAAAACTTGGGGCATCGATATGTTTCCGGTGGGCAGATTACAGTTAATGAGCAATTGTTTCCGTACCGAGGCCGCAAGCGCTTTACCAAATATATTCCATAAAAACCAGCCAAATACTGCATAAGAATCTGGTGGGTGTGCCACTCCAATTACAATTACCTACTGAAAGAAATAATTTATATTGCAAAACAAGCAAACTAAGCACGTGCAGCAAATCTAGGCGACAACGTTGTTTTGAAATTGGTGATCAAAAATATTGTGGTCCTGGACGAACAATATATGCTGATAATTTTTTTTTCGTCATATGATTTGGACACGATGTTGATGACAAAACGGTTGGGTTATACAGGAACCATGCGATAAAACCAAGCCTGCATACCGAAGGAGATGTTGGATCCTAACAGAGAGGTATTGACCACTTTATTCGGTTACCATAACAATAATGTCGCACTATACCCTTACGTGCCAAATAAGAAAAAAGTAGTGGCTCTCATCTCGACGGAGGATTATAATTCTGCCATAGACTTATATCAAAACTAGCGCAGAAGCCATTTCAAATATTGGATTACAATAAGTAAAAATCCGGTGTGGACACCATGAATCAAATGGTTGGTGGTTAGTCTTGCAAACGAACCACAAACGGATGACCGTTAGCCTTGTTTTTCAATATGTTGGAAGTTGCGGGATTGTGTGCATTTGTCATTCATGTATAGTTGGAGCATGTCAAGCGAAACGATAGAAGACGTGTCTTCTTTATGGAACTGGCAGAACAACTGGTGATCTCTCACATGGGGCAAAGTGCAACAAATACAATTGTACGATGTATGAAACACGTCAAATAATAATTTTTAATTGCATGTATTGCAAAAAGCCGGTTTGTTTACAGCCTTTACATACCTGGTATTTGTGCCTTTAAAATAAGACGGCATTTATAGCTACTTAAGATGTATTAAAATGTGTTTTTGTTGTTAATTTTTTGTTTTTCCTAGCATAAAACTAATTAACAGAAACTTTTAGGACACCTGACTATGTATTTCCATACAAAATCCCATATAGGTCTGCACAGACCTGGTTATACCAATTAGCGCAAAAACAAAAACCACTATACCTCCGAGGGTTAAGCAAACAACTATAAATAGGTTTTACTAGCCCCAAGACAATGACCCCGAAAATATTTCATAGTGTAACTTAAGCAAACTTTTAAGAAATACTATTAAATAAGAGTATATTTATTTGACAGCCAAATAAATATGTAGTGTGGTGCAATATTTTAATGAATTGATTAATGATTAACAATAGTACAACCAACCTCATATTTAAAGCTAATAATATGTTGGTAATTTCAATGAGTTACAAAATTAGCTACAGTGTAATAGTTTATGTTTCTTTTTTAAATATAGTAATTAAAATTTTTCGTTTTTAATACACAACACTTAAGGGAATTTTCTTTTAACAGCAGTTAATTTGTAAAAAGTTTATTTTTTGCTAAAAGATATAAGAGTGTAGGAAAATAAGTAAGTAATAGGCTTAAGTAAAGCTATTAACCCTTCAGTTTAACTAACTATTACTTGCTTGTTGTTTATAAGTTAAATATTTAGAGGTCAATATTAAGTGCTTATTAACATTTTAGCCTAAGCAAATATAAAAATGTACACTTATTGCGTGAGAGATAACTTTCAATAGCAAACTTAAGCTAATGGTGGTTAATTATGACCAATTTTGTTTTTTATTAATTTATGGTATTATCTGTGGTCTTAAAAATAGGCTGTTATAGGGTAAGTTTAATAAATTTGTGAGGACCTAAATTCTGGGAATGTGGGCCCACATAAATTATTTGTAATTTGAGTAGATGATGAATGGCATTCATCAAAGTGGGCGGATTACATTGTCCAATATTTGGGATTATTTCATTTCAGATATCCGCAGGACGATCGGGTACAGGAGGTCGATCGAGCCGTACAGTCACGAGCAGGTGGTGGGTTCAACACTGACTGCAAAAGTCAACAGCAGATTCTGTTTACAGCTGAGTATCAACAGTAGAGGGTGTAAGCAGCGAGAAGCCAATAGAGAAAGTGTTAGTAGTAGAGTTAGGAGCTCTAATCAGCAGAGGGGAGTCAACATAGAGTATCATCATAGAGTAGAGAGTCACGGGAAAAGATATTCAGTCGTAGTGTAGAGGTCAGAAGACAAATAATGAAGTGGCCAAGAACACAATATCCACCAGCTGTACAACACACTCAGATCAACAATAAACATACAATTGATGACAATAAACATCCCAGCATTTCTAGGAGACAGTCCCGTACAAGTGATTTTACCCATCAATTAGAGTGTTATTTTAACACGTGCATTTCCTAAGCAGGGTGTCAGTTGACAATTTTTGACTACAATGAGACTGTCTAATAGCTGGTCTAAAATAGTCAACGCTTTGGATTCACATATTGGTTGAATAGCGTCAGTTACCTTACTAGCTACCTAACTGGTAACTTGACCTCTAATAGTGAGCTACAAAGACAGTCAAATAAACGATTGTTTGTAAACAAACCTTTCTTCGACAACTCTCCAATGAATTGCTTTTGGTGGGAAAATAACTAGTTTCTAAAGTGCAATACAAAATAAACATTTAAAGTGACTTCGCTATAGTTTACTAAGAGACACTAAAGTGGCTATTGACTTCATGCTATGTTACAGGCGATATCAGTATAATTAAGCAAATTTGTATAAAACCAGTTTGAATGAATTACTCACAAAATGTTTTAAGTGACTACACTCCAGATTACAGAGACACTTAAGTGACAATTGTATTTACGTTAGATTACATGGGATGTATAAAGTAACCAATTGTCTTCCCTCTGCACTACAAAGAGCACATACGTGACAAATGACCAAAAATATATAAATTGGAGTCAGCCATGTGATAAGACATTTGTGAAGATTACTGTATATAAGGGATACATTGACTAAATGCTTAACTGCTGGGATACAATTGTAATTCAGTAGCTACCATAGTTGTAGTAAACAATTGGATATAAGAGAGTGTAACAGAGTGTAAGAGAGTGTTTTGTGTTTTGAAAGTGCAGGAGTAAGACGTGTGACAAGCCGCCAGCAAGTTGCAGGGCGCTGGTTTACAATCAGTAAACGAAAAGGATCACATTTGCCCAAAACAGATTTACATCCGTTGAAGGAAGAGAATTGGGCACTGGCTTAGGGTAATGGTTAGGTTAGGTAACGTTGAATGCCCGTAAAATTGCGAGTTCACTCGGAGGCCATATAGGTCACTGTGGTACCCTTAGAATAGTTTCCCTCTTTAATTTCGTTGACTATGTGATTGCTGTGGTCTCCGTGAGAACCAGCCGATAATTCTAATAAAACTGATCATATTTACTAGTGACACATCTCTGAGATATCTCTAGCTCATGAAAAAGAGCGCTACTAAGATAAAGTAGTCTTCGCTCTTGTAAGACTGGGCAGTCACATAGAAGGTGTTGTACCGAATTATCCTCCACTTCATCCAAACAACTTCTACAATAGTTATAACGTGGGTAACCCATAAGTTCCGATATATATCCAATCATACAGTGCCCAGTAATTATATCCACAAGAAGCCTTAACGAATTCCTCTAAGAGACAAAAGAGTATTGGTCCTATCCCTTGTCAGAGTAGTCCAGAGCATCTTGGATGTTCTACAAGTAACGATATTCGACCAGGGTAATAGTGGAAGATATTTTTCTTGGAACTAACACTCGGAAATATTAGGGACAAGAATAGATTCTTGGACTACATTTAAAAATATTATGAATGTAGAAACTAGTGGACAGAAGAGGTAGGGCACCGGAATTTGTCACTCGAGAGTTCACGAAGCAGCAATAAATTGTTCTCTATAAATAAGCAGTTAATTTGCACTGTGGCTCAATGAATTATAGTAAAGAAATTAATATAAAAAAAAAACTATGAAAAGAACAAAGAATATGTATTTAAATTTATGTATTTAAATTTATGCTACCTTAAAAATTGAATGGCAGCATTAGTAATTATTAAGATTTAGCTGACATGAAAAGAGAAGTTATTTTAAATCATAAAATTTTAAATTAGCACAACGTTGGCTGTTGAGTAAAATGTTAAAAAAAATATTTTTTATTTCAAATAAAATAAAGTTTTCACATCATATATTTTCTTAATATCAGGCTTTCATTAGTGGAAATAAAACCTATTAACAGCCAATGTTTCCAAAACCGCAGGCATAAAATAACACACATTTAAACATGCATACCTGGGAATCGTTGCACAGATGTGGGTTTGAAACTATTAATTCGTATTTATATACATTAGGGTAGCCTTCTTCCTGGCAATATATGGATTCAGCGCCAATAGATCTGCTCATCTATGGAGGCCTAGAATGAATAAAGCAAATTTCTCATACTCTATTGAAGTGAAGCGTATCCCAGAGAGAGCGTTTTGCATCGATCGAGGCAAATAGTGTTCGGACAGGGCTAGGTCTGGAGTATAAGGCGGGTGTTGCAAAGCTTCCCAACCACTTCATTATAAATACTTTTTAACAGGTATTTTTACATGTGGCCTAGCGTTGTGATGATGGAATATTAAAATTGCATGTCTAGACGCATATTCTGGACGTTTTTCGACCAATGCTATCTTCAAACGAATCAGTTGCATTCAGTACAGGTTCCCTATGATGGTCTGGCCAGATTGCAGCACTTTTGTCCCCACCAAATACAAAACATTACTTTATATATTTGGCTTTTATGTCGATTTGATGGTTGGCTGGGCTTCACATAAAATCTCTTACGCATCGGGTTATCTTAATGGATCCATTGTTCGCAAGTGATGATTCGGAGCTAAAATGATTTTCTTTTATATTGTTAAAAAATCATATCGGACATGCAAAATCATCTTTCAATGTCTCTCGACTTCAGTACAGAACATACAGAATCGACTTTTAAGGTCTCCCTGCTTCAATTCGTACCCAATTTCCCTAATTTTGAATAAATGTTGGTGGTTTTAAACGTTTTCAAATTGCTGATTGAGTAGCTCCCAATGATTTTGCAAGCTCTTGTTGAGTTTGGCAACAATCTCTAAGCCTCCAATTCTTTGCCATCAAACCTTTTTTTACTCGAAAAATTAAATTTGTATTCAAATATTTGGATTTCATTAATGCCGAAATGAGTATCTAAATTCCCGCGATATGAAATCACACCTGTAGCTCTGTCAATGACAGCTACCTAGATAAGTAATTTATTTTAAAATGCTCGATATAAAGGTCTTTCAGTAAGCACTTCCTATCTTTAAATTTAAATAAAACAAATTGTGTGTGAGATATCACGAAATGCCAATCGATTCCATTATGCATGGAATATAACATCTTGCAATTGTAGTGTCCACTTTTCCATGACTTTGGCGTATAAATCAGGCAGAATTTTACCGATGGCATAGGTTACTTTGGCATTGAGAGCAGGTTTGGTTTAATTGCATTGACCTACGACTGAAGAAGACCCTACTAGAAAAAAATCTAACGTGGTAAAATCGCATGATGTTGGTGGCCAATTCACATCATCTCCACTTGAGCTTAGCATCATCTCAAATCGCTCTTGCAGAATATCCCATGTGGCATAAGTTGTGTGGCGCATAGCATCGTCATGTTGAAACAACATATAGTCGACTTTTGATCCACTGATTCCCCATGAAGACATGACTCTACATGCTTTTTATTGAGTAGTCCTAATCTTTCTTTATCTATCAATGAAAACGGATTTTTTGTCGTGTCTCACCTGGTCCAAAAAGTGCTGTATTATTATTATTTTCATATCATTTTTATTATTTTCGATATTTCGATGTCGATCGGATGTCATTATCAAGAAATTCAATAACAATTGTACCTACAAAAAGACACCACATCATCCTTATACTTATTAGTACAATAACACTGGTCAACAAAATTTTGTAACAAAAAATGTACTTACTAATTTTGAATTACATATCTACCATCATTCTAACACAATTTGTATTTTGATTTGATCTGGTCTAGTTTTTGCGTTACTACCAGTGCTGCAATATGATGCAATACATGTAAATGCAGAAAGAAAGAATAAAATCAAAACCTACTCCAAAAGGATTCATTGGACACTGACCCTCAAGAAACTTTCTCATCTAATGAGTCAAATCTGCTATTTCAAAAAGATCTAAATGATTTGATACGGCACTTAAAATTTTCAAAACAACAGGCAGAACTTTCGGCCTCTCGATTAAAGAGATGGAATTTATTACCACCCGAAACAAGAGTATGTTACTATTAAAATCAAGGCGAAGAGCTAAAAGGTTTTTTCACGATATGATCAATAAGCATTTTGTAATAATGACGGCGTAATGACTGTGAAGAGATACGTTTGTTTATCAATGGTTCGAAAGTAAGTTTAAAATATGTTCTTTTACATATCGGCAATGAACTTCCCTAACATGAAAGAGTCTTAATTTATATTGGATAAAATTCAATACAACGAACACAACTGGAAAGATTATTGTCCTAATTTTAGGGTTGCAGTGGGGTAAATGGCGGACTATTGTTGATCATTACAAAGAGATATTTCTTAACCAAAATAGAGAATAAAATCATAAAGATACATTCACGTTTATATTATATTACAACAAAATAACGTCATTTTGTTGATAAAAACTGAGATTTTATAACATAGAATAATATCAAATTACGAAAGGACTATTCGTATTTAAAACATTGTAATTATATTTCTGTTATCCTTGTTCGAAGCATAACTATACAAAAATTATCTTGTTACATGCTAAAAGTATTTTTTTGTTGACCAGTGTAATAAATGTAAAAATTATGTGACATATACAAAACTAACAAAATTATTTTTTTGGAATTCAAATAAGTTTTTCGGAAAAATCTTAATGTATTCAAGTATGATTCTCTACACCACCCTAATGTACATAGATGCAATTCAAATATTTTAATGAAATTTTCACTAAAAAATAGATACAAACACTGCAACAAATTCAATTTGCGAGTTTGTAAATTTGTGTACAAATTGTGTGAACATCGACAAAAAAAAAAAAAAAAATATAAAATATGTTCCATATGTATTCGCATAAAACATAACTGCCGTAATACTCTTGAAATATCAATAAAATGAAACATAAACTTCACAGTAATTAAAACTCTTAGTTTGAGGGCTATAAATGTGATGAGTTTTTGTATTTTTTTAGTATATCTATAGCAATTTTAATTGGCTATTTTTGGTGGCTGCTAAAGCAAATAGCGTTTTTTTAAAACATCATAATTTAAGTGACCTAAAATATGCTGAGTTTTACTACAGGCATTAATAGATTTTATTTAAGCTTGTATAAAATTAAATTTCTGTTTAAATGTAAATACATTTTTGGTGTTTTTTAATGGCAATATAATTAAGTTTGGTATAATAAAACTTGTTAGTTAATTAAGTTCTCTTATTTCAATTACATTTGAATATGCTAGCATGCTTGATATTGTTTAATTTGTTAGTAGATTTTAATTCAACAATTACTCATAACGTTTACACATGGGGGATTCACACGGTCTACTATTAGGTAATGATGTCCTATTATATTATGATAGTTTAAACACAATGCAGATATTCGTTTGCTATTCCAGAAGAAGCAACTGCTACAGAAATTTCAGATCTTGGACGAACTGTAGCCAGAATCAGTGATATGAGGAATGTCTTGCCAGTGCCACCAGGCACATCAAGGAATAACATGCCAACATTTCCATCATCAATTTTGTTCATCACCGTATCATACACTTCTCTTTGTTGGGGACTCAATAAAGGTACATTCGTTTGAAACAATTGGCTTAATGCATTTGTTTCGTATTCACGTTCACGCTGCAGAAACAGATGCTTCAGCGATTGTCGTGTCCCAATGCGTATCGTTTTCAAGCGAACTGAGCTCCTGACGTGCAGCACGAAATGTTGGCAAGACTACAGCATTGACAGTTCGAAGTGATTCAACTTATGTCGGCCAACGAACATTCACCAGGAATAGTCGCAAGTAAAAGCATTCATCATTCTTCGGATGAACTGTATAAATACGGCCAAGAGCTTCAGTAGATCGCACATCTGGATGATCAGGAACTACAGCGCCTTGCTAAGTACTCAACGCTTAACTATTAACTTACTACTTGGCATAATTTATATTCACAACCTCAATAGTTGCATCATACAACGTACAACATACAACATACAACTACATTGTGAATTGGATAATTGTATTAAATAAATACTCAACTGTGACCCACAATAGGAGGCCTTTGTTATTTGTTATAGTTACATATAGCAACATAAATTGCAATAAGTACCTTTTCATAAATTTTACAGATGACATAAAAAACGATGTAAAATCTTTTGTTTTAATTGTTTTTCAAATCCGTTTGGGGCAGTGTGTTTTACATACAATATTTTTTCGTTAAATAATTTAAAACATTATCAAGTATTTCCATAATTTTTTTATTTACGGTTTTTGTTTAAAATTTAAATTATAACTTTTGCGTTTTTAGCTTAAATGTCACCTGTACCCCGTTAAAATAATAAAAAATGCTGGCTATATATATATGTATATACTTCACAAGATGGACTCTTGCTTATTTATATAAAAATTGGTTAAAGGCATATAAGTCGTGTTAAAATTAGACGGTTAGAGTACAAAAGTTGTTTACGATGAATTCTAGATATTTGGTAGTTTGTAATGCTTTCAAAGGATTAGAAAAAGCTGTAAACGCTATACAGTAATTCTTTAAATGATTTCGTAATCTCTCCGCCGAATCCGAGCGTATTAACAAGTGAAAAAGTAGGTGGTGCTGAGAACATGATAGCTGATAACTTGCGTGATCATTTTAAGTGATGACAACGGCAGTAGAAATAATAAAGCGTTGGCCGAGATGGTAAGGAAAGCCGCAGTCAACTACCAGAGTGGCAGTCAACTACCAGCGTAGCTTACCAACATCTCGGGTATCGACTGATATGCTCGCTAGACAATAAGATGTAAAGAAGTTGTTTAGTAATCTCAACCCATTACAATTATTCGAGAAAATATTTGATGAAGAAGTGACTAGCTTAATTATCAGCAATACAATTTTATATGATATACAAGATAATAGACAAAACTTTCAACTTGACACCGTTGACTTAGTCTACTGCTACTGTCTGGATACCACAAATTACCCAGAGAGCATTTATACTGTTTTTATGATGAAGATGTTGGCATGGAAATGGTATCAATATCAAAGTCTAGGTAATTATATCGAGAAAATAAAAATAATCTTCATCTATTTAACAATGACAAAGCTGGAACTACATGGAACAAAATGTTTAAAATTCGGTCGTTAGGCGATGTTGTAATCAAAAAATTTATTCAGTGTTGCACTACCTCATTTCAATTGATGAGTCAATGGTACTATTTTTTTGTCTTCAAGAACTTGATAGTAGTTAGATTCGGATCATGCTTCTCTTTCGATTTTGATTGTGGAAAATCGAAAGAAAACTCCACTGATCCCCTAAAGTCAACTGACTCGCACGAAGTATTTTTTGACATATTGTTTTACTAATTAAAAGTGATTACACTTGGTGGATCTCAAGGAAAAATTATTTCGTGTGACTGGAATAATAAGAGAGAACAGAATAAGAAAGTGTCCATTGTGAAGTGCGAAAAAAAGTAAGTTGTTCATAAGTAAACATATCTTAGGTCCGAGAATTTTTGGTTTCAAAAGTTCTGCCGTAAAAAGCAGTTTTGCTTTTAGATAACGCGACGTATCACCCAGTTGAGGAACTAAAAAGTGATGACGGTTTAATTATTGCAATGAATCAACCACCCAATTGCACTGATCTTATTCAACCGTTATCAACTTGATCAAATTAAATTATATAAAACAACTGCTCACCCACTTGCTTGGGGAGAAGGGAACATATTTGGAGCTCAAACTAAAAAACTTCAATCCCAAAAATGCAGTTCAGATTCTAGCTACGTCCTGGGATAAAATATCAGTATTCAATATCAGAAAATCCTGAAACACCTTGCTTGAATTCCGTAATGAATGGAGTGAAGAGGATAATATGCCCATACATATTTTACAAAATATAATTCTGGAAGAAAACGAAGATCTTTCAACTTGTAGCTTAAATTGGTATGGAACATCTTTTCACGATTGCTGACAGAAACAACTGGATTCAAGAAGGATTTCATGTGGAAAGTAATGATGAGCAAATGGAATTATCAGATATGGAATCGGAGGATTTATACGATAGTGGTCATGAAGAAAAGACGATTGTATAACATCGATAAACATACTATGTATTCAATGGGCTTTGGAAAATGATAAGCCGACAACAGCACTTTATGAACTACGTACAAATAATTTTCCAAAAAAGCAACAAATAATTTGCCAAAAAAGCAACTCAAAATCTCCAATTTCTTTAAAAATTATTAAAATGTAAATATGTCAACATAAAATTTTTTAATATCGCGTAAATTCAGTTTTCGGGGCTGGTTTTTAATTAGTCGCGAATACCGAGCTTGGACTGCATTAATAAAAAAAATTACGAATTACAACGATACAACGCTACGACACCAATTATGAATTGGGCAAATGAGTAAAAAAATAAAAATTTGTATTAATTATCGCTTCTGGCTTTATTTTGAATCAATAATGCATTGCATTTATTGAATCAATATAGCTTAAGAAATATTTAGTAGTTAATATGTACATAACAAAAAATTTAAAGAAGTGCTGTTTTTCTTGTTTTTTTTTTATTTTTCAGCAAAAATTGAAATAAATATTATGAATATTAAGTATACGCATATTGTACTCAATTCTGCCACCTAAAAGTATGCAACGTTCTTTAATAATTAATAAACAAAATGCTATGGTGTAGCAATGGTGCGTATGAGCGATATATATTATGAAATTAAATACAATATTAAGTATACGTAACGTGACCATATGGTTTTATATCAAAAAGACAAAAAATCATTGTTGTGAAGTTTTTTTTTTTTGGAAAAAAGTGAGATTTTCAAACTGTGCTATGAAAAATCAGAATTACTAAATTTATATTTGAGATTCAATGAAGAATACTTTGGTTTTGCAGTAGAATTCAGAATTTGTTTTTGTTGTCTTTTTCGTTTATCTTTAAAATATATTTGCACCACTACTAGGATATATCATTAACTAGGTTTAATGGCATATAAGAAGTTTCACTATAACTATTTGCAAGATATTGAACAAAATAATGTATATCGAGGGCCTATATTCAAAACCTTCTATCTTTGTTTTTCACGAAAATTACTTTTTGATGGTAAAATGTTCAGTAAAACAGTCCTCATATATGATGTGAACTTCATAACAAACATATTTTTTTGGTGTTTTATTTGCTCTATTTATTTTATATTATAAAATAAATTTTTTAAATATTTAATTTTCAAATATTTGTTTGGGATAATTTCTTTTTACTATTTTTTGCATGCTGAACATGAATTTTACATTTTTCAATAATTTATCGCAATAGCGAATACCGATTCTGAATTGAATTACCATGAACATATTTTACCTTTTTGTTTTTGGAAAATATGATGTCCCTGGCATAAAAATATATGGTTAACGTTGTAGTTTGCTTAAGAAGTGTCTACTTTTAAAGTGTCATCATCATGGTTGTGGCTACCAAAATCGCAACCATTATTTATCTAAAGCTCTATCCAATTTTGGTGCGGAAAATAAATAAGTTATTGAAAAGAAGTTCTTAGAGAAGATAGAGATCAATTAAAAACCAATATATAAACTTGGCAATCGATTAAATAAGAATTACTTGAGAAGCCAGAAAGGCTGTTAAAATTAACAATGAAATCATAAAAAACCATTTGATGCAGAATATTTAAATTGTGATTCTTTAATAATTACAATGACGACAAACTTATGCGTTTTTCTTCCATTAGACCAGGATGAGTAAAGAACGAGTCTACTGTGTCTAATTTAATATATCTATTAAATCTTTCAGATGGTAGTGTAAAATATAAATTAAATTTTGATACAAATCACATTGATCTACCTTTTCGTATTCAACTATTCAACCAAAACCACTATATTCTCGTCCACTTTCAATTCAGCCAAATAAGTGGAAGAATTTGCAAGATTTGAAGAGCGTAATACCACCGGAATACCATTATTTTGACGACAATTTACACCAATCAAAAAAAGAAAACATTTTTTCTATAACTTCTTATTTAATATTGTGTACTTATATTTTTTATCTTATGTTGTATTGTTAGCAGTTATCTTAACTAAATCTCGTTAAAATGGCACTTAAAAGCATCATCCAAGAACAGTTTTTGAAAATGATGAGAGTATGATTCGGTTGCATACATAACATTTATGGTTCTATAAACAGATAGTCAGTTGTCAAAGAAGAATTTCGGTTAAAGTAACCAAACTTTTGTTACCCCTATTAAAGTATGTAGCCACAACTGTAAAATTCGGTTACTAAGGTAGAACCATTCGATTGCCAACAAATTTGGTTGCTATTACGAGTCTGTTTTCTCTGTGTATTACAGAAAATAGGAAACTTTTGCATATACATGATGAGGTCCCCTTTTCGACTTTGTGGACCCACCCCGGATACTCTATAAGTTCTAAAATGGACTGGCTATTAAAGACTTTTTCCCTTTTTCTAGATTCCCCACCGTGGAATGTCAAAAACATATTATCTTGATTACTATTTTCTTTAAAAAACTAAATGTGCAATATTTCTGGAAATATGCTAAATTTCATCAGATTGTTGGAAATGTCTACACTTGTAGACAATTTGTCGCTCAGTGTTACAAAGATACAGAACGCATCTTTAAAACAACTTAATTATTGTTTGCTTTTAAAAGTAGCAAACTTCATTAAATATGTAATCCTATACCTAGAAATAAGTAATATTTCATCAGCTTGTTGCAGAAGGACACGAAGACACTCACATCCTAATGACAACAGCTCAAATTCAAAGAACACACACAAAAAAAGTGTTACAACTTTAAATGAGCTGCTATTAGGAACATCAAAACATACTTTACTTTTATTAAGTGAACTTGACACACACACACACACTCACCCAAATACACATTCATGCAGCAACAAATACTAACACACTTCAAGTATGCCCACACAAACATATCCATACTTAAATATCAAGAATATTCTATTTATATACAGAATTAATGAAAATGAAAGTTGACAAATAAAAATAAGTGAAACTGAAATGAAAGAAATACTTTGTATTTGTGTGTATGTTTATGTTTATAAAACAAATAAAATATATGCGCCCATATGTATGCAATGACAAATTAAAACAAACATTCTCCCTCCAAAAATATACAAAAAAGAGTGATAAAAATAGCATGTGAACTAGGGATGCCAAAAGGGACTGGATTTTTAAATCCCGAAACTCGGGTGTAGAACTTGAAAATGTGGGATTTTTTTAAAATCTTAAGCTTTTATTTTGGAAACATTTTTACATAAATTTCACAATAATTAGCCATTGTTGCCTATGACTTTTTCCCATTTTTCTGGCAACATATGGAATCCACGCCAAAAGAACTGCCTGTCTCTTGAGGCCAAGAACAAATCAAGCTAATGTCGAATACTCTGTTTTAAAGTGAAGCGTATCCCAGAGGAAGCGTTCCGCATCTATCGAAACAAATAGTAATAAGACGAAGCAATGTCTGTGCTATAAAGAGGGTGAGGCAAAACTTCCCAACCAATTTTTCCTCAATAGTTTTTAACAGGTATTGCCAAATGTGTTCAGCGTTGTCATGATTGAATACTACGGTTTCATGTCTAGCTGAACGTTCTAAGCGTTTTTCGTCAAATGCTCACTTCAGACGAGCACTAGCCTTTGGTACAGTTTTCCGTGAGGGTCAGGCTAGATTTCAATACTTTTGGTCCCACCAAATACAGAGATTTACCTTAGCTCCATGGATATTTGGCTTTGATGTCGATTTGGCGGTTAGCTGGGCTTCAAGTGCGATCCCTTACACTTCGGGTTATCGTAATGGATCCATTTTTCATCGCAATGGATGATTCGGTTCAAAAATGATTTTCTTTTATAACGTTAAAACATCATATCGGATACGCAAAATCGTCTTTCAATGTCTCAATTGCTTAGCTTTTTGATGAATCTTGTTGCTCGCAAACGTTTTGAAATTGCTGAGTTTGACAACAATCTTCATGCAGTAATGCCTTCAATTTTTGGCCTTCAAACCTTTTTTACTCGAGCAATAAAACGCAACGCAACTGCTTTGTTTCAAACGAATCAGATCCGTTCGGTAAAGGTTACTTGTGATGGTCTGGCATGATTTCAGCAGCCCTTTTTGGTCCATCAAACACAGAGCATTACTTTAGTGCCATGGATATTTGGATTTGGCTGGTTGGCCGTGCTTCACATACGATCTCTTACGCTTCTGGTTATTGCAATGAATCCATTTTTAATCTCAAGTAATGATTGGGTGAAAAATGATTTTCTTTTATAGCGTTCAAGCATCATTTCAGACATACAAAATCGTCCTTCAAGGACTCTCAGCTTCAGTTAGTATGGTATCCAATTTCCCTGCTTTTGGACGAATCGTGCTGCTCGCAAAAGTAGGTTCCAATGATTTTGCAACCTCTTGTTTAGTTTGACAACAATCTTCATTGAGTAGTGACTACAATTCTTGGTCTTCAAACTTTTTTGGCTGGCCGGGGCAATCTCTATTTTCCGTGTCAAAATCACCACTTCAGAACCGCACAAACCATGTCTCGTACGTTGAATCGCATTCGCCATAAACTCTGAGGAGCAATTGGTGTGCTTTAATGGCACTTCCTTCAAATTAAAGAAGTAAAGCAAAACTTCCTGCATATGACGCTGCTCTCAGATTGAGATTTAGGATTTGTAGTGCGATTTATCTCTTTTTGAAAATAACACAAAGCGCGGAATTACCTGAGATTTACACAAAAATTTCGGATTTTTTGGAAAAAGGATTTCGGGATTAACATCCCTAATATGAACCCGTATTGATAGCAAGAGTGTAAGTTTGAAAAGAATGTATGTATTTATTCATTTTTTATGATACACACTCACTTGTATTTCTGGTCTCATTTAAGTATCTTGTAACGTGTGTTTCATATTTCTTTTTGATTAAAAAGAAACACACTTTATTTGTCTAGCAAACTAAAGTTTTGCTCTAGTTTTTTTCAGCAGGTTCAAGCTGAATTGTTAAGCAGCATTTTGAAACAATTGATTCATAGCGAAATTAACATTAACTTCATACTACTTCCAAAGAGATAACAAGCACATTCATTTTGTAAAAATACAAAAAGAATTAATTCTTTTATTACGTTTTCTTAGAGCTTTTGGAAAAATTCAGAAATCATAATTTCAACACTAATATACACAGCTGTCATATGCAGTTGTTGTCATCATTATTATTTTATAAACAACAACATCTTCGTCGTTGTCATTGTCGCCTTTGTCATTGCCATTATCAAACATTAAACATCATCATCTGTAATGTCATAATTATCATCATTATGGTTAAAACTTCAATTTCGAAAGTAAAAGTAAAAGTTTTTTTGTTAAAGATGATATTTCTTCGAAGTCCTTTATACACCAAACTTGTATGTATTTGCTAATGTTTCTCAAACTTCGACATAAAGACACTTAATTTTGTGGTTTAACTGTTTTATTTTTTCATCTCATTTCAATGAGATTCTTGGAACACAAAAAAAAGTGAAAGTTAATAACAACTTTTCTTTTTGGGGTTCACATGCAAGTAGCAGAATTTTAGGCATCTGTTACAATGCTGGCAGGTTGTTGCTTTATTGGGTTGAAAGTACTACTAAAAGGTTTATTTTTATTTATTTTTTTCTTGGTCCTTGCTATAATCAAGGACAAAGTGGGTATTTCTTTATTGTATATTTTTATTTTGTTACAAGATTGATCACATGCAGCTGTTGGTGACAAAGTTTCATTTTCGTTAATTTTTTGTCGGGGTTTTCTTACACTTTTAGCATTTTTAATGTGTGTGTTTTTTTTAATTTTGTTTCCAAACCACAGAAGATAATAAAAGTTAATAAACTTATAATACATTGAAATATTTAAGATTTTAAAGAACTTTATTTAAAATATAAACCGTAATCGACTTGAGAAAGTAACATTAACCTTCATGTGCTCGGTAGTCTACATTTGAAGCATTTTTGCAAAAAAGTTGAATAAAAAAAAATTACACAACAACAGGGTACGAAATTTTCAGTAGCTTCCTAGAAATCAATTCTTAGCAGTTTTGGCTACTAACAAGTTTAAAAAATAATCTCCAGCTCCCCCGAGACCCTACTTTTTAAATTGACCATCTTCTGGCCGGTTGTTTACAAATGTAGACACCATATAAATTGAAAAAAATTGTTGATGTTCCAAAGACCTAAAATTATTTTTCTTCATTCTTCACAAACAAAGCTAAAATAAACATTATTGTTTATTTTAGCTTTGTCACATAAATTTCGAGTCAATATCTCACTTAGATTCAAAAATATCCCACTATAAATATCCCGATCGGACCAGGCGTTTAGAAATGCCAGATTTATTTTCAAAAAATTTGGAATAGATGGTCGTCTTACAGACCGTATATTTTTGAAGGAAACAAGTACACCTGCTATTTACTCACGTTAATCTGGAAGCTGTAAGCGGACACATCGTTAGAAGCATTGGCCTCAACGGCTTGCAGTAGTTTGTATAAAATGAATGTCCACAAAATGGTAGAACAACCTAATCATAATATTCAAAAGTGGAATGAACAAAACTGCACCGCAAAGGAGATTGTGTTGATAAAGATGACAAATATTGAATTCAGAGCATTCATTGGGCTTTTATTTTTGACAGGCGTTAATAAATCAAACGATGAAGATGTACTGTACAGTAATGCCGAAATCTCGGTTCAAAGAAATTTTTAGGTTCATTCGGAGTGATTGTGAGCGTGGTAGAGCTGCTCGACTGGTTATCGATAAGGCTGCTCCAATTCCTTCATTATGGGCTCTAATGAACAACAATCTTAACCATCAGGAGAAATAACCATTGAACTAATATTTACATATCGCGGAAACAGTTGTTCAATGGTTCAATGCAAAGTATGGCATAAAAGTCTGGTAATTCTAACCTCTCAACAACGAGATTTATACAGGAATGAGCTCAAATGCAAGTCGTGCAACCAATGTAGGAGAGCGTGTCATGCAAAGACTGGTCTACCCTTGGGAAAATATCGGATCTACCATAATCTGTGACAATTTGTTCACATCATTGAATCTGGATAGGCATTTAATGTCCAAAACTTTCGCTCTTGGTACTGTTTGTAAAAACAAAACATTTGCGCCAAATGAAATGAAAGCAGACCTCGAAGCCTTGCATAACAGTTCTTAATGCCAGCAATTGAACAGCGCTCTGAAAATCCAAGGGTATAAGGCCATGCTCCAATACGCCTGGCTCTCTGTAGTTCTCCAGTATCTAGGGTAAATACTGTACCATTAATGAAATTTAAACATTTTTACCTTAACTTTGTATCTAAAAATCATAAATTTCTTAATGAATATGCATTCAAGTATAACACTCTGGGTATTAATGTTTTTTTCATATGTTGTCATAGTTTTCCATACAAAAACATATTTGCTTACAATCCCGAACACACAAAGGTTAATAAAGGAACAAATTCTGATCAGTAATAGAACAGTTTCACGAGGTACATAGCATTTGTCACCATCTTGTTGGAACCACATCAACACCAATCAAGTTAGTGACCAGCCTCATAATCGCAGAAGTATAATCCAATGATGCCTCCAGTCCAAAATACGCACGAAACTGTGACATATTGTGGATGCATTTGCTTTTCGGCAATCTTATGTGGGTTCTATGATATTAAACAATGATCACTGGAAATGTAGCTGCCAAACTTTCAATATAATCCCGTTTGTACCCACAATACGACAAATTAATAAGTAGTAGGGGAGGGTGTGCTAATATAGCTACAATTCTTGAATATTATATAAGACAAATATTTTGCTCATACCATATTTTGCTCTACCATTCCCCGCCTTCTGTCTCAGTTTACGGTTTGTAGTTAATATTTTCTAAATGGATAAACGATACAGGCAATTTAATTAAGGAATAAAATTGATAACAACACCACACAAAATAAAATAAAATTAGAACAGGAAACGGAAATAGCAAAAACAAAAACAAAGACCAAAATAAACACAGACGACAACAAAAAGGACATGATACCATACAACTATTTCTGATAGTTGAGACTGTTGAAATACAAAACTAATACTAATATAAAAAAATATATAAAGCTCCCAGCAGTTTTTGGAGACTGTACCGAACTAGTGATTTTGCCTATCATATAGGGTGATAATCAATTATATAACTATCTAGTTCAACACGAGCATCAGCCTTTTGATTACACTGACACTATTTGACAATGTAGTCAATGTACTTGATCAGCTACATAACTGTTTTTTTTGAACATGTACCTGTGCTAATTGACCTCAAACAGTTAATTAAAAAGACATCTCATAGGCAGTCCAATAGCAGATTGCTCCTTAAACAAACCTATCTCCGACAACTCACCAACAAGTAACTTCTGTTGGGTAAAGTAATTACTTTCTAAAGTAAAGACTTCTCTCTGCACTGTTAAATGTTCAAAAATATATAAATTGTAGTCAGCCAATTGATCAGAATTTAGTGACAATTATTTTCTATAAAGGATACACTGACTACTTGCTTACCAGCTGGGCTGTGTGTGAAATCACATACATGCACTCATACACAACTAACTTTATGATAGATGGGATTGGACTATTTTATGTATCTATAAATATAAGAACTAAAATTAATATAACCTGAAACCAGACTGAATTGCCCATGTTCTGTCGTGCTTTTTTTTTATTTGCAAAAGCAATATACACAAATGTATGGAATATGGTTTTACTTATATAGTCCTTGTATGGCCTTGTATATAATATTTCACGTACAAACTTTCGTATAGAAATATGTACGTAGATACCAAATACGGTTATATATCATAATTAAATTAATTACTATATATGCACACTAAGGCGGTCCTGATTTTGAACTTTTGCGATTTTTGATGCTCCCAAGACCTCTCTTCATTCTTCACAAACAAAGTTGAAACACACATTATTTTCGATGGTGGTAGTTCCAGAAACTATTTTGAGATCTACTACACCCATGCAATCATTGTATTCTCGAAAAATTTGAGGGCAGTTGTTTTCGATGAATTTTTTCTGCTTTCTATCATACCGAGAAGCCTTTGATTGTTGTTCACCAGGACTGGTTTTTCTGAAACGTTCAACAGTATTCACATTTACTCCATGGTTTCAGGTCATGTATTCTACGACAAACAGCGGCTTCGATTTGTAAAGTTATCTAAATACAGGATGTGATGCACGAAATTAAGAATCTCCAAATATTTAAGGTAGCTCAAATAACAGGTGAAATTATATTATTTATGACCTATTGTAGTTTTGAAAACTGTAGGAAAAATTGTTTGAATCATAAAGCACGAACTGTTTTATCCCTAAAGCTAAAAAATGTGTAATACAGCAGTGGGGCCTAAAAATCGAAGACGGTCTTACCGGTTAGAGGGTTAAAAGTTGTACCCAATATAGTATAGCGTGGACATCGATTTTAAATTGGTTAAAATGCGGATCAGTTAATAAAATAGGGTGCCCGATAGACTACACGATATCTGGGGGTTGCGAATTCGATTCCCACCAGAGACTCTGGGTGTAACTGCAGCAATTCATGATGATCAATCCATAATTGGTCATAACTCCCATAAAAGGACCACTTCCGAAAATAATTTTTACATGCATAAATCGTTTACTAAGTAATACTGATATAGAGATACCAGTTAACTTAAATATGTTGTACAAGATGGCGCAAAAGTAAACTTCCGATGTTTTTTAGCTGTAATTAAAAAAAAAATAAAAACTTTGATTCATCTTGTGGATTATTTTTATTTGGTCTTTTAATTTTTTACATCAAGTCGAGAATATGATGTCATGTAAATGGCCGCCGCCACAGTTGATAGTCATTTGAGCCCTTTTTATGGCATTTTCCACCACTTTGGTCAAAACTTCCGGCGATAGGTCCTCACATTCTTGACGGATATTGTCTTTAAGAGCTGCAAGAGTCTGAAGCTTGTTGACATAAACCCGCGACTTCAAAAAGCCCCACAAAAAGAAGTCTGGAGCGGTCAAATCAGGCGATCTTGCTGGCCAGTGCAAATCGCCAAAACGGGAGATTAGGCGCCCGGGAAATGTATCCTTCAGCATATCGGTTGTGGCACGTGCAGTGTGTGCGTCGCACCATCCTGTTGTAACCACATGTTTTCCAATCCCAATTCATCAAGTTGCGGCAAAAAGAACTCGTTGATCATTGCTCTGTAGCGCTCACCATTCATAGTAACCGTTTGGCCCGCGACGTCTTCGAAGAAAAAAGGTCCGATGACTCCTCCAGCGAAAACAGCACACAATACAGTGACTTAGAGCGGGAGCCCCAGAAGCGTTAATTTTGCTTATTTACGTACCCGCTAAGATGGAAATGGGCCTCATCACTGATGATTATTTCTGATGAAAAATCATCTTCCTCTTGGTGGTGATTAAGGATGGCTTGAGCGTATGTTAGACGCGATTGGCGGTCAGCAGCTAACAGCTGATGCACCGTCTGGACTTTGTAGGGAAACATCTTCTAATCTTGTACCAAAATTCGCTGTAAAGACCGTCGACTGATACCCATTTGCGTGGCACGTCGTCTGGTCGATGTCGACGGCGCTTCCATGACATATTCTCTGCAGAACGGCTACTCCGGGGTCTGCCACGCCTGGCAGCATCTCGTGTTGTGCCAGTTTCTTCGAAGCGAGCGGCTAAACGTCGCAGTGTTTCACCAGTAAGCGTTGGACGGCCAGGAAATCTGCGACAAAATTCACGTTGTGCCAAAGTCACCGACCGATTATTGGTCAAATAAATAGTCAGCAATATTCCGCGTTCTGGAGAAGAGTAGCGTAACATTGTTTATTAACGTGTATTTCGCATGTGTTTACTATACAAATGTCAAAACAGAACTGACATTAGGGGCCATTACTATAGGAGGATTACTTTTGCGCCACCTTGTATATGCTCAAATATGTCAATTCGATGAAACAGACTTTAAGTCTGTTTAATTTTTTCTGAAATAATGTCAGTAACCTCTATTTTAAAGCGCTATAAATTTTTTCCTCATTCGCCAACGGTTCATACCATATATGGTGTAAGGTTTCCTATACTTTCATACTTGTTATACCCATCACCATGAGTGACAACGGAATATATAGGTCAGTCATTCCATTTGTAATTTCTACATTTTTCATTTGCGACCCAACAAAGTATATACATTCTGGTCCGCCTGACCTTCTGTATGTTCAAATCAACTTTCCGTAGCCCCAACATAACTTACATACATGATTCATACATCAATATATCCGCTATAGATTGCTATTTAAAAACGAGAAATTCAGCCTACAAATGGCTGAGATATAAGGAAAATACCACAACAACCTCGATTTTTGTTATATATCTGGATTACTAAGTAAGTAATATAAACAATATGGATATCTAATGATAGACCTTTGCAACGACATATATAATTCCATAGTTAGTCGGACAAAATCTGAACAAATATTTAATTTTTGAAATTATTTTGAAAATATTGCACCTTTGACCCAAAACACGAAACTTCAACTGAAATGAGCTACCTTAAAACGATGCAGAATAAGGAACGCCCTAATGCACACATTCGTTCATGTATGAATATTGGATACCCATAGATATACTACTATACTATATACTATAAATACTACTAAAGCTTTATACATCTGCAGGGGAAAAAAACTAAAAAAAAAAAACACTAAAATGGTCTATTGAATAATTTGCTGTATGTCAAGGAAAATTTACTGTTGCATTTAAGATAATTTATCATTTATTTGCAATCAGTAATAATTTACATTTTTTTTATTTATTTATTTATTTAATATTAAGTAGTTTTGTGTGTACATATTTGCTTTTCATTGTGAATATAAAAATAATTTTAACGTTTTATAACCGTAAATGCGTAAAATATTATAATGCAGTTTGTAGAATAAAAAAAAAGTTGTAAATAAATAATAAATTATGTGATTGAATGAAATGAATTTATAAGGATGTTGGACGAAAAATTGTTTAATGGCAATACCGAAATTAATAAAACAGAACAAATTTATAGAAAATAAGAATAATACAGCAAAATTTTGTGTTTTTGCACTGATTAACTGTTATCATGTCTAGGTCTAAGAGGATTTTCCAAATGTAGAATATTTGGTTTTCCCATAGAAAAACAAATAAGAACGTATAGTCGGTCAACCCCGACCATGTTATATCCTACGTAGTTTATATGATCAACAATTATTTTATTCGAAAAATTTCAATAATTTTTTTGAGGTTGTAATGCATCATTTTGGAATTTTTCCAAGCGCGTTGTTTGGATACCTTTATTTTTAAGAGATTTATACTTGTTGAAATTATTTTCTGAATCGGGCCTTATATTGAAGCTATGACCAGTTATGGACAGATTGTCCTGAAACTATATCGCGTTATTTCTGTATATCATGAGTTCCACCAAAGAGCTTAGAAAAAACAAAAGTTCTTGACTTTAAGTCTTCCGATTTTGAACATTTGAATGCCTTGAACATTTCCATTTAAATTCTTTTGAATTTCGAAAAACTTACGGTTAATTTTCTTTTTACAGATCAATAAAATTTACATTTAGATATTATTTATTTAAGATTCACTAATTCATAATTTAAAAAAAAAAAGTTTGTATTAAAAAAAAGCATTCAATATTCAGATGCACTTCTGTAAATGTTCTTTACTTAAATTTAGTTTTTTGTCAAATAATTTTAAAAAGTATTAAGTCAGTTTAACAAACAAATTAGAATTTTTATGAGACTAGGTGTATTTTAATTTTTTTTTATATTTAACCCTTATTTCATATAGAAAGCCTTTTACTAAAAAAAAGTGTCTTTTGTATATTTTCGTACAAATAGTAAACAACTTCAAATACACACAAACCGTGATCGAGTATTCTGATTTTTTTTGATTTACAAAAACATATAAAGGTAAATATTTATTTTTCCCTTTATTTAGGGAACATAGGGCTTCAATAAGATATTTCCAACGTAATCTATTGTTCGCAATTATTTTTGCCGCATCCCGTGATTTATTGATGTCAGCTAATTCTTTCCTTACAGACCTACGCCAGATATTTTTGGGTCTTCTTCTTTGCTCCATTCCAGTACCGTCCTGGAATGTACTGCCTTTCTTAAGGTATGTCCTATCCATTTCCACTTTCTGCTTTTTTCTGTATGTGTATGGGCTCTTCTTTGGCCAAGCTCAAGAGGTTCTCGTTTGTTATTGCGTTATATATCTTATATAATGCGAAGGGTTTTATTTATAAAAACTTGTAGCCGCTGCCTGATCGATTCACTGGCTAGCCATGTTTTACCTTCGTATAAAAGGGTCGATTTAACACATGTACGGATTAGTGTTGTTCTCGTGATTTGGGGTACCCGTCATATATTTTATAGTCTGCTTTATTGTGCCAATTCGTGATGTCCTTATTAATGACACCGATTGACGACATTTTGCTCCCTAAGTTTCAGAAGGAATCAACGTATTCTATTCGGTGATTGTGGATCATGATATGAGCGTTGCTAATGTTATGAAGGCGCACGGCGTACGTATTTCTTATATTTATTTCTAAACCAACTCTTCTGGCTGACTTCGCGAGATCGTTTGTTTTATCTTACATGTCTGAAAGTTTATGTGAAAGAAGGCAAATATCATCTGCATATTCTTAATCTTCCACAAAATACCCCTTTTCTTCATGCACAGTTCCTCCATAAAACAGTCCACTACCACTGCTAAAAGTAGAGGCGATGGAGGGCAGCTCTGTTGGATGCCCATATTGGTCGTGAACGTATCACTAATTCTACTACTGTGTAGAACCTACAGTTTCACATTGATGTACATAGCTTTGATGAATTTGATTATTTTGTATGACCCTCTATTCTTATTTAGAGTTCATCATATAGCGTTTCTATTGACTGCATCGAACGCTTTTTTAAAGTCAATGAAATCCAGGTACATAGGTGACTTCTATTCGAGCGACTGTCCAAAAATTATTCGCTGTGTATTTACCTGTTCGCCACAGCTACGTTGTGGGCGAAACCCAGCCTGTTCATCTGTAAGTACAGCCTCTACAATTTTAAAGTATTATTGCGAATAATACCTTGTATAATGTATTGAGCAATGTTATACCCCTATAGTTGTCACAATCTCTGAGGTTATCAATTTTAGTTAGTTTTACTATATTAATCTAGTCCCCTAATAACAGGCTTGTGCCGTTATATGATAATAACAGGAAATTGAGTGTCCATTAAGAAGATTTCTGGTGGTATTTCGTCTGCACTGCAAGCTTTGTTGCGTTTAAATTTGCCTATTGCGGTTGCTGTCTATACGATAGTAGGCGGGTTACATGTGATTGATCTGTTTTGTTCTTGTTCAGGGTAGTCCGAGTTCAGTTTCACGGCTGTTATTAAAATTTCTGAAATATTCCATTCACCATTTTGATTGTTCCTCAGTGGTTGTGAGTAGAATTCCGTTGAGATCACTTACTGGATCGTTTAAGTTTGTCTATTTGTTTGTGAGCCAATTGACTACCTAACACTGATCGACTCAGAATCACTATCTGAGTCGATTAAACGATGTCCGTCCGTCCGGCTCTCTGACTGTCCATGTAAACCTTGTGCGCAGAGTACAGTTCGCAATTTTGATGATATTTCGATAAAATTTGGTACATATCAATTCTTCGGCCAAAAGACCAAGCCTATTGCAACCAACTTAAATCGGTCCATTGGCCCCCATACAAATGTCCTCCCGTAATTGGACTTTATCAGTCATATATGTTTAATTTATATAGGTATCTACACAAGTTTTTCTCCAAATAAGTTTTATATACACAAAATTCATGTCACCAAATTTTATTATAATTGATCCATAATAAGTCATAGCTCCCATACACCCATACTGTTCCTCGGTCACATAATTTGATAAAAGAGGCTTGCGTATATATGACAATGCAGGCTTAGATATATGAAAACCTCATTTGGGTTGTTTAGTGTTTGGTAGGGAGATTGAGGAACTTGAAAATCATTGTGATGTTGTATAGCCAGAGGGTACCTGGGGACTTATCTTCTAATGATAAAAGGTCTCAAGTATCGTCATTTACTCTACTACATCTCTAAAATGCACTCGTTTACATTATGTTGGCTTCTTAATCATAAGTGGCATGTCATGATCACTTATAGGACCGGAACCATACTCTATCACCGTTCCTGAGAATGCTATAAGGAGGATTTAGATATTCGACATACAGGACTATACCTCTGAGGGTGATAGGCAAGCATGCAGGTCACCTTGGACTCCCCTTTAACGACTACTGTCGTAACTGCAAGGATAGGGAAAAAGAGGAAACGATTTTCTAACTCCTCTGCGAGTGCCCAGCCCTGAGTATCAAAATGCACTGATTCCTGGGCAACAACATATTAACAAACCTTTGTAGACATCTAGGTCTAGACTTAATGACCTACTGGGTCTAATAACATCAACATTTTAGCATACATTACGATGTAAATGGCGCTACATCTGACGAGTAGTGCGGTCTTTTCAAAACGGGGTCCTTTCGACTTTACTTGATTGTTCGCGCGAAGGTAACTACAACATAAACCAACCAACCGTATCTCTGAGGATGTACATTGGGATTCCCCTATGTTAGGGTAGTGCTGAGTGAAGAACATCGGAGTTGCTTTGATGTCTGATCTCTCAATAAACAGAATAATTGGCTTCATAAGATGCCTATTGTGGTAATGTTATGAACGGCTTCACCAGTATCCCTAATGGATTATAGAGTATCCCAAACAATAATCTACATATGAATATATAAGAAATTACTCGTATTTACAAACGCAAATAGTGCCAGGATTCGTGGAAAATTATTGTTGCCAGAGCTAGGGTTAATAAATTTATTTTAATTTTATAAATGGTAGAGATTTTATATTTTCTCTTGTTTGATTATTTTAAAAATGTATTTTGTATTCGTCTCTTAAGTGCACATATTATGCCGTATAAACCATACCCATATAGCAATTGGTTCGTTTTTTATAGCCCTCTAAATTTGGGCATTTCAGAAATGTTTGTGAAAAATCAGTGATGTTCAGGATTGCATAATTTTACAAAGAGTCGATTTTAGCAAATGTAGTGTCTTTTGAAATAATTTAGTTTTTCTTTACAGATATTTTATAAAAGGTACATAAATTCTTAGGAAGAGGACATCCAAAATGGATATCTCATAAACGGATATCTTTCACAAAAAAACACAACTTAATTACGTGAAAGTAATTATAAAAATCGATTGAGATAAAAGAGAATGCCTTCAATGGACACCATGTTTCTTAAAAATGAATGACTCGTTTCAAAGTAATTCAATCCTGAACATTGCTAATTTTTCAAAAAAATGTCCGATATGTTCAACTTGAGATATGAATAAACTTAGAACCATAAACTGTATTGACTTGGTGTATACCTTGAATTTAATTAAAATAGAAGATGACAAAAACCCAACCTAGTTCGAAATAAAATGGAATTAGAATATCTAAACTTTATTGTTGCTTAAAGTTGCAAAAAAATTTTATTTAATTTTTCAAAAATGTTTAAATATTAAAGCAGAAAATAATACAATAAGCTATCCTTCTTAATAACTGAATACCAAACCAAACCTCTGCTGATTGTAGGGCACACAATGTACCTATACATACAATTTCACATAAAATGCTAGACAAGCGTTCTGTTATAAAAACATTATTAATGGCTGTCATTAATCATGCTTGATTTTAGGTGATAAAATTAATCGGATACTTTTAGGCCAATGTAATTATAACACAAATACACAAACAGGAAAACACTCACCAAAACCAAACAGCAACAACAACAACAAAATAATAATGCGCAAAATAAAACACAAATATACTCACATTTAATGAGAATTTTAATAGAAAAATGAAATGCAACAAAAATTAATTAATAAAAAAATGGCATATAATGAATGAGGATTAAAAATTAAATATGTATACCAAGTATATACGAGGGCGGGTTAATAAGTCTGCAATTTTTTGAATTTCCCGGCTCTTAACTGAAACGAAAATACTTCTTCTGTCAACAGGCATCTGTCAGTTGACTCTTGTCAAAATTTGTGCAAGATATGTCATTTAGTTTGTGTTTGACAGCCATACTAAACAGACTAGCGCGTGACTTGAGGAAACAAGAAGAACGGAACGTTCTGGCCGCCCAATTGAAAATATTCACGATATGGTATTGAACGATCGGAGCTTGAAAGTCTAAGAGGAAACAAGAAGAACGGAACGTTCTGGACGCCCAATTGAAAATATTCACGATATGGTATGAGAAAACTTTCCGTAACATTGGTGCACCATTTGCTCACAATTGATTGGTCTTGTCCAATCGTGTGACAACTTGGCATGACAGTTTGGCGTTGTTCAACCGCAATGTGGACCAGATTTTCTGTCGTTCCGTAGCCGTGGACGAAACGTGGATCCACCACAACACACCTGAGACTAAACAACATCCTATTTTATTGAACACGACAAATCTTGTTTTTTGGATAAAAAAATTGGAGAAACTCTGGACAAAGTGTATACAGCTCAAAGTTGCAAAATAAAATGATTTTTTATCCATAAACCTGTGCTTTATTCAAAAGGTAACGGATTTATTATATTTTCACAATATTAAATTTGATTTCTCAATTTTAATTTGTTTTTTCTCAATATAAATTTGGATTTTCTTAATTTCAACTTCAAAGCCAACAACTGGAAAAACTTTTTAATATATCAACCAAAGTTATCAATTTCAACTAACTCATGATGTAATTTAGCACACGAGATATTTATAAACAAACATAATAAAAAGATTTTGCGGTAAAATATTTTGATAAATATAGATCAGATCAAACTGTATAAATGTTTTGAATATTATTTCTTTCAGAATCTTGAAAAATTTAAGGGAATTAATCTACAGAAGATGGTGAAATACATAAAAATGAAAAAGCTATATGAAACAGAAGAACTAAGAGCAGTCTAAGAGATGAATCAACAAAACACTACAAGGGAGACTTACTGCACTGGACAATTATTTCTCTGATGACTCACTATTAATCTGCGTATTTGGTATTGTGAATGCTCACAAAACTCAGTGTTGTCCTTTTCCAACCTAACCTAAATCAAAGTTGTGCAAAAAGAAAATTATTTTTTGTCAATTTAAAATTGGACAAAAGGAAATTAGGAAATTAGGATACAGTGCTTAAGCTTAAAGTTTTCTAGAGTTCTGCGTGGCCCTTTTGTAATCCCTCTGCGGACCACTGGAGACGTTATCCAATTTTCTCAAATTTTTCACAATTTAAACAGGATGTTTTGCAAAAGTAACACTAAAAACTAATTATTAATGAAACAATTTTTTTTTTTGGAAAGACATCCCATTGGACACCCCATTTCGAGCCACTTTTTCGAGCATTGCTGGACGTATGTCACGAATAACACAGGCAATGTTGATCACCAAGGCGGCAATTGTTTCTGGTTTATCAGCATAACCAGTGACACGTGGTCTCACCGGAAATAACGAAGAGGTGTCAAATCGCACGACCCTCAATAAATCGATGGTTGCGGTCTCCGGATAGCACGTAGCGCAATTTTGTTGAAACCACATCTCGTCCGGATCAATATCATCCATATTTTCAAACACAAAATCAGTGATCACGGTGCAGCAACAATCTCCATTGATCGTAACGCAAGCTGCAGCTTAATTTTTGAAGAAATAAGATCCGAAAATGAGCAAACCGCACCAAACGGTGCAATTTTCCGGATGTAGGGTCTGTAGTGGTTTGGTCTCACTCTATATGCGGCAATTTTGTTTATGCACAAATCTCACATTTTAGCTATAAAACAGTCGTCTAGTTGCGCGAATCGATGGTCGATTTTCAAAAGTAAATTTGCATAATTTGGTAGCATTGTTCAAGCGTCAATCTCTTCATGATTATTTGACAGAGTATACTGATCATAAATGTCATAAGGTGAGCAAAGTATATCATATCGTGTGACAGTTAACCCTTTCGTAAGTTGTGTCGGACTTAAGAAAACACCCTTTTCATATGTTGGAATGTATAAACCACTTGTACAAGTATTTAAAAAATACTATGCATTAACTTAAACATTCCTTCAGCAAAAAAATAAAAAATTTATAATAAAAGCCTATTATTAGGCTTATTATAATAATGTCCGCATAACAAAAAATATATAATTAATTAAAATATAGTAAATGTATGTATAATTGTGCTTATTACACAAACACAAACTAAATTAAACTTCAAGTTCAAAATTTATAATTAAAAGAAAGAATAGTGGAAAAAGATATATGTATTTCTCTTTGTTATATAAAATTATAATTAAAATGATGTAGAGCAGTAAAAGAATGATTCATTTTTGAATAAATCTTTGAATCATTCATCCAATGAATAGCAATTTTTTTAATGCATTCATTTCGCTTAATATATGAATGGAATTAAAATTTCATTCATGTTGTTATTGATTTTCATTCTAATACAATTTTGAACTCACTTTTCAGTTCAAATAAAAAAGGCAATAAATTAACCCCGATTCTTAAATAAAATGGTCCAAATTCAACTGATTTAAAAATACTTCTGAACCACTTTTTAAATCCCACAAGGATTTTTCGATAGAAACAGAAAAAAAAGCAAAAAATTTAACTACATAAACACCTACGATGGAAGCTTTAATTCAACTCCATGAAGACCTACGACTAAAGCTAAAATTGAACTACATAAAGATCTGCGATTGAAGCTAAAATTTAACCACATAAAGACCTTCTGTTGAAGCTAAAATTTAACTGCATAAAGACCTATAATTAAATCTAAACTTGAAGTACATAAAGACTTATGATTAAATATATAATTTAACTCCATAAAGACTTACGATTGAAGCTAAATTTGAAATACATAAAGACCTACGTTTGAGGCTAAAATTGAGCTACATTAAGACCTACGATTGAAGCTAAAATTAAATTCCATACAGGCCTACGATTGAAGCTAAAATTAGACTCCATAAAGACCTAAGATTGAGGCTAAAACCTCACTTCATAAATGCCTACTATTGAAGCTAAAACTGAACTACATAAGGACTAGGATTCAGGCTAAAATTGATTTCCATAAAGACCTACGAATAAAGCTAAAATTGAACTACATAAAGACCTGGGATTGAGGCTAAAATTGAACTTCACAAAGACCTAAGATTGAAGGTAAAATTATTCTACATATGGCCTTACAATTGAAGCAAAAATTGAACTACGCAAACACCTTCGATTGAAGCTAGAATTGAACTTCATAAAGACCTACTATTGAAGCTAAAATTGAACTACATAAAGACCTATGATTGTGGCAAAAATTGAACCACATAAAAATGAACGACTAAGGCTAAAATTGAACTACATAAAGAAGCTAAAATTAAGTTACATAACGACCTACGATTGAGGCTGAAATAAAACTGCATATAGACCTACGATTGAAGTTAAAATTAAACTATACAAATACCTACGATTGCAACTAAAAGTGAATTCCATAAATACTTACGATTGAAGCTAAAATCGAACCACATAAAGACCAACGATTGAAGCTAAAATTTAACTCCTTACAGACCTACGATAGAAGGTAAAATTGAGCTACATATATACCTACGATTGAAGATAAAATTGGGGTACATAAAGTTCTACGATTGAAGCTAAAATTGAGCTCCATAAATGCCTACGGCTGGTGCTAAAGTAGAACTACATGAATACCTTCTGTTGAAGCTAAAATTGAGCTACATAAAGACGTACGATTGAAGCTAAACTTGAGCTACATGAAAACCTACGATTGAAGCTAAAATTGAGCTACATAAAGTCCAACGATTGAAGCTAAAATTGAAGCGCACAAAGAACTACGATTGAAGCTAAAATTGAGCTACACAAAGACCTATGATTGAAGCTAAAATTGAGCTACATAAAGACCTACGATTTAAGCTAAAATTGAGCTACATAAAGACCTACGATTGAAGCTAAAATTGAAGTACACAAAGAACTACGATTGAAGCTAAAATTGAGCTACACAAAGACCTATGATTGAAGCTAAAATTAAACTACATAAAGACCTACGATTGAAGCTAAAATTGAGCTACATAAAGACCTACGATTGAAGCTAAAATTAAACTACATAAAGACCTACGATTGAAGCTAAAATTGAGCTACATAAAGTCCAACGATTGAAGCTAAAATTGAAGTACACAAAGAACAACGATTGAAGCTAAAATTGAGCTACACAAAGACCTATGATTGAAGCTAAAACTAAACTACATAAAGACCTACGATTGAAGCTAAAATTGAGCTACATAAAGACCTACGATTGAAGCTAAAATTAAACTACATAAAGACCTACGATTGAAGCTAAAATTGAGCTACATAAAGTCCAACGATTGAAGCTAAAATTGAAGTACACAAAGAACAACGATTGAAGCTAAAATTGAGCTACACAAAGACCTATGATTGAAGCTAAAACTAAACTACATAAAGACCTACGATTGAAGCTAAAATTGAGCTACATAAAGACGTACGATTGAAGATAAAAATGGACCCCATAAAGACCTACGATTGAAGCTAAAATTGAGCTATATAAAGACGTACGCTTGAAGCTAAACTCGGAATACATAAAGACCTACAATTGAAGTAAAAATTTAACTCCATAAAGACCTACGATTGAAGCCAAAATTGAGCTCCATAAAGACCTACGATTGAAGCTTAAATTGAACTACATAAATACCTACGATTGAAGCTCAAATTGAGCTCCATAAAGACTTAAGCTAAAATTGAGCTCCATAAAGACCAACGATTGAAGCTAAAATTTAACTCCAGAAAGACCTGCGATTAAAGCTAAAATTGAACTTATATAGATCTACGATAGAAGCTAAAATTGAACTCCATAAAGACTTGCGATTGAAGCTAAATTGAGCTACATAAAGACCTACGATTGAAGCTAAAATTGAACTACATAAATACCTACGATTGAAGCTTAAATTGAACTCAATAAAGACCTACGATTGAAACTAAATTGAGCAACATAAAGACCTTCTATTGAAGCTAAAATTGAACTACATACAGACGTACGATTGAAGCTAAAATTGAACTACATAAATACCTGCGATTGAAGCTTCAATTGAACTCAATAAAGACCTACGATTGAAGCTAGAATTGACCTTTATAAAGACATACGCTTGAAGCTAAACTCGGACTATATAAAGACCTACGATTGAAGCTAAATTGAGCTACATAAAGACCTACGATTGAAGCTAAAATTGAGCTACATAAAGAAGTACGGTTGAAGCTAAAATTCAACTACATAAATACCTACGATTGAAGCTTAAATTGAACTCAATAAAGACCTACGATTGAAGCTAAAATTGACCTTTATAAAAACACACGCTTGAAGCTAAACTCGGACTATATAAGGACCTACGATTGAAGCTAAAATTGAACTCCACAATGTCCTACGATTGAAGCTAAATTAAGCTACATGAAGACCTACGATTGAAGCTAAAATTGAGCTATATAAAGACGTACGCGTGAAGCTAAACTCGGACTATATAAAGACCTACAATTGAAGCTTAAATTGAGCTTCATAAAGACCTACGATTGAAGCTAAAATTGAGCTACATAAAGGCCTACGATTGAAGCTAAAATCGGACTTCATAAAGACCTTCAATTGAAATTAAAACAGAAATACATGAAGACCTACGATTGAAGCAAAATAAAATATGAATCTTTAGTTTACTGCTCTGAAATAATATTGTATTCAAACTTACAGTTTAACTAATTTTAAGGTTTCTTAAAGCAATTTTTTTTGTTTGTTTTAATGTTCAATGCTAAGAGACAAAAATCCTATTAAAATAAATCTTTATTATTTAGTATGTCTTCTAATTTTGTTGCTTTTTTGGTTCTTTTATAATTTGTTAGTTTTAGTACTTTGTTCTGGTTTGTCATCAGAGGCTTTGCTGTGTGTGAATGTTTTTTCCTCAAGCATAACTAATTTACTAGCTTCTTTCTGCAAGCAAACCACAATCTTTTTTAGCCATTTATTTGTAACTTATTAGCAAATGTCTTGTATGTTACATGTATTAAATACATTTACAAACCAATAGCTGTACATGGTAACACACATTTCTATGTTATGTATTTTCAAAAATTTACTAATTTGTTAAAATTGATGTTAAATAAACCCTTTTTAATATGGTTATAGGAATTTACATGTAACATACTGGTACAGCAGTGTACAACCTTGGGCGAAAGGTGATTTTGGGTTACGAGTCTTGATTTAAAGCTTTGTTTAGACGGTTGTCAGATATCCTACAATAATGTGAACACATTACGTTGTCATTGTCAAAAGATTATCAGATCATTTGTTGATTTTTCCACAAATACTTTCAGTTGAAAAAGTTTGTTTGGTATTGAAAATGGTAATATCAATCCATGATTTCATATATATCCCATACAAATGTCCCCCTGGAATAAAATTTAAGCAGTCAAAAATATGTTAATTATACAGCAATCCTGATACAATTTGGCACAAATTAGTTCTAAGAAATCTGAAATTATACTGTAAAGTAAGGCGAAAATCAGGCAACATTTTTCCCCAGTCAGAAATTGTCTTATATTGACCGATGATGTCGCTAGCCGAAAATCCATACCAAACTAAAATTGGAATACACAAAGACCTACGATTGAAGCTAAAATTGAACTCCATATATACCTACGATGGGAGTTAAAATTAAACTCCATACATGCCAACTATTGAAGCTAAAATTTCACTCCATAAAAACCTACGATTGAAGCTAAAATTGAACGCTATAAAGACCTACGAATGAAACTAAAATTGAACTACAGAAAGACCTAGCATTGAGACTAAAATTGAACTACTTAAAGACCTACGATTGAAGCTAAAATTGAGCTACATAAAGACCTACGATTGAAGCTAAAATTGAGTTACATAAAGACCTACGATTGAAGCTAAAATTGAGCTACATAAAGACCTACGATTGAAGGTAAAAATGAACTACATCAAGACCTACGCCTGAAGCAAAAATTGAGCTACATAAAGACCTACGACTGAAGCTAAAAGTGAGCTACATAAAGACTTACGATTGAAGCTAAAACTAAACTCCATAGGGACCTACGGATAAAGCTAAAATTGAACTACAGAAAGACCTAAGATTGAAGCTAAAATTGAACTACATAAAGACCTGCGATTGAAGCTAAAATTGAACTGCAGAAAGACCTAGGATTGAGGCTAAAATTGAACTACTTAAAGACCTATGATTGGAGCTAAAATTGAGCTACATAAAGACCTACGATTGAAACTAAAATTGAGCTACATAAAGACTTACGATTGAAGCTAAAATTAAACTCCATAAGGACGTATGGTTGAAGCTAAAATTAAGCTACATAAAGCCCTACGATTTAAGCTCTAATTTTACTTCATAAAGACCTACGAGCGGAGCTAAAACTAAAATCCATAAAGACCCACGAGTGAAGCTAAAATTGAACTAAAAGAAAGACCTACGATTGAAGCTAAACTTGAACTACATAAACCCCTACGATTTAAGTTCTAATTTTACTCCATAAAGGCCTACGATTAAAGCTAAAATTAAACTCCATAAGGACCTACGATTGAAGCTAAAATTAAACTCCATAAAGACCTACGAGCGGAGCTAGCGATTGAAGCATAAATACCTTCGATTGAAGCTAAAATTGAACTCCATAAAGACCTACGATTGAAGCTGAAATTAAACTCCATAAAGACCTACGATTGAAGCTAAGATTGAACTCCATAAAGACCTACAATTGAAACTAAAATCGGACTACATAAAGACTTACGATTGAAGCTAAAATTGAACTCCATAAAGACTTTCGATGGAAGTTAAAATTGAACTCCATAGATGCCTACGATTGATGCTAAAATTTCACTCCATAAAGACCTACGATTAAAGCTAAAATTGAACTCCATAAAGACCTACGATTGAAGCTAAAATTGAACTCTATAAAGACCTACGATTAGTTCTAAGAACTTTGAATTTATACTGTAAAGTAAGGCGAAAATCGGGCAACATTTTTCCCTAGTCAGAAATTGTCTTATATTGACCGATGATGTTGCTAGCCGAAAATCCATACCAAACAGTGACATTTTCGGGATGCATTGTAGATTGGTTCTCATGTAGATTGTTATCGTAACAAATTCGACAATTTTCATTCAGAAATGGGCCACATCACTGAAGATGATGTTTTGATGAAAACGTTGCCCGAACAGAACGTGTTCGTTGTACGCTATATCCTATGGTGATTTGGCAAAACAAACTGAATAAATGACAACCTATTCGACAGATACAGCTTCATTCATATGGCCGCTTATATGTATGGAAGACCCATACATATAAGCCTTATTAAGAAGAAAGCAGGATTTATGAAATTCTTCTTCAAATATGAATCTTAGTAACTAACTAATCATTGAATTCTTTCCGCAACATTTTGATTAATGCTCACTGTAGGCTTACTTAAGTTAAGAAGCATTGTGTTTAATTTATTCACATAATTTGTGTTTTAATTAATGAAAAATATAATATTTCCTCATACAAACAAATTTTGGGTCAAAGAAGTTTATTGGTTATAACAAGGATAAATAAATTTCCGGTTAAAAGTAACAATTAGAAAATTACCTTTGGCAGCACCATAAGCAAATAACCCACCCCTGATTATGTTTTAGACCACAATATTTTACTAACAAATTTGCACATAATAAGTAGATATTTTACTCTACTTTAACAAGAAATTCTTAGGTTTAATTTCTTTAAGAAAACTACCTGCCACAATAACCGCAACATAAATAAGAACCTTAACATATAAGCAACAGCAAAAGCAACATCTTCGAGTAGTACATGTACTTATAAGACAAGGAGCATTTTCAAAACTATTGCTTTAGAATGACGTTAACACTCAACTCAGTTAAAGTTAAGTAAGTTTAGTAAAATGCTGTCCTTAAAATTATGACCTAAATTTAATTTCCTGTTAAGGGAAAGACCACAGCAACAAAAAAACCGATAGACACAGTCAACAGCACCAAAGAGACTAAATTTATTTTGTAACAAATGATATTTTTTTTTTTGTCTTACGGTTTGTTTGACTCATACTTCAGGTCGTCGGGAAAGTAAATATGTGAGCTGAAAGACAACGTGAGAGCATAGTGTAGTGAGGGATAGTGGAAATAGAGGAATGAGAATACAAATTTACTCAACCTTTAACAATGTTTGTTGATTAATTTTTTTAAGACAATTTTCCACATGACATGTTTGCTTTAGAAAAAAAGCAATTATCCTCTTTTCTCGGGCTGTACCAGGGTGTGTGTTTATATATATGTCCTCTTAGTAATTCTATAGTTTCATTTTTTTTTTTCGTTACTTTCAGTGTTCATTCTTCCGCCGCACAACAATGAGAACTTTAAATGATACATTATGCTGAGCCTGGTATTACATTTCAGTTCTCCTGTGATCCCTCTTACATTTTCTTTGCAAAAATTTGTCCTCGCTTTATAATTGACAATATATTTATTTATGCAGACTTTTTGTACTAAAGTATAAAGTATTTCTTGTGGAATTTGTTGTTAATTTTCTTATTTACTACGATGTGTTTTCATCATTTTGTAAAGTTTTATTTTTCGTTTTTTTTTCATGAAATCCTATTTGTCTTTGTAGAAGTGATTATAGAAATACTTAAGAATTTCAAAAGCATTTAACTAGCTAAGCGTCAAATTAACACGAAATTTTTAGAAAGTATATTTGGGAAAAGAAAATACTTAAAATAAAATAAAGAGGATTATAAACTTATTGAAAAGTTTTTACTGTAACACAAATGTATGAATGAAAATATTTTATTTTAAAAGAATTCATAAAATTTTTACTTTAAAGAAGAACTATGTTGTACCAAGCATAATATTATGAAAACTGTTTCAAAATTGTTAAGGAAAACGATTGGAAACGCAAGAATTTTATAAAGAAAACTGGGAAAAAATTTATCGTTTTGATTTATAAAATAAGGCGATATTAGGACGCCCCGATAGACTAGTCATTAGTGTGATGGACTATTAATCTGAGGGTTGCGGGATCGTTTCCCACCAGAGACTCTGGATGTATCTGCAACCATATGAAATTTTGTAACAATCTCTCCAATAGATTCTGAGATAACGAATTATTAAGAAAAAACGATTTTAACCACTCTGCCATTGTTATCTATAATCTTCTCCCATCTTTCTGCCAACATACGAACTCAAAAGAACTGCTCATCTTTTGATGCCAAGAACAAATCAATCCAAGTTAAGTGGACCGTATCCCAGAGAAACCGCTCTGAAATCGAAATGAAACAAATAGTAGTCGGACGAGACATGGCTCGATTTTTCATCGCAAGTAATGATTCGGTGCAAAAATTATTTTCTTTTATAGCGATCAAGCATCATTCTGGACATGCAAAATCGTTTTTCAAGGTCTCTAGGCTTCAATTCTTATGGTACCCAATTTCCCTGGTTTTGGATAAATCCTGCTGCTCGGAAACGTTTTGAAATTGCAGCTTCAGTTGCTCTTGCTGATTTTGTAAGCTTTTGTTGAGTTTAACAACAATCTTCATTCAGTAATGCCTCCAATTCTCGGTCTTCAAACTTTTTTGGCTGACCTTTCCCTTCCTTCTCCAAATTACCACCTCTCTCGCATGAAGAAACCGATGAAACACATTCAACATAAGTAAAGCAAAACTTCCCGCATATGACGCGTTGTTAGAACAAAACTCAACATTTCCGAACATGATTGTTTACACTATCATGTTCAATAACTAAGTGAAGATGTAGCCCATAGCACGATTATGCAAAATCAAACCACACACATTCTTATGCTTTTACAATTTCGTAGTCGTTGTCCACTCAACGAGACAACTACAAAAGCGCATGAGTAGGAGTGTATGACTTTTTCTTTATTTTTTCAGTTTTTGTACATGTTTGTTTGTAGATGCACTGAACAAAATAAAGGACTGAATGTGTTGGTGAGAGAACTTACTTTTGCGCACGTCTGATGTATACCCTTCATAATGATATATAAGTTATTAAAAACAAAAACAGGGTTAAAAAAATATGTCAAATTTTTAAGTCATACACCCAATATTTCGCGGAAATTACTCTCTGTGTGGCAATAGAATGTGAACTGAATGTGAATCCAGGGAAAACTGAGTTGGTGCTTTTCACCAAGAAAAGAAAAGTAACAAATTTTAATATTCCCAAAATAATTGGGACAAGAGATTTAATTGTAGAGAACATTTAATGAACGGATCAGGAAGGCTTACTCTGCATTAATTTCATGTCAGAAACTTATTTTAATGACTCAAACCCAAGGTAAGGGGTGTTTTGTTTAAGCCCGAGTGAACTTATGAAAAGGTTAACTGTCAAATGTATTGTGATACTGCGCTCAATTTTTTGACATTTGTGATCAGTATTCTCTGTCGAGTCATCATGAATAGATTGACGCTTAAACAACGCTACCAAATTATCCAAATTTACTTTGAAAATCAGTCAGCGATTCGCGCAACTTAAAGATGACTGTTTTGTCACAAAATTGTGTTCAGCAATGAGGCAAGTTTTTGATTTAACGGGTAGTTAATAAACAAAAATTGCAGCATATGTAGTGGAACCTATTCACAGCAGATTTTACAGACTCCATTATATCCAGAAAAATGTACCGTTTATTGTGGTATGCGGCAATTTTGTTTATAAGCAAACCCGTTAAGCCAAAAAATGAGCCACATCGCAGAACACAATTTTCAGTCGTGGCACCCACATATGGTGGCCCATTCTTACCCAAAAGTGCACTCAATAGCATCAACAGGATATCACTGATAAGCATAACATGGGCGATGAGAACCACGCAAACGGCTGCTTTGGAAATAATCGTTAACATCACTCCATTTGTTATCGCTGGCTGCGATGGTCGTCCATAAGGGGCGAATTTAACAACACAAATAAGAACACCAAAATGTTTCTGTGCGTGTGCGCGTGTGTGCGTTTATTTCTAATAAAAAATATTAAAGTTAAATAAAGAAATACAAATTATGTTTGACTACTTACCGCAGTGCTTTTCCCTTATGAACTGACTTTACTTTAAATTATTATTTTATTTGGACCACTAGTTATTTATGTGTATAACACATTAAAAATAACGGTACCAACTTAACGAAACAAAAGCACTGCAGTGAGATCAATGTAAAAAGTAACAACAACTAGTACATAATCTTCACTAACAAATAGGTAAATAAGACAAATAAACAAAACATTAAGGCGGCTCACAGGACGCCATAACAATTCAACTAAATATTTTAAATGAACTACAAAATTATTAAATGACAAATTATAAAATAATAAAGACATATAAATAAAAACAAATAATAAAATTTATGCTCGATTATGAGCCATTCGGCGACATTCCCACCCCCGTGGATCGGCTACGATTCACTACTCCAAATCAAGGACAGCAAGCTTGGAAACAGGACGCTTTAATATTCCTGTACTGGTACGTACGTCAACACGACGAATAACACCATCACTGCCTGGAAACACATTTACGATACGACCTCTCTTCCAATCTCGACGGGAAACAGCTGGATCACAAATTAGTACAAGATCTCCCGGGGCCACAGGCTTCGTATATTCGCACCATTTGGACCGTCTTGTAAGTGTGGGCAAATATTCTACAATCCATCTTTTCCAAAAATGATCTCGTAGCTGTCGAGCAATTCGCCACTGCTTCTTCAGTACCACTGGCTTTGTAATCTCAATACCTTCTGGCGTTTGAGCCGTATTTGCAGAACCCAACAAGAAATGATTAGGCGTCAATGGTTCTTCGTCTTCAGGACTGACAGGCAAGTGAGTCAATGGGCGAGAGTTCACGATGTTTTCGGCTTCAATTAAAAAACTTTGCAAGGTGTGCTCTTTTGGGGCGACTTCTTTTAGGGTTACTTTTAAAACCTTCTTAACACATTGAACCATTCGCTCCCATATACCACCTTCTGCAGGATTATGTGGACAATTAAACTGCCATTCAATGCCCCTTGTAGATAACTCATCTTCAATTTTAACCAGATCAAATACTTCATCAAATCGCTGGGCTTCTTGGTTAACTCCAACAAAATTCTTTCCGTTGTCACTCCGAATCTTCAACGGGGTGCCACGACGATTTATAAAATTCCGTATAGCCAAAATACACGAATCAGTAGAGAGATCATAGGCCACTTCTAAATGTACTGCTCTGATTGTAAGGCACGTAAACAAGGCAACCCAACGTTTTTCATGACGTCTACCAACAGTCACATTTATTGGGCCAAAATAGTCAACACCAGTATAAGTAAATGGCCGGACATATGGAGTTAGTCTATCACTTGGCAACGATCCCATAAAAGGAGCTACTGGAACGGCACGACGAATCTTACAAATGTTGCAATTTGATGTGGTCTTACTCAACAGTTTTCGTAGTCGTGGAATCCAGAACCTTTTCCTTATTTCGCCTATGGTGGCTTCAAAATTTTGATGTCTCATTTTATTATGCACATGGGCAACAAATAGTTGTGTAAAGCGGTGACAGGGCGACAAAATAATGGGGTGCCTGGCATCTAAAGGCAACCAACTCGCAGCATCAATACGACCGCTCACTCGAAGTAAATTATTTTCATCAAAATAAGGCGAAAGGGAAAATAACTCGTTGTCCTTTTTTAAAGAACCACCAGATTTTAAAGCGTTTATTTCAAAGGCGAAACACTCTTCTTGGGACAGACGACACAGACTAGTTTCAGCAACTCTTAACTCTTCAGCACACAGGCATCTCGAACCATTACATTTATCATATTTTCGGCAGCGATTGATAAATCTCAAAACCCAAGCCATTGTTCGTTTAAGCCTGAGAAATGAAGAAAAACGATTAAAATCAATAACTAAATTTGTACTAACCAGCATAACAAATTTGGGGCGTAGTTCTTCTTCACACAAATCATCAGATTTCTCAGAATTCTTATTCGGCCAGTCAGCTTCGTTTTCATACAAAAATTGTGGCCCTTGGAACCAACGTGTTTCAATGGAAAAATCAACTTCATTTTTAGCTCTTGTAATATCATCGGCAACATTGAGATCTGTAGGCAACCATCTCCAATCAGTTGGGCGTGTCGAATCAAGTATTTCGGTAATTCGATGGGCAACAAAAGCTTTATATCTCCTGCTCTCAGAACCAATCCAACTAATGACGGTTGTAGAGTCACTCCAACAGATTCGACGAGAAACTTTGAGTTCATGTTCCTTCATTATAGTGTCCATCAATCGGGTCCCCAAAACGGCGGCTTGTAGTTCTAATCTAGGAATGGTCATACATTTCAATGGGGCACATTTCGACTTGGCAGATATAAACGACACTCCTATTTGTCCATCAGATGTTGTATATCTCCAATAGGCCACTGCACCGAAGGCATCCTCACTGGCATCAACAAAAATATGCAGCTCTAACTCCAAGGGCAAACCATTTCCAAAATAAAATCGTGGAACCTTTACATGGTCAACATTTCTTAGCTCTTGGCGCCATTTATTCCACATCGCTTGTAATGACGCAGGCAACATCTCGTCCCAAAGTACACTATGTCTCCAGAGCTTTGTGGGACACCTTTTACCAAGGATGACGTCAGAATTCACACGATGGAATTTCAAAACAAATTTGAACGCGTCGTCCTTTGGATCCCAAAACATGCCAAGTACCTTTTCAGTTGACCCGTCCAACTCATTTAAGCCACCTGAGAAACTAACCTGATGATTCGAACAGCCTTCTAGAGCCACGACCACCTCCGATGAATTCGATGTAAAATTACGCATTTCAAAACCAGCAGCTTTATGTATTTCTCGAACTTGTTTGGCTATTTCAATGGCTTTTGACGGATTTACAAAACTGTCTACAAAGTCATCTACGTAATGATGGTCCAAAATTGACTTCACGGCTCTAGGGAAACGATTTCGGTGCTCCATTGCATTTGTTTCCTTCACATAATGGGCAATACAAGGCGAACAGGCAGCTCCAAACGTCATCACAAGCATCTCATACACTTCCGGTGGACCACTATCATCATCTCGCCACAAGAACCTCTGCGAACACCTGTCTTCCTCAGCAACAACAACTTGATGAAACATTTCCTTTATGTCCCCACAAACAGCTACGGAACCGATTCTAAAATTAAATAGAACTGATGGCAATGGTTTGTACTGCTGAGGGCCTTTCAATAACTTTGAATTCAATGAGACACCTTCCACCTTTGCTGCTGCATCAAACACCATACGAATCTTCCCTGGCTTATTAGGGTTTACGACACCAAAGTGGGGCAAGTACCACGTTCTCGGATGAAACGTATCAACTTCACTCAATGATAATTTGCGTACATACCGCTTCTGCAAATATTCACTCATTATTTGTTTATAGGCCGCACCAAATTCAGGATTATTTTTCATTTTTCTTTCCATTCCAAAAAATCTATTAAGGGCCATGGAATAGCTATCCGGCAGGACTACGTCATCATTGCACCATAGTAGTCTGGATTCAAATCTTCCGGCAACCCTCTTCGTCGAATTTCTCAATATCTCTCGTGCACGTAAATCATCTCTTGACTCAATCACTGGTAGAGCCTTAACACCAAAATTTTCAGTTTCAAAATAATTTGCCACCAAATTATTTAAATTATCCAACTGTGTTGTCAGCAAACAAGTTTGTGTTCCAGGGCGACCTCCTTTCACGTTCCCAAAAACAACCCATCCAAGAGGAGTATTGGCAGCATATGGACCAGCATCTTCCAAAGGGACTATTTCATCGGGCAATCCTAAATGGCAATGGTCTAAACCAATTAGTATCTTTGGAGCCACACATTCATATGAGCTTAAAGGCACACCATGATTCTTTACTAAATCCGCATTAAAACTCTGACTAGGCAACTTCAAATTCGAGACACCATACACATTTTTCAAAGCATATTTCCTCTTCTTATTAACACCGCTCACATGAAGATCCACCACCATAACTGGTTCTTGTGCCGATTTACCACCATACCAACTCAAATTCAATTGACTTTGTCGACCATGCAGTCCAAGCTGTCTCACTAAAGAGCTATCCATCATCGTGACCGAAGAACCTTCATCTAGAAGTGCATAAGTTTCAATAGCACAATTTGGTCCATAAAGAACCACTGGGAGCACTCTGAACAACAAATCACTATTTTCACTAACACTGGAAACACAACTAAGCACTGGCTCGACTGTTGAAGCTCTCTCTGTTGGCGGCACATTTACGGATCGTTCACTTGGTTCATTAGGTTTAGTTTCATGCAATAATTTATTGTGATTTCTTTGGCACTTTTCTATGGGACACTGCTTACGCCGACGACAATCTTTAATTGAATGGCCACCACTAAGACACGAAAAACATAACTTCAATCTCTTCACTTCACTCCATCTATTAGGCACAGTCAATTCTAAAAATTTCTTACAATCAAAAATTTTATGTGGGCCAACACAATAAAAACATTTTAACTGACGTTCTGGGCCATCAGAAGCATATAAAACCACTTTCCGTTTTGGATCACTGCTAGATCTATTGCCACTTGAACTACTTATTTGCACACTTCTTACCAAATTTGCAACACGCTGGAGCCAGGTGCTAAAATCCAAAATAGTCGGCAACTGAGGTAAAGTTGAAGCAAACTGGGCCCAATCCAAACGTTTGCTCATTGGAAGCTTCTGGACTAACTCCTCCATGAGTGTTGGATTCGACAAATGTTGATAACCATTGGCAGATTCCAAAAATGCTGCTAAATTTCTGACCTTAATGGAATATGGCACCAATTTATCGATCGCGTTTTCTGCTATGGGCTGAACTTCCTTCATCTGTTGCAATTGGCATCGAATAAGCAACTCCGGGCGACCATATTGTAGCTTTAATTGCTCTATAACTGTTGGCACATTATTTGGGTGGATGAGCAACGACTTCACGCACTCTCTGGCTTCACCTTTCAAAGCCTTCTGCAATCTCAAACAATTTTCAAAATTATTGTATGAATATGCCGCTGTCGAATGTTCAAGGGCAGACAAAAACATTGGCCAGTCCTCAGGAGTACCACAAAATTCGGGCAGATCATAAAGTTTGCGTTGTACTGGCATGGGCACTGTAGCAGGGGAAACAAAAACAGGCTGAGATGTCATCAACTGGTCTGACTGACTAACATAGGAATATGGCGTTGGATTCCGGCGATCAACCATGTCCTCAGGGCCACTGCTAATACTTCGGATGACTGGCGCATTTTGTCCAATAACATTCGGCGTATTTAAATTTTGATTTGCTCTTAAAGCACGTTGAGCGTTTGCCAATTGAGCTTGCAGGATGTCAATTTGTCGTTGCAGGTTCTCATTATTAGACTGCTGCTGCGTTCTCACATTAGGACCGGGCACTAACGTCGGCAGACTAAATGGCTGTTCACTTGTTGAACTAAAAATGTTTTGCGTTGATACAGCAGGTGTCGGTTCTCTAGAGGCACTAGTTGTTGTTGTTGTTCCCAGGGCAACAGTACTGACAATTTGTACCGACGGCATTTGAGAAACATTTTCTGAACTATCTGTTCCGGCAGGCGTGGAACTTTTCACATTTTGGCTCGTTGCTGTCTGCAAACGAGAGCTTTTTCTAGCTGGCGACCGTTGCATCATGAATCACAAATGTTTTCAATGGGCACACAAATTCACAAATATTAAACAGCAACACACTCCAAATATTTTACAAAAAATTTATTTGTTCCGGCAGGCATGGAACGACTTCACAATTATTTTTATTTGTTCCGGCAGCTTGGAACCACAAATTCACATAAAGAACAATTAAAATGTTCCGGCAGGCAAGGAACCACAAAATCCAATAAAATTTGTTCCAACAGGCAAGGAACCACAAGTTCGCTCAAAAAGTGCGAAATAAAATTTGTTATCGCTGGCTGCGATGGTCGTCCATAAGGGGCGAATTTAACAACACAAATAAGAACACCAAAATGTTTCTGTGCGTGTGCGCGTGTGTGCGTTTATTTCTAATAAAAAATATTAAAGTTAAATAAAGAAATACAAATTATGTTTGACTACTTACCGCAGTGCTTTTCCCTTATGAACTGACTTTACTTTAAATTATTATTTTATTTGGACCACTAGTTATTTATGTGTATAACACATTAAAAATAACGGTACCAACTTAACGAAACAAAAGCACTGCAGTGAGATCAATGTAAAAAGTAACAACAACTAGTACATAATCTTCACTAACAAATAGGTAAATAAGACAAATAAACAAAACATTAAGGCGGCTCACAGGACGCCATAACAATTCAACTAAATATTTTAAATGAACTACAAAATTATTAAATGACAAATTATAAAATAATAAAGACATATAAATAAAAACAAATAATAAAATTTATGCTCGATTATGAGCCATTCGGCGACACCATTAGACATATATGTTAAACAGATAGCTAAGATAACCCTTACCAGAGTGAGAAAAATAGGAAACCCGAAAGGTACGGCACTCTGAAACAATAGTGTACATGGATACGAGTTCAACAACGTACTGCAAAATCCCACATAATGTGATGGATACTACATTTTCAATGCTGAAAAAAAGAATGCTTGGGAATGTAAGACATTCGAACCTTAATTATTACACCAATGGTTCTCAAAATTTTAAAAGGCACTGCAAAAAATCGTATCATTTGTATGTGGATTGCAGTATATTTCAGGCAGAAGTTAATGCAATAGTTTTGGCAGAAAAACAAATACCTATGTTAAAGGTGGGTCACACGGCATGTATTCCATATGTATTGGGACATGTATTCGATACATATGGAACTCCTTGTGTATATCAAAATTCACGTTATACATACGATTCATAATTTACACGTTCACACGTTCATATGTAATTGCATGTGACATAACCTCTATTAGTTTATATGTTTGCTGTTTTTAACTATATATTTATTTAAAACATTTTCAAATCACAATAAATATATTTAATGCAATGAAACTTATTTTGTTATGATTTTCCTATACTATACTTTTGTATTTTGTGTTTTTTATTTTGCACTCATACAGTGTTGTATTTCAAAATACACACTGTTAAACACACGAAAATATAATATGCTCTAATTGCCAAAAATGTCATAAGACATACACAAAGTTTCATATGGATCACACGGTATGTATATGTTTACATGCGAAAAAATTTCCCAATACATGTCACATTATGTGGATACCGGTGCTATATTCCTTCACTGCTATTATAGCATTGAACATAGTTAATATAGTTAATTCTATGATTTATTTCTATTTTATGTTTCTTAATGATTGTACGCCGCAAGGTTTTTCGTATGTATATACATTACACAGAGAAAACAGATTCGTAGTAGCAACGGAATATGTTGCCAATATTAATTAATATTGCATTCATGTAGTATAACATGTCACAAAAATGGACCTCTATCATGTGGGCATATGCAAAATCACAGGTCTATGCAGATTAACCAGAAATGATCGAACACTTTGACGGGTACGCGCCAGCCACGGCGCACAGTGGACAATTAAAAAAAAAGTGGAAATAAATCTGTAACTTCTAAGCCAATCGTCAGCTGTTAATAAAAATTTCCATGACTATAGAGGAGGTGTAGTTTAAGTTTTGAATTTGGATTTTAAACACTTTAAAAATGTGAACCTACAATGACAAACTAATATTGCGACTTATGGTGAAGGGTAAATTAACAGAAACTTATGTACGATTAACTAAATACTTCCTGTTTAACAGGTCTCCTTAGTGTACTTACTATAAATTAAAACACAATTAGATTAGCTATAAGTATAAATTTTCAAGCAATATTGTAATACAACTTTTATATAAATTTAGTAAGTTTTCCTTACTCAAGTTGAAATAGTTTTAAACAACTTAAAATAATTTCTTCCACATCATGAGAATTTATAAAGAAGCATCAAGAGTTACACAGAAATATGCAAATATAATTTAAATAGTTAATACCCAAGTTCTTTTCTTAGCAACAGTACAATAATAATTGAAGTATTACATATTTTACTAGAAAAAAAAAAACTAATTGGAAAAGGAAAAATTATATAAAGAAAATATGAGATTTATGAACCTGTTTGAATGGCAAAAAACTCTGAATATATTTAAAATATTGCTAACAATATGTATTTTGCTAACCATACTACACAAGTTTTATTTACAAATATTTTAATATGATGTTTAATTTTAGAAATTAAAAATAATTCAAAATCCAAATCCCTGTTTCCTCTAATCCTTGTGTTGAAAAAGTCCCATCTGTGTCTTTGGAAAAATATGTTTTTGTTTCTTTGTGGCTTTTACTCATTCATTACTCAAGCGTGTTTTCTGAGGGGGTCAAAAGCAATAGCTATAAACAATAAGAGTAAAATGTCATAACTAATATATATATCTTCACTTATACTTCCATTCTTACTTGTGACAAAGTAGCTAATTATATACGAAGATTCTACGGAAATATTATGCCTAATTGTGGTTACAAAATCTTTGTTAATGTGTAAATGCTGAAGACTAATTAGAAAAGCAAGCTTAAAGGATTTCCATCAAAATAAAACCACCAACAAAACAAAGTGAAAAGAAAATTAGCTAGAATAAACAATTCAAAACAATACAAAAATCTTTATTCAATTAAGCAAATTTATAGGATTTATGTGGCAAATTATTCATGATTAAAGAAAATGAAAAAAAAAAAAAAAAAATACATACCTATTAGTGTTTATTTAAGCATAATTTTCTATAGACATTAGTGCAATTAAATTTCTTAGACTTTTTAATTAAAATTTAAATTATGTCACTTTGAAAAGCATAAAGTGTCCATTAAGTTTATATTTTGTGTTTTGTATCTTAAGGAAATAGAGCGTGAAATTATTAAACAGAAAGAAATAATAATTATAATAAGCATATAAATATGCTTTAGTTTGGGTAACACGAAAGTAATTGGTATGATTTTAATTATAAATTGCTTTTGAAATCTAGGCAAATTAAATTAGTTTTGATTGATCTCCCTATCCAAGGGTAAATAAGACAACTACTTGTGGGTATAGTAATATTCCATAGTTTAGTCTAGTCATAGTCTAGTCATAGTCTAGTCATAGTCTAGTCATAGTCTAGTCATAGTCTAGTCATAGTCTAGTCATAGTCTAGTCATAGTCTACTCATAGTCTAGTCATAGTCTAGTCATAGTCTAGTCATAGTCTAGTCATAGTCTAGTCATAGTCTAGTCATAGTCTAGTCATAGTCTAGTCATAGTCTAGTCATAGTCTAGTCATAGTCTAGTCATAGTCTAGTCATAGTCTAGTCATAGTCTAGTCATAGTCTAGTCATAGTCTAGTCATAGTCTAGTCATAGTCTAGTCATAGTCTAGTCATAGTCTAGTCATAGTCTAGTCATAGTCTAGTCATAGTCTAGTCATAGTCTAGTCATAGTCTAGTCATAGTCTAGTCATAGTCTAGTCATAGTCTAGTCATAGTCTAGTCATAGTCTAGTCATAGTCTAGTCATAGTCTAGTCATAGTCTAGTCATAGTCTAGTCATAGTCTAGTCATAGTCTAGTCATAGTCTAGTCATAGTCTAGTCATAGTCTAGTCATAGTCTAGTCATAGTCTAGTCATAGTCTAGTCATAGTCTAGTCATAGTCTAGTCATAGTCTAGTCATAGTCTAGTCATAGTCTAGTCATAGTCTAGTCATAGTCTAGTCATAGTCTAGTCATAGTCTAGTCATAGTCTAGTCATAGTCTAGTCATAGTCTAGTCATAGTCTAGTCATAGTCTAGTCATAGTCTAGTCATAGTCTAGTCATAGTCTAGTCATAGTCTAGTCATAGTCTAGTCATAGTCTAGTCATAGTCTAGTCATAGTCTAGTCATAGTCTAGTCATAGTCTAGTCATAGTCTAGTCATAGTCTAGTCATAGTCTAGTCATAGTCTAGTCATAGTCTAGTCATAGTCTAGTCATAGTCTAGTCATAGTCTAGTCATAGTCTAGTCATAGTCTAGTCATAGTCTAGTCATAGTCTAGTCATAGTCTAGTCATAGTCTAGTCATAGTCTAGTCATAGTCTAGTCATAGTCTAGTCATAGTCTAGTCATAGTCTAGTCATAGTCTAGTCATAGTCTAGTCATAGTCTAGTCATAGTCTAGTCATAGTCTAGTCATAGTCTAGTCATAGTCTAGTCATAGTCTAGTCATAGTCTAGTCATAGTCTAGTCATAGTCTAGTCATAGTCTAGTCATAGTCTAGTCATAGTCTAGTCATAGTCTAGTCATAGTCTAGTCATAGTCTAGTCATAGTCTAGTCATAGTCTAGTCATAGTCTAGTCATAGTCTAGTCATAGTCTAGTCATAGTCTAGTCATAGTCTAGTCATAGTCTAGTCATAGTCTAGTCATAGTCTAGTCATAGTCTAGTCATAGTCTAGTCATAGTCTAGTCATAGTCTAGTCATAGTCTAGTCATAGTCTAGTCATAGTCTAGTCATAGTCTAGTCATAGTCTAGTCATAGTCTAGTCATAGTCTAGTCATAGTCTAGTCATAGTCTAGTCATAGTCTAGTCATAGTCTAGTCATAGTCTAGTCATAGTCTAGTCATAGTCTAGTCATAGTCTAGTCATAGTCTAGTCATAGTCTAGTCATAGTCTAGTCATAGTCTAGTCATAGTCTAGTCATAGTCTAGTCATAGTCTAGTCATAGTCTAGTCATAGTCTAGTCATAGTCTAGTCATAGTCTAGTCATAGTCTAGTCATAGTCTAGTCATAGTCTAGTCATAGTCTAGTCATAGTCTAGTCATAGTCTAGTCATAGTCTAGTCATAGTCTAGTCATAGTCTAGTCATAGTCTAGTCATAGTCTAGTCATAGTCTAGTCATAGTCTAGTCATAGTCTAGTCATAGTCTAGTCATAGTCTAGTCATAGTCTAGTCATAGTCTAGTCATAGTCTAGTCATAGTCTAGTCATAGTCTAGTCATAGTCTAGTCATAGTCTAGTCATAGTCTAGTCATAGTCTAGTCATAGTCTAGTCATAGTCTAGTCATAGTCTAGTCATAGTCTAGTCATAGTCTAGTCATAGTCTAGTCATAGTCTAGTCATAGTCTAGTCATAGTCTAGTCATAGTCTAGTCATAGTCTAGTCATAGTCTAGTCATAGTCTAGTCATAGTCTAGTCATAGTCTAGTCATAGTCTAGTCATAGTCTAGTCATAGTCTAGTCATAGTCTAGTCATAGTCTAGTCATAGTCTAGTCATAGTCTAGTCATAGTCTAGTCATAGTCTAGTCATAGTCTAGTCATAGTCTAGTCATAGTCTAGTCATAGTCTAGTCATAGTCTAGTCATAGTCTAGTCATAGTCTAGTCATAGTCTAGTCATAGTCTAGTCATAGTCTAGTCATAGTCTAGTCATAGTCTAGTCATAGTCTAGTCATAGTCTAGTCATAGTCTAGTCATAGTCTAGTCATAGTCTAGTCATAGTCTAGTCATAGTCTAGTCATAGTCTAGTCATAGTCTAGTCATAGTCTAGTCATAGTCTAGTCATAGTCTAGTCATAGTCTAGTCATAGTCTAGTCATAGTCTAGTCATAGTCTAGTCATAGTCTAGTCATAGTCTAGTCATAGTCTAGTCATAGTCTAGTCATAGTCTAGTCATAGTCTAGTCATAGTCTAGTCATAGTCTAGTCATAGTCTAGTCATAGTCTAGTCATAGTCTAGTCATAGTCTAGTCATAGTCTAGTCATAGTCTAGTCATAGTCTAGTCATAGTCTAGTCATAGTCTAGTCATAGTCTAGTCATAGTCTAGTCATAGTCTAGTCATAGTCTAGTCATAGTCTAGTCATAGTCTAGTCATAGTCTAGTCATAGTCTAGTCATAGTCTAGTCATAGTCTAGTCATAGTCTAGTCATAGTCTAGTCATAGTCTAGTCATAGTCTAGTCATAGTCTAGTCATAGTCTAGTCATAGTCTAGTCATAGTCTAGTCATAGTCTAGTCATAGTCTAGTCATAGTCTAGTCATAGTCTAGTCATAGTCTAGTCATAGTCTAGTCATAGTCTAGTCATAGTCTAGTCATAATCTAGTCATAGTCTAGTCATGGTCTAATCATAGTCTAGTCTAGTCATAGTCTATTACCGCAAGGGTATCTTCAGGAGAGGATAACGGGAGTAACGACCCCGCGGACCCTAGTTGCGGCAGGCACGGAGAGTTCACCAAAATGGGTGGAAGTGCTCAGAGAATTTCTGTGACAGGGCGAGTGGATACCGCCTTTAATTAGGTATCCAACCACAAGAGGAAACCTCATGAGAGATTTAGCAAGGAAAGTGACGACTATGTGGTTTTTCCCATAGTCTTGGACATAGGGAGCGTAAAAGGTAAGGATTCCTCGCATGGCTTCCCTGCTTGCATAGACAACCATGGGATCTAATCCTGAATGCACAACAATTGTAGATAGCGGCTTTGAGTTGGGACCACACAGAATTATTAACAGCAATGCACACAACTACAATAACTAGGAGGATACAAACACTGAGGTACTAGTAAATAATGAAGATCTTCCTACGCCAACGGCGATAACACAGGAGAAAAATGAAGCGCAAGGGATGAATGCCAAAATCTCTCGCACGTTTCAACCGGTTAAACAAATGAACAATAAGGTTTGGTGAGCTATATGTGTGCTTGAGAGGCACTTTTTCAAATTAAAGTAGTAAAGCAAAACTTCCCGCATACCCGCAAAATTCGACATTTTCGAAGCAAAAAAAAAACATTGTTGTTTACACTATAATGTTCAATATATAAGTAAGAATAAATGACAGATATTTCCACTTCAAAATATCATATATGTTATTAAAAATAAAAGCCGCTTTCAAAAGATACACAATCTATTGTAAATATCGCAGTTTTTAGTCATACACCAAAAATTATGTAAAAAATACTGAAATTTTTAAATAATTTTCAAGTTTAATTACAAAAAATAGCAGTTGCGTTGACTAACAATTGTAACATATTTATGTATGAACTACATTTAGATATGTATTTATAAAATTTTGTTCACATCTTTTAATATGTATTATCCAGTATTATACCCCTGAAACTTACTTTCTTGAAAAAAAGGAAGCACGAAAATTTAATTAATAAATAAACGTAAACATAAACTGTATGTGACAGAGACACTCACTGAATGTATCTTTGAAAATAAAACTAAAATATCATGGACAGAAACTGCAGAATAATATCCTACATAAAAATGTATAAGTAAGTTTAAGCTGGAATTTTTGCATATTCAAATAACAGCCAAGTCTCTGTGGAAGGTCTTTTTTTATGGAAAAATCCTACGTTAATTGTAATAGAAAATTATCACAAACAAATTATACATTTATTTTCTTATTTCTACTTTTACAGGAGGACTTAGTAACATATATACCCACATACTAAACAGATAGTATGATTTGTTGAAAAGAAGAAGCTTAGGAACCAGGCAGGAACATGCACATTCATGATTTCTATGCCCAACAAAACAAAAAGAAGTAGGATTTTAACCATACGATAAAACCACTCCAAGTATATCGTAATATTTGTGTGTGCTGGTATTTCAATTCCTAACTAACCAAAGGACAGTGGCAGGAAAAAATTAATAAGCAAACATCGTACACTACTGTGGTACTTGAATAATTTTCATTTGCGTATGCGATACATTTAGTGCACATACAAAGATATTGTGAAGGTTTTAGTAAACTTTTTTGTTTAGACAATACCGGTGCAGTGCTGGAAAGGTATTTATCAACGAAGTATTATTATGACCCTCTCAAAGATTCATTAGGACTATTTTTCTAAATTTAATGGACGTGTGAAAGCTTGAAAAATGTATTTTGAAAAGTTGAGAAAATACTTATCTGTAAATAATTTCATGACAAATTAAGCAAAATAAGTAATCTTCATTGCAGTCATCATGACTACAACAAAATACACTAGGAGTCTTCACATATGCATATGATGGGAGCTCATATGCTCCAGCTTTGAACGGCATTCATAGATACACCATATATGGGATTTCCATAATTTCATTCTTTTGAAACCCTGCTACTTTAAGTCAGTAGATTTTTATTTTAGTTTTGGCTTGTAAAACAAATTCCAAGATACACAAGTAAAAACTTTATTTATTTAAATTTTTTTTTTCTTTTTGTTCGGGATGAGTTTGTTCTAAAAAGATAATAATCTATGATATACAAAGTCTGTCCATAAGAGCATTTACTGTAACTAAATAAAAACTGTGTTTATAATCCTGTATAAAACTAGACATACAAATCTAAAATACAAGTATATGGAGACACACTTGTAAAGGGTGTTTTTTTACGACCGATAGAAATTGAAATTGTAAAAACTAACAAAAAAAGTTAATTTTAATAAAAACAAGTAAGAGTGCTATATTCGGCTATGCCGAATCTTATTTACTCTTCATCTTTGTTGTGGATGCTTTAATTGCCCACTTTCAGCGTATAGCATCTTAATTATATCAAGAAAACTTTTAAAAATTGTACATTTAATTGCTGACGAACAGATTATATTGTAGAAGTTACAAACGAAATGACAATCTTATATACATATAGCCTTCTCACTAAGGTGAAGGGTATAAAAACAACAACGCCAAACGAAACGAAACACCAAACAAAAAATAAAAACAAAATATGCAAAGCAATGGAACCAACACACATCCAAACATACGTTTTGTTGGTTTTTTTTGTCAAAGCATGCAATAAATTGTCTTTTTTTTATTAAATTTTAAAAGGTTGTCTCGGCTTTTTGCTCATATCTCCGTTATTTATGGACGGATTTTGCTGATTTTAAACAGGAAACTTCACGAAAGCATGTCTGACAGAATTATTGAAGATTTGGATCCCGAAGATATATGGGGTCTTCAGAAAATTGATTTCAACAGACAGGCGGACGGACATGGCTTAATCGACTCCGCTATCTATAAGGTTCCAGAATATATATAATTTATGGGGTTGGAAAATTATACTGTGGAAATTACAAACGGAGTGACAAACTTATATATACCCTTCTTACGAAGGTGAAGGGTATAAAAATAGTTTTTAGTCGAAAGGCCAATACATGGAATTAACATTTTAAAAAGATTACAGGTCACCGCGACTCTTCATGTTGAAGCACATGCTGGACGTCCAATTTTGGGCCACTTTTTCGATCTTGTCACGAATAACACGAACAATGTTGGCCTCCAAGGCGTCAATTGTTGCTAGAGCCATCCTGTCCAAACCACATCTCACCCGGATCAATGGCGATGATACCACCAGCGTATAAACCGCACCAAACAGTCGATAGCTAAAAATTTGCAGCATTGCTGAAAACAATTTTGTTATAAAAAAGTCGTCTATAAGTTGCTTGAATCAATGACTGATTTCCAAAGTAAATTTGGATAATTTGGTATCGTTGTTCAAAAGTCAATCTATTCATTATGATTTGTCATAGCAAGTAGAGTTAATGTATCCCTTATAGACAGTAATCATCACAAATGTCTTATCACATGACTGACTCCAATTTATATATTTTGGTCATTTGCAGAAAGAAGACAATTGTTTACTTTATACATCCTAAGTAATCTAGCATGAAGACAATTGTCACCTAAGTGTCTCTTAGTACTCTGGAATGTAGTCACTTTAAACGTTTTGTGAGTAATTCGTTCATACTGCCCAGCAGTTAAGCATTTAGTCGATGTATCCCTTATAGAAACTAATCATCACAAATGTCTTATCACTTAGCTGACTCCAATTTATATATTTTGGTCATTTGACGCGTATGTGCTCTTTTTAGTGCAGAGATTAGACAATTGGTCACTTTATACATCCCAGGTAATCTAGCGTAAATACATTTGTCACTTAAGTGTTTCTAAATAATCTGGAGTGTAGTCACTTTAAACATGTTGTGTGATAATTCGTTCAAACTGGTTTTATATAAATTGTGTTGATATAATTCTCATACAGTTAATTTTTATTTTTGCTTAAGTATTCTGATATCCCATGAAACATAGCATGAAGTCAATAGTCACTTTGTTAAAATAACTAGTTACGTAGCTATTGATGGGAATAACCACTAGTTCGGAACTGTCTCCTAGAACTGCTGGGATAGTATGAACTCAATAATAACTTTAGTGTCTCTTAGTAACCTATAGGGAAGTCACTTTAAAAGTTTATTATGTACTGCACTTTAGAGAGCAGTAATTTTACCCACCAGAAGCAATCCATTGGAGAGTTGTCGAAGAAAGGTTTGTTTACAAGCAATCGTTTATGGGACTGCCTATGATATGTCTTTTTAGCTGACTATTTGACGTCAATTAGCACCGGTACATGTTAAAATAACTAGTTATGTAGCTGATCAAGTTACCAGTTAGGTAGCTAGTAAGGTAACTGATGCTGTCTCCTAGAACTGCTGGGTTTTGTTAGTTCTATCGGGCTTAAAAAATACCCTTTATATATTTATCTATGCATATGGGTATGTATAGGTACGCTGGTATGTGTGTATTAATATTCTGTTGTTAAAAATGTACAAGTACATAAAATAACTGACACAGATAGAAAAAAAAATAATAAATTTTTTTATCGCACTTGTATTAGTTTATATGTAAAGAGTTGATAGGTAGCAAAATAACGGAAAAAAAAATATGAAAAATAAAAACTAAGTAAAATCCTTGCCTTTAGCTATTTTTGTATAAGCTTTAGTTAAAATATATGTTTATATATATGTATGTATATAAATATGTATCTCAAAAACAAAGATGAGCAAAAAGAATAGTAAATCCACATTCATAGAAATTAGGCTGGCCCTTATTTGGACCCTTTGGATTTTCAATAGAGAAGATACTTGCATCTAAAACATATTTAATTCAAATTCTATATCGCTATTAATACTTGTAAAGTAATTGTGCATGTTACAGTGATTTCCTTTGACTAATTGTTGACCGATTGGAATCAAATTAAGTGACGTGACTACTGTATATAGCCTCCTCAGTCCCAAGGAAAAACCAAGTGTCGGAAGTCTTCAAAAATATTTTTGTTATGCTTCTGGAAGAAACAATAGAATAAAAACTTTGTTCAAGGACATAAAGGATGAAATGAAAGGATGATTCTGAGATATTGCAGGTGCAGCTAGCTGGACAAACACGTTTTTATTTAGACATTTTTCTTTTTAAATTCATAAAAATAATTATACTTCTGGCTGAAAATTTATTGACAAGGAATGAAACTTCTTGAAGCACTACCGATCATTTCTAGTGCATATATAATACATGCGTATTCTTGAAAGTTCAAAGTACGGTTATTTTGAAAAGCATACATATTGCTGTTTTCCAAAACAAGACTCCAAAAACTATCATCAAAATACTCAAAACATAATCTAATTCGAAAGAATTTTTGAAAGCCATTTTAGCGGCTTTTGCTGGCAAAGGGGTCCCACCCAAGATCGCAAGCCTTACTTATACTCTAGATCATGATGTTAAATGTCGTGCTGTCCACAATAACGTTTTGAGCAGTAGTTTTGATGTTACTTTTTAATATCGTGCTAGATGTTATAGTTCGTAATGCTACTCAAGCTAATAGAGGCATAAACTGGGGTCTTTATCAACAACTCGAGAGCCTCAAGTATGCGGATAATATATGGCTACTTTCACACTGCTATAAAGATATGGCATCTACACTTAAATGCATTGAAAATGGTCTAAGCTGGTCTAAGAATAAAAGTAAGCAAGAGTAATGTAATGCGCTACAATACAGTAAACACCAACATGTTTCGTATAGGGAACAATGAACATGAAGAAGTCTTGTCATTTTGCTACCTAGGCAGCATCTTAACAAACACAGGTGGCGTACCGAATCTCAAAAACCAACCAAGCATTCGGTACCCTTCGGTGAGTATGGAAATCTTCTGCTATATCCAAGAACACCAAGATCCGTCTCTTTAACTCTTGTGTCAATTTTGTGCTCCTCTATGCATGCGAGACGTGGAATACGACAGAACACGATTTAAACTCCCAACAAGTCTTTGTTAATCGATGTTTTCGAAGAATATTAAAAGTTTTCTGGCCTAGCACTATATGTAATACAGAACTCTGGAGACAAACAAATCAACGGCCAGTCCATATTGATATATTGGACCGCAAATTGCGCTGGATTGTTCACACGCAGCGCAGGCCTTCAGATGACACAGCTAAAATTGCCACTAAATGAAACCCATAGAGTAGGACACGAAGAGTAGGCAGACCGTTACACACATGGCGTCGGCAACTGAACATCGAAGTTAGAGGTAGTGATCTAAGCTGGAGAGAAGTAAAACAAATATCATAAAACCGAATCGAATGGAATAGATTCGTTGTGGCCCTTTATTCCCAATAGGAAATAAAGGATATAGTATTTATATAAATTTTTCTGAGGATCGGTCAGCAACTGACCTTTCCCCGCATATATCTTCAATATCAGAAAAATATATGACTGTCAATAAATAATTTATATACATTAACATAGATTTCGACATAGGTCATAAGATTTAAGAAATTAATCACCCTACCAAATTCTTTACAGGTTGGATCATAACTGATTCAAGTCCACATTGAAGGCCTGTATTACATATCGATGGTGTGTATACAAAATTATGCACAGCCGAATATAGGTACCGTAAAATAATTCCCAAATGAAATAACTCCCATCAAACATGAACTAATTCCCAAACTTGAAAAGGGTAAAATGAAATTACTCCGAATAATCGATGGTTTCATAGTTCTAAAAATATTACTCCCAAAAAATGCGAAATGCAAAGCAATTTATTGGCTTCGCTTACCAAACATTTTTTTGCATTGACGCCCTTCGGCCGGTCGCTAAGGTTTCCTCCTTTGGGTTGTATCAAAAGCCGGCTTTTAGTATTCGATGCTGGTTTTTACACACTTCAAAGGATAACACCTTTGCAAACAAATTTTAGTATACGAAATAACTCAACTAAATATTATGTAATAACTCTCTATGTGTTAGGAGTTATTTCATAATAGAATATGTCCCGAGTTATATGTACGATTTGTTTAATTTAATTTGGGAGTTATTTCACGGTACTCCGAATATAACACTCTTATATGAGACACGAAACCTAAACTAAAATGTACAATCTATTGAAGTTTTCCGATTTTGCGCCAATAAAGAATAATTTTGAAGATTAGGAGAATTGAAAATCTCAAAGTTGCAAAATAAGAACTACCCTAATCTACATTCTCCTATATCTACACAAAAACTAGCTGGCATTAATACAAACACACGTCTGCATACTTGCGTAGTTGTAGAGGTATGACATTTCGTATGAGATCTGGCATGGCATTGTATGTGTCATGTAAAGTAAAGTAATATTTAGTTGTGGATGAGGTAGAGAGCCACTCTAAAGGGCTCACTAGGTTAAGTGTGGTACCTTTTTTCGTACATTTGCTTAAACTATGTAAATGAGTGAATGCATGTTCATCTTGTTTAGAATACACTAAACTAAATAGTCATGTTAACAGTAGAAAATATCTAGTAAAGCTTCTTATCTATGAAAAATATGAACCATAATATGGTTGGGATTTAACCATATTTAAAAAAAAAAGTTATATGTTTAACAAATTTGTATGGTTTTCACATAATTTTTTATTTAAACGAAATATACAACAGATATTTGAATGAAACTTTGATCGAGTAACATTTTAGGTCCAGGAATATGATTTTGCTTAATACAATTCTAGATTTTGCAAGTATTTTTTTAACACTTACATAATTTCTTACAGTGTATGTACAACTAAATATGCCCATACATTGACATCATGTTATCTAAGAATTTAAATGCAAAAGTAAAATCTGTATAAGATGTGCTATATTTTTGTTTTTACTTTTACTTTGATATTTTTAAGGATTATAAAATTGTATTGAGAAAAGGTAAAATCTTATGAGAGCACTAGATTTTATAACAATGAAATTGTGAATAAATTTCCGTTAGCTGCACTGAATTTTAAAACATGTAATAACAGTAATATCCTGCTGAGTATACAGAATCGATAACACAATTCTTTTAGACTTAATGAAGCATTAAATTATTAAATAAAAATAAAATATATAAAGCTATAAAAGTCTTTCAAAACTATAATCTATCCAATACTATTCTATATATTCTAGGCTACGTCACATCTCCGAGCGAACTTTGTAAGCGCAACAGGTTGGCATATGCTGGCAACCATTTATTCGATGATTTGGCTAACAAAGGGACTCAGAAACCGTTTGGCATCGCATGTGGATATGTAGTGAGACTTAATCTTTAATTTTATGAAAATACGAGAATTTATCCGGGATTAGATAGAAAAAAGTATCTTCTGAGCCCGGGAATATTCCAGAGCTATCATCACATGGTACCTATGAGACTATGGTTTTAAATTTATATTTAATTCATTGATTGTATAGTTCACAGGAGCTAAAGACCTGAACGAAGTATTTGCAATTAATTATAAATGGTGTCATTTGTTTTATTTCGTTCCAATTTTCTTAAATTACAAATTTTATTGTTCTTCTCGAGAATGTTGTCTCCTCCTCGAGGGTTAATCAATGCTTATACTTGCTTGACATTTCCGAAATCTTCCGAAAGCGCTCAATAAAATATCTGCTCTTATTTCTATATGAGGGTTCCAATCTATAGCACTTTTTTTTATACATTTTGTATTTGCAATACCAAATACAGTATGGATACCAAAATCCTATAGATACAGTGCACGCTCGGTACTTGCGACTACCCACTATCGTGACGGCTTATTTTTTAACATTTCAGGTTCTATAATCGCGACAGTTTACAAAAATAAGATTCTTTTTTCGCGACTTTTATCTGTTTGTTTCAAGTTTGATTAAAATGCCTATAACCAAAAAAGGGAAATCCCCGCCTTTTGGTATATTAACCTTTTTGGTTGATTTTGATCTTCAATTTTGCCAGTTTATTCGTGTCATTTGTTGTGTAAATACATCTTTTAATATGGGAAAATTTCAACATATTGTAAAAGCAATGATATCTCAAAAATTTGAGATTTTAAAAAATATTCAAAGGTGGAGATTCCATAAATTCAATTTGCGTGAATTACAAGTTCAATAAGTCCTCGTTTTACCGCATTATAAAGCATGAACATTCAATAAAAAAGTTCATACGTACAACAGAAAGTGGCCCTGGCAAACGTTGCACCTTAAAGAAAGCTGAGTAGCAAAGAATGGATAAAATGCTTTATAAGTGGTTTCTAAAACAAAGACAAAAATATGTTCCAATATCAGCATCGATTTTACGAACAAAAGCCAGTCATTTGTTTTCAAGAATGTATCAAACCAATTTATGTTTTAATACCAGTGAAGGATGGTTAAAGAAATTTAAGCGTCGACAGGGAAGTAGATTTTTAAAAATTACGGGCAAGAAATTGTATTCGAAACCTCAACTTATTGATCCATTTGTGAAAGAGTTTAAGGATTATGTTGATGAGCATGAGTTGACTTTTCACCAAATCTACAAAGCCGATGAATCTGAATTATATTATAGGATGCTTCCAATTCACACTCTTGTCACATTTAATGAAAAAACAGAGCCCGGAAGAAAAATATTTAAATAAAGTAAAAAATGTTTGCCCTATTCAAAGGGGAATGGCACAGACTAACTGAAATTGTTGGTTGTTGGAAAATCGAAAAACCCAGGCGCCTTTAAGGGCTTTTTCAATAATCCAGTAATATACAACTCCAGTAATTACGCCAAGATGAAACCATTTATATTCAAGGACTGGTTCCATTATGAATTTGTTACCCACGCAAGTTAATTTTCACCAATTAGTAAAAGTAAGTTGTTCATAAGTAAACAGTTTTTAGGTCTGAGAATTTTTGGCTTAAAAAAGTCTGCCACAAAAAGCAGTTCTGCTTTTAGATAACGCGATGAACACTGTGCATATTCAATCGTTAGATCAAAACGTTATCAATTTGGTCAAACTAAATTAAAGTGGACACATTAAGAAGTCTTACGAATGGAAGCATCCTCTTTAGTAAACATTCTGTGATGTCAATTTAGGTATTTATAAAGCCCTTTGTACTTGTTGGGAAAATTTTTTGATTTTGGGTCCTAAACTTTTCTACAACATTCCCGGAAGCTGCGAAAATTTGCCAGAACATACGTTTCGTCATCCATTATGCAGCAGGTATATTTTTTATATAACTTGACTTCAATTTCCGTGCTCTGTCTTTAGCCTCTAAATTTTTAGCAGCGTTCCTGTCAGGAACTTTTCAAGCCTTCAACTTCAGCTTTTCGTACCAAGTGGTCCGAGTACTTTGCTTTAGAAACATTATGTAAACCATTCCTTCTACCTGAACCAGGTTTTCTATAAACGGACCAATTCTCAGGATACTGTTAAATAGAATTAGTTTGACGGAAAACCTTTGATTGTTTGGCCAACATTTTGTAGGACCAAGTTGGATTTTGTTGAAAATATTTAATAATATTAGTACGCACTTTTCTCTCGTCACTCGTTTTAATCATATTTACAATGACTGAAGATAATTGACATTAAACATTAGAACTGACATTCTTTAAAAGTGTTAAGGAAAAACTTGTGCTGAGGTTTTTTCGATCTCTTTCCTTAATACATTTCAAAATGTGCCAATATTTCCTTAAACAGTTTAGGATTTACGTTTTTTGGTTGATATTTAATGAATAGACCAACAATTACTTAAATTTGACTGAGATTAAGAACTTATGAAAGGGTTAACTGGCAAACGAACTGTTACACTGCGCTCACTTTTAGACATTTAGGATCAGTATATTCTGGCAAATCATCACGAATTGATTGACGCTTGAAAAACACTACCAAATTATACAAATTTACTTTGAAAATCAGTCATCGATTCAAGCAACTTATAGACGACTGTTTTATCACAAAATTGTTTTCAGTGATGAGGCAAATTTTTGTCTTAACACGTTTGTTAATAAACTAAATTCCCGCATATAGAGTTAGACCAATCCACAATAAACCCTACAGACTTCATTGCATCCAGAAAAATGCACCATTTGGTGCAGCTTACACGCTGGTAGTATCCTCAACTTATTGCTTTAAAAATGAAGCAGGAACTCAGGTTCATGGTCAATTGAGATCATTATCGCATTATGATCTATGATATTTTGTTTAAAAATATGGATGACATTGATCCGGACGAGATATGGTTTCAACAGGATGGCGCTAAGTGCCATAAGGCGACAGCAACCAAATGTACTTTAAAAATTAGTCATCGATTTGCGCAACTTATAAATGACTGTTTTATCGCAAGATAATGCTAATTTAACGGGTTAGTTAATAAGCAAAATTGCTGCATATGGAGTGAGACCAATCCACATACAGAAAAACGCACCATTGGGTGCGGTTTACACGCTGGTGGCATCATCGGACCTTAAAATTTAGCCGAAGTTTGCGTTACAAGCAATAGAGATCAGCACTTTTATCAATGATATTTTGTTTGGAAATATGAATAACATTAATGCGAGCGACATGTGGTTTTAACAGAATGGCGCTACATGCCATAAGCCGACCGCTTATTAGGCCTGTCAATTAGGACCTGTCAATTAGGCCTGCAAGTTCGTGTGATTTGACACCTCATGATTATTTCCTGTGGGGCCTCGTGAAGTCACTGGTTTATGCTGATGAACCAGCAACAATTAACGGCTTGGAGGACAACATTGTTCGTGTTATTCATGACTTTTTCGGCAATGTTCGAAATTGGAAGTACAGAATGCTCTTCGCCAAGAACAGCTAGCCATTTGCCCGAAATAATTTCCAAATGTTAATGCCAAGAATTAATCTTTCGAATAAACAATATTTTTTTTATTTAAATTTATTTCTTTGTTTTATTTTTTTACAATTTCGAGTTCTATAGGGCTTAAAAACACCCTTTAGTCGACGATTTTCTTATTAATGTTGAACTTCAGTAAATTATTAAAACTTTTTTGTTTTATAATTTTTGATCAGTATTTAATTTTTCGATTACCAATACAATTATTTTGGTGTTCCTGATATTACGTTGCCATTTAAATTGAATTCAGTTGAAAATATAAACAAATTAAACTTTTACTCACTCACATTACACATCCGGAGTGGCTATTAAAAATATATATATATTGTAAGTAATAAAAATCATAAAGTTTTTATAAACTGATAAATACAATATGCATGCAATGCAGGAGATTTCATTGTATGTAAGGGAAGTACATTAAATCCAGAAAAAAAAAAAAAATACACGAGTACATACATAGATATAAAAGGTAAAATATTTATTTTTACACAAATACATTTATTATGTTGGAAAATGAAATTATCTTTTAGCACATAAACACAGCATAAATATATATTATAAAAAAAACTAGGGAGGTTTGTTTCAGGAAAAAATTTAAAATGGGTCAAACATGGATATACGAGTTAAATCTATTCAAAATATTTAGGACTATATATTGAGGGATAAATTTGTTCCCCACCAAATTGGCCAATTTTGGCTTCATGAGACATACTCCCCAAAAATTATATAGAGTTAATATTGCAAAAAATTTAGGTTTTTTTCCACCAGATACCCTATTCCTATTGAACGTGTATACACGTGTAGTTTTTTGCAAATGAAAGCAACAACCAAACCTACAGATATAAAAAAAAATAAACACACAAATACATTTACAGAACACTATCCATAAATTTGCATTAAAACTATAACAGTCGAGTCCTTACAAACACACTTTCACATCCATGCTGATACGCAAATAGACACAGCTATATATTATGGCATTTATATACCCAGATACAAATACTTGTGTGTATATAAATACAAGTCATTGTGTATATTAGGTTGGCCCCTACTTTGCAAAAAATAATAAGATTTCATGCATGTAGCAAATCCAAAATTTTACATTTTGAGCGACTATATTCAATACCCTCTATCTTAGGTTTTAATGAAAATTAGGTTCTGGAGGCATAATATTTAGCAAATAAGCCTAGATACTTACTTGGAAGGCTATATATTTGTTCAATACTTGGACCGGAAAAGAATAAACAGGGAGAAAACCGGAATATCTGTTGAATAGTTATTAATTTCTTATCAGTGCATGAAGTGTATCTAAAGATACGATAGATCCAAACAGGGGGTGTGACACCTTCCATACAAAGTAAGTAGTTATTTTCGAATATCTAGAGAAGTATAATTGCGGAACACTTTAAATTTTACCCGAATAGCACCCTTATCATTTCATATAGTTGGAATGAACATTGTTTATTTCGAATATCAGAAGAACTATAATCGTAAATGTATTAAAATTTCGTACATACGTTATTATCACTATACGGAGTTCGGTTGAAAATGGGCGGTACTAAATTAGCGGGAGAACTTTAATTGTGAAAATCTTCAAACTTCACGTGATTCAATTTCCTATCATTTAACCAAAAATGGTATGTATCGTAAAAGTCATACGTCCTAAAATAGCTAAAAATAGACTCGATCGAAACTTGCCCACTGTAAGAACATTAGAAATTATATACCCGAGTAAACGTCTTAAGAAAACTATAAAGATTTTTTAAAATCGCAGGATATTTTTTAAGGACTGATATCGACATATTCTTAACACACGGATTTCATTAAAACTTTTAACCCAGGTATTATTTGATATTTACTTTGATCAAATTACCTTTGTAAAGCATGTTAGTTTTTATGTTTAATGTCAATTATGTACCGGGAGAACTTGTACGTTGATAGAAAACCTGGCTCATGTAAAAGGAATGGTCCACATGATGTTTCTATAGCCAATGAATAGAAAGCATTTTCAAAAGAGCTCCCAACACATCCGGTAGGAAAGCAGTCCGGTTAGCCCAGTACTCGGACTATTTGGTACGAAAAGTTAAAGCCAGTGCAGGCTTAAAAGCATACAAGGCTCAAAAAGTTCCGTTCGTGACAAGAACTCTGCCAAAAATTTAGAGGCCAAAGGCAGAGCACGAAAATTTAAGTCAAAATTCATCCAAACAAATATACTTGCTGCATAATGGGTTGCGGCAAATGGAGCTAAACATTTGTTACAATGGGCTCTATAAATACAGAAATTAACATCAAGGAATGTTTACAAAAGAGGATGCTTCCATTCATAAGACTTCTTTTAGTGTCCACTTATTTTTGGTCTGATTTAGCATCCTGTCACTATGGTTAGCAAGGACTTGAGTGGTAGAAAAACAAAAATAATTTGTTATTTGTACCAAGAGAGGCAAATTCTTTAAACCTTCTGGAGCTAAGGCCAGTGGAGAGATATTGCGCTCTTGTTAAAAGAGAATTGAAGAGCACAAAAAATGTGCCCAAAAGTGTGGTAGATTTTAAACGCAGATGTGAAAAAAAAGTGACAGAAAGCATTGTAAAAACTTTAATGGATGGGTTTCCGTTAGTATAGTGTGTAATTGAACATAAGAACGAAATGCCGGTATTAATTATATTAATTTACTAGCTGACCCGGCAAGCGATATTTTGCCTTCAAGGTGGTTGAAGAGGAATCGTTGTTTTGCCTCTAACTTTTTTTGTTTTGTTACCTATAAAACAAAATTTTGTACTATAAATGTAAGTTGGGTATATAGTGCTTCACTACACTAAAAATATGATAATTTCAAGAATTTTTTTTTATTTTTGAGGTCTTATTTTTATTCTTAATGTAATTAATGATCATCTTTCTGTAGCCTTCAAATAATATACATACATGATTCATATATCAAAATATCCGCTATAGACCCGGTTCGGTTGCTTAAAATCGACATAATCGGCCCACAAATGATTGAGATATAAGGAAAAAACCAGGACAATTTAGATTTTTGTCCTAGTTTTGATCAACATATATCTGGATTATTAAGTCATTAATACGGGCAAAATGGATATCTAATGATAGATATGTCAAAGACCTTCACAACGGCGTATATAAAGCCAACGTTAGTCGGAAAAATTATTTTTAAAACCGATTTTTTTTTCACCCAAAAAAATTGTTTTGTCATCAACTTTTTCACTAATAAATTTCCAAAAAAAAAATTTAAAATTAAAATGAAATTTATATTTTATTTTATTGGTCGTAAATGGATTTTATATTTAAAGAAATACAAAAAGGATAAAGTCAAAAGATTTAAGGCGCGGCTCGTGGCAAAAGATTGTTGTTTGCAATTGCTGTAGAACATGAACTTCATATGCATCAAGGATGTTACAACAGACTACCTTAACGGTGATCTTCATGATGAAGTTTTTATGAAAATGCCAGAATATTTTGAAAGCGAAAATTCTACTAATCAGGAAATCCTTATATGGACTCAAACAGTCTAGTCGGGAGTGGAAATTCAAGTTAGATAATGTTTTAAAAGACATTGGATTTGTTGCGTGCTCAAGTGAACGTTGTTTTTATACAAGACATCAGAATGAAAATCTCAATTATATTGCAGTATATTAAATGAGATTAAAAACATACATATATCAAGTAAATTGAACATTTTTGATAAAAGTATCTTAAGTTATTTTTTGGGGATGGAAACCAAATGGGTTGGTGAAACTGCTTCGATGTCAGCAAAGTTATATTAAATAACTTTTGAATGAATATAAGATGGAACAATGCAAACTAATGTCTACACCTTTAAATGGAGGATTTCAAGCAAAATGTTCCAGTGACAACTGCGATAAGGTAAATTGAACCGAGTATCAGTCACTAATAGGTACTTTAATATACATTGCCCTTACAACTAGAGCAGATATATTACTTTCAGTTTGTAAGGTTCGCAAAGAAACAAAGACCCTCATACCGAACATGAAGCAGCAGCAAAACATATTCTTCATTATTTGTCAAAGACTCAAGACTTCAAACTGCACTACCACAAAACTGGTAACCCAATCGAAGGTTTCGTTGATACAGATTGGGGAGGTGATTCTATAAAACGCAATTCATATACAGGATATGCATTTTTCTATGCTGTATATCACGCGCGTTGCAAACATATTGATATAAAATATCATTATATTCGCGATATTTATAAATATAATGATATAACTTTAAAGTATCTACCAACTAACGAAATGATCGCCGATATTTTAATAAAGAACTTGGGAAAAATTAAACATTATAAATTTACATATTTAATGGGATTATATTAATATATTTGCAGTGTTTTGAGTGCTGAAATATTTAGATTTTGTAATTTGCAATACAAATACTTTTCACTTAACATCATGTTAAGAACTTGCGTGGCTTTTAATTAATTGATACACTATGCTAAATTTTCCACACAATTCTACTGAACAGATTAAAAGACGGGGTGGAACACTGCGACATACTAAATTAATATCAAGGGGGGGTTTAGAAAGGAATACTCATCTATAGACAATATTTTCAACAACGTAAATATTATTAATCTAAACAAAGACCCCTTTCACACTAGGCAATTTAGTTGCACTAGTCTGTTTTTCATTTTCAAAAATTTTGTTACGTTTTTACCTTTTAAAACGATGGTTTATTTCCTTTAAATAAACCTGATACTTTTGATTGCAAATAAAAGCAGTTTTAGTAGTTTAAAATTGTAACAACTCTTTATTTATTTAAAATGTACAACAACAATTTAATATTCACTCAGTGTCTTTATACACGTTTATTAATTCGCAGAGTTGCACACACACTTTGTAATGTACAAGACAGTTGATGTTAACTCTAACAGCGCCTACGATAAACTCAACTCACGACTGCAACCTCTGTCACTATTTATACACACGCCATCTTTCGTTATTCTTCTACAATAAACTAAACGGACGACTAGAATATTCGAATTCTAGAGCTTTCGATGTTATGGTTAGCAGCTTAAATATTTAATGTTCCCACACCGAAATCAAATAATATAAATTAGTTACAAAATGTTTCTTTAACAAATAATTTTATGAAATTTCTAACCAAAAACAAAATTCTTCGAAATTCTCTTCAAATTGGTCCACAAGCTAAACCAAAATATGTAAAATAAGGGCCACCCTATTGTGTAAATATTGCACATTTTAGTTAGAAAAAAAATAAATAAAAAAAATATTGTATATAAATTATAATATAAAATCAACACATGCTTGTTTATGTTTGGTTTAAAAACATAAATTAATTTAAACCATAAATTATGCGGTGTAGTTTGTTTTTTTTTATCTTCTTTCCCTGCCATATGTATTGATAGCAAAACCAACATGTAGTTTATGAAAAGAAAATGAAAACCAAAATTCAAATGGATAACAATTTTATATCGGAAACTAAGTTTCATATGTATCTAAAATTTTTATATCTAAATATACAGGTTTAAAATATAGAAATATAATGTTTCTAAACAAACAAAACGGCAGAGTATTTAGATTCATCACATAAAATAAATTCTATATTAAATAATTTACTCAAAATCGTAAATATAAATATGTATTAGCTAAAACACTAACAATACTCCTTGCTCATTTATTAGAACTTTTGCCATACCACCCTAAAACACCTCTCCTTTTTCGGCCACCACAATCATAGTTTGCTTTTCAAATTGTGGTTTCAATTAGTCATAATTTCTAATACAAATATGATGACAACTGTCATATTTAAATTATCATTTTGGTCAGGTTTTTATTGTCTGTTTATCGACCACATCTACAAACAAATAAACCATAAAAGAAATGCATATTTAACGAAACGATTTGAAATAAATGGATGGCCATGTTTTGGGAAACTAATCCGAAAAATAAATTTTATGCTCATTAAATAATAATAAAACAACAAACAGCAGCATTATATTTATTATACACATAGAAAAGCTAACATATTTAAAATATTAGAGAAATATGTATTTAATTTATTGAAAGGGTAAAACTAATAGGGGGACGATTTTAAAATACATACTATGATTTACTTGTTATATATTACTATGTATGAGGTATGAGTAATCAAAATCGGAAAGTCCTAAAAGAGTTAATTACTTGCATCACTGAATACATTTAAAACCGTTTGATAAGACTGATGGAAATGGTGTTTCGGCTCATGGAAAATAAACCACCGTTACCTTGTAAGAAGAAACATATTATAAGTTGAGACATTTAAATCATTTAAACAGTTATCTATTTGAGAGTAATTTATACAGCTAATATACAAGGTGGCGCAAAAGTAAACTTCTGATAAATTTTGGCTGTAATTAAAAACAAAAAAAATGAAAAACTTTGATTCTTCTTGTGGATTATTTTTATTTGGTCTTTTAATTTTTTTTACATCAAGTCGAGAATATGATGTCATGTAAATGGCCGCCGCCACAGTTGATTGTCATTTAAGCCCTTTTTGTGGCATTTTCCATCACTTTGGCCAAAACTTCCGGCGATAGGTCCTCACATTCTTGACAGATATTGTCTTTAAGAGCTGCAAGAGTCTGAGGCTTGTTGACATAAACCCGCGACTTCAAAAAGCCCCACAAAAAAAAGTCTGGAGATTAGGCGCCCGGGAAATGCATTCTTCAGCATATCAGTTGTGGCACGTGCAGTGTGTGCCGTTGCACCGTCCTCTTGGAACCACATGTTTTCAAATCCCAATTCATCAAGTTGCGGCAAAAAGAACTCGTTGATCATTGCTCTGCAGCGCTCACCATTCACAGTAACCGTTTTCTGATAGGAGGATTACTTTTGCGCCACCTTGTATAATTTAGTCAATCATAGCTCTTAGAAATTAATTAAATTTTTCAATAAATCAATATTATAACAACCTAGGTGTATCATGTCTTATATTAATCGTGGAGACATTATGGTTGTAATAGGTGAATTCAATGCGTTACTTGAGATATAATAAATATCGCCAATATAGAGTGTATTAACAATAATGGCGGAGCTAATCCTTCAGAACTGAACTATAACTGAACTAGAACGGAACTTGTAACAACAGGTTTTTCCACCTTACGCTGGGGTAGAGCTCGCGGCTCCCAGGGTTCGTTACAAATATTTATTTTAAGCCAGGGGATTAAAAAAGACAGTTTCTTTTTCTTATAACGTTATAAATCGTACTTTATTTTATACACTAACACAACACTTTATTATGACGTTAGCCACCGACAGACGTAGTACACTGTCACGGCGATGACGGGGAAAGGCTTCCCGTAGTACTCTTTCACGGAGGTACGGCGATGAAGGGGAAAGGCTTCCCGTAGTACTCTTTCACGGAGGTACGGCGATGACGGGGAAAGGCTTCCCGTAGTACTCTCTCACGGAGGTACGGCGATGACGGGGAAAGGCTTCCCGTAGTACTCTCTCACGGAGGTACGGCGAAAAGCTTCCCGTATTACTCTCTCACGGAGGTACGGCGAAAGGCTTCCCTCACGGAGGTACGGCGATGACGGGGGAAGGCTTCCCGTATATACTCTCTACGTCTTAGGCCGCAGGGATTCTCTCCGTTGACCGCGGCACCACCACGGGCGTCAACAAGAGGGAGTACCGGAGTGGGAAGATTATTGAGTAAACTGGGCACGGGTATAACCACAGAATCCCACCAATACTCAATTACCACAGTTTTATTAGGTGGCAGAGGTATAAAACCTTTAGTAAATCTCACCAGAAAAAAAAGGCAAACCACGAGAGTGGGCTATTCTCGGAGTTTGAGATATTATTTAATTGTAACTGGCCTACCTAAATAAAAGCGTAAGGCGGAACGTTCCTTTACGCTTAGCTTTAACGCTGAAATGTCATACCTAAATAAAAGCGCCAACGCTACGTCAAACAATAAAAACAAGGTTATCAAAAAAATTAATATAACAACCCGGATTATTTAAACAATAAAGTACATTGCAGAATTGGTGTGTCTGATTTTTGTTTCGTGATTTGTAAACTAAAATTTTATCAAAGAAACTAAATATTAAAGTTTAAAAAATGTGTTTTTTGTATATTTGTTTCTCCTTTTGTATGTATGTGTTTACATTTGTTGTGTTTTGCAACTAACTTCACTATTAAACGCGCTGTCAAAATCGGATTTTCCAATTGCAAAGCGTTGCCGTCGCGTTATTTCGGTATGCTGCATACAAATTGTATGGGCATGAGAATTTTTGACAAGTAAAAAACGCCTTACGCTCCAATTTAGGTATGCGTGTAAGAGGTATAACCCCTAAACAGCTAAATAAGATCTTACCTCTTCGCCGGCTGCTGGCTGACTGCCTGATTATTCACAAATGTTCTCCTTTTATATGGCAGATCAACCATGCATACATACACAGTAGTTAATACACAGCGGTGTAACTGTACCATGGTTGTAAACTAAGTGTACTGATATTTGTTTTGTTTTCCCTACTTACTACTAGGTGGCGTTACTTAAACTAAATACAAATAACGTTTAGACAAATTTAAATAGTAACCAATATAAACTAATGTTTATACAAATTTGAATAAATAAAAACACTGTGAGGCAAAAACAAGTGCCCACGACTTTTGCACGTCACAAACTAGAACTGAAATAGAAATGAACTCGAACTGAACTCGAACTGAACTAGAACTGAACTAGAACTAGAACTGAACTAGAACTGAACTAGAACTGAACTAGAACTGAACTAGAACTGAACTAGAACTGAACTAGAACTGAACTAGAACTGAACTAGAACTGAACTAGAACTGAACTAGAACTGAACTAGAACTGAACTAGAACTGAACTAGAACTGAACTAGAACTGAACTAGAACTGAACTAGAACTGAACTAGAACTGAACTAGAACTGAACTAGAACTGAACTAGAACTGAACTAGAACTGAACTAGAACTGAACTAGAACTGAACTAGAACTGAACTAGAACTGAACTAGAACTGAACTAGAACTGAACTAGAACTGAACTAGAACTGAACTAGAACTGAACTAGAACTGAACTAGAACTGAACTAGAACTGAACTAGAACTGAACTAGAACTGAACTAGAACTGAACTAGAACTGAACTAGAACTGAACTAGAACTGAACTAGAACTGAACTAGAACTGAACTAGAACTGAACTAGAACTGAACTAGAACTGAACTAGAACTGAACTAGAACTGAACTAGAACTGAACTAGAACTGAACTAGAACTGAACTAGAACTGAACTAGAACTGAACTAGAACTGAACTAGAACTGAACTAGAACTGAACTAGAACTGAACTAGAACTGAACTAGAACTGAACTAGAACTGAACTAGAACTGAACTAGAACTGAACTAGAACTGAACTAGAACTGAACTAGAACTGAACTAGAACTGAACTAGAACTGAACTAGAACTGAACTAGAACTGAACTAGAACTGAACTAGAACTGAACTAGAACTGAACTAGAACTGAACTAGAACTGAACTAGAACTGAACTAGAACTGAACTAGAACTGAACTAGAACTGAACTAGAACTGAACTAGAACTGAACTAGAACTGAACTAGAACTGAACTAGAACTGAACTAGAACTGAACTAGAACTGAACTAGAACTGAACTAGAACTGAACTAGAACTGAACTAGAACTGAACTAGAACTGAACTAGAACTGAACTAAACTGAATTCTAGCATTATGGCATCACATATGAATGTAAGACTCTTTCAACTACTTATCAACTACTAGCTGACAGTGGAATAAATCAAAAAATTAATACCAACAACTTTACTTTCATTAAAAACGTGAATGCTATTTACAAAAGTGGTTCCTATGACAAAATTTACATGGCAATTAATTTGTTTTCAATTATACTTTAAATTTGTAAATAATACTGTTTGTAGCAGAAAGAAGTAGTGGTGTTAACATAGGCTACATTAAAGAAATGACAACAAGAATATAAATAAATCTTATTTTTTTGAATTTGTTTAAATTTCCAAGAACTAATTATGGTTAAAGATAGTATAACTTACAACCATGATTTAAATTTATCTTTTAAACTTCTATAAATACGCTTCAAGGCCGTGGAATACATCATGATATACTAGATACAAAATAGAAATAAAAGAGCAAAAAAATAGGGTCATAACAATATAATTTTTCTGTAGGTGTTTTTGTGATAATGAACACAAAAAAAGGTGGCAGACGAAGCATTTGAGATAAGTTTTGTTTCATACTTTTTGTTTATATATGTAGTTGCTTTATAGACGCAACCCATGTTAAAGATTTCAATCATTAAAATTGTGAGAATTCAATATTGAATTTTTAAGTAAATAATGTCTGCAAAAGACTTGTAAAATTTTGTCTTGACAGTTGAGTCGTAAATGTGTTCAAAATGAAATTATTAGCCCGAAAGTTGGCAACAATTGTTGTTCAAGGTAAAATAAAGTTATGGACAAGTCTGGCAAATATTTGATGGCTTTATTGTTTTAATAATAATTGTTTACTATTTAAAATCAACACTAAAGTTGGCAGACAAACTTGAAGGTTAAATAAGAAAAACAGAGAGAAAAAGAAATTTTGTATAAACATTAAACAATACAACAAATACTATTTCACTAAATTTGTTTGGCTATTTTAAATATTAAGAAATAATTCTTTCTTCACTACAACCCAACATTTCATGATAAACCCATACCAACTTGACCTCATTTCATAATAAAACATTATTGTTAATTTCAATATAATGTTACCAATTCAAAAATTCTACCTTTACAAGCAATTTTAATTAAATTAAATCCTTATATAAGTCAAGTATGATAAAATATTATTTCTGAGATAAAATAGTATACATTTCCTCTCAAAACCACAAGAAGCTAATGTTTTAATTGCCAGAGATCAAATTAGTTGTGTGGTTTATCGATAAAAGCCTTAATGTATGCAGCTATTTTTAAGCTTCAATATACCTAAGGCTCATCATTAATAACAATCTTAATTTTAACTTTATATTATGAATATAAATAAAATATGAATTGCTAATCATTTTGAATAATAATATGTTAATATGTACTATTTAATTTAATTTGTAATTTAGTAGAAATTCATAAATTAGCTAGCTTAAATTTTCTATTTTTAATAAGACATAATGGCACCAGCCAGGCTATCTGTGAAGGAACTAAGTTGCATAGACGCCTTTATTAGGGAAAGTAGGTGGTTGATAAGACCGAACTTGCAAATTGCACCTCATGATGACCCGGCAACTGCACCATGATGGTCTGCTGTAGGTTTGTCTTTCATGTATTGTTTCATGGCATTGTTTCCTATAAACTTTACCATATGTTCATCGAATAACAGATTTTTTTAATACGTATATGCGTCTGGCATAGCCTTGTTAATCTGATCTAAAATTGTCCGGATTTTACAACACGGTCATTAACATCTACCTTATGGTGGTCTGCCTTTTTGCAAAGCCTATGTATTGGACTGCTCCTTTATCATGAAGAACAGCTCTAAGATATATGTATAACCCGGTGAGCTTCGCTACCCCTGTCGTAGTCTATGTTGAAAATTTCATTAAAATCGTTTCAGCCGTTTAGTATTTATTGTTTAAGAACTAAAGGTACCAATTTTACCGGTTTTCCCCCTGTTTACTCCTTTCTGGTCCAAGTATTGAAAAATGTTATAGCCTATTGTCGTTTCCAAGTAAGGATCTATCTACGTTACAAATTTCAATAAAATCGATTCAGCCGTTTAGGCGTGATGCTCAAACAAACAAACAAACAAATAAACAAACAAACTTACAAAGACATTTATATAGATAATAGCTATTCAGTATTAACTCAGTTGGGCTTTACCTACCATACTTTCATAAGTACTAGTTTGTTTAGTACAAATGATTTATTTATAAATTAATTGGATCAAAATAATTTTCCAGTATATTCCAAGAGTCCATAAAGAATACATTTGCTTTACGATTCCACTTAAGTTTGAAATTATGCAGAAATTTTAAGCTCAAAAAAGTAGTATACTTCAAGGAAACAATGAAAATACTTAGTGTAAAATTGCACAATATTTTCACTTACTCTAGTATATTGTTGAAGAGTTATTGTTTAATATTTCACCAGAATTTCATTAAAAGCTACTTCATAATTGTATCTTCAAATAAATGTTGTTAGCATGCTACTGTCGATATAAGTATCAAAACAATTATAGCATTTTAACTTGTTTTTTTTTTTTTTTTCTTCTTACATTTATCCTTAACATATTATAGGTCATTTACTTTTATTTAATTAAACTTTTTTTAACTTTGGTTTATCTTCGATATTTATTCACTTAATGGCTCAACAAATATTTATAGTTTTACTTTAAGGCCATTTAAGAATAAAAATTGTTTTAAAAATAAAAACTCACATACCAACATCAAAATAATATGAATTTAGATTAGATTTTAACATGTATAATCTGGTAAGTATTACGAAAATAAACAATAAACTTTACAAATAACTATGAAAACGAAACAAGGCAAACAAATATTATGTACGAGTACTTTATACATATGAGTGTTATAGTAACTGCTATTTTTGGAATAGGCAATATAAATATATTTCATTTTTTGTTTGTTTGTTTTTAAAGTAAATAAATCTACAGTGAAATGATGGAACATTTTCATAAAAATATAAGTGAGTTTTTTTAACAACTATTCCTGTGAAACATAATTTAATTTGGATTCAATCAAAATCACATTAATAGTTTTAAAAATAATTTACAATTTATAGGAATAAATTAAGAAGTTAGAGCTACACTATAATTTAAAAATGTATACAACAGTTGCACAGGGGTTTACCTTCGCTATTTGAAAAATTGAAACTGATGAATGATTTTTATTCTCGATCCGAATATGGAATCGACTCAAAGAGTTTACACAATATTTGCATTTTCCCTACAATCAGCCTGGGACCATATGTCTCTATGTCAACACTCTTTCTCTATTGACAATTGTACTAGTTAAAATTTCGACGACTTTCCTTCAAGCGTCAGTAGAAATACATTAGAGACAACAGTTGTAGTGTATTTCTGGTGACATTGTCAACGAACTCGTCAATAGTTTCGTTTTTTTATTATGCTTTGCAGTCAATAGGTATAGAAAATAGGTACCTTGTCAATAGTGATACTGTCCACTGGTGGATCTTCAATGACAAGCTAATGTTTAATGTCAATTGAAGATTGCATTGGCTGGGGTACATGTGGTAGTAGTTCCACTGACAATATCACTAGTAAATCACTACATATTCACTATTGGCATTCCCTGCAGGGTTTAATTTACAAACAAATGTAGTAGTATTTATATAAAATCAAACATAATTTTTTCAAATTTTTTTTCGAAAAAAGCACTTACATTAGTTTTTGGATATACAGAAAATTATTTTTAGCTTTTTTTTTGTTACACTTTTATACAATAAAAATATATTCAAAGTATTGTCCATTGATATCTATGAACTTTTCCGATCTCTCTGAAAACATGTGGATTCCGAGCCAATCTGTACACTTCCGAGTCGATTTAGACTAATATTTTTGGGCGTTCTGATGATGGATTTATATCTGGACGCATATTTTGAGCATTTTTCAGCCAATTCTGGCTTCAAACGAATCTGTTGCGATCGTTACGGGTTCCCAGTGATGATCTGGCCAGATTTCAGCAGCTCATAATAGATAAGACTCTTTTGCTCACCGTAGCTCCATGGACATTTGACTTGTTGGCCGGACTTTACATATGATCTCGTACGCTTCGGGTGGATTCGGTGCAAAAACTAATTTCTTGGCTAATAATTTAGCCAAAGATGCCCAAATAGCCAGTGAAACGGGTCGATCCAAACACCTATACCGTAGTACAAAGGAGTATAAAGCTTCTGAGGAATGATAAGGGTGAATTGATTTTTGATTGAGATTCTGAAAGCATATATCACCCTAACAACGATGTTATTAAAATCCTTAATTTCCAGTTCATGGTTAAATGAAAAAATTCCTGACGATTTAGGAGAAGGTCTTATAATCAATCTTCCAAAAAAAGGGAACTTGCAAGAGTGCTCCAATTGGTGGGGTATAATACTCTTAAATATGGCAAACAAGATCATAACTCACATTCAGCACAATCGCATTTCAACCATCATTGAACCACAGCTAAGAAGAGAACAAGACGAAACAAGTCATATATTGATCACATCAATAGCTTGAGGGTAATTGTTGAACAGTTGGTAGAATGGCGCTCACCCCTTTACTTAGTGTTCGTGAACTTTAAACGTGCCTTTGACACATTACAACACAATGCGGTCTGGGAAACTCTAAGATGCAAAGAAGTTACAGAAAAGCTAATAAGGTGGCTCTACAACAGCACCTACTGTTATATACTTCACGAGGGCTTATCAAGCAAACTAGTCAAAGTAAACGTCGAAGTTCATCAAGGCTGTGTTTTGTCTCGATTTTTGTTTAATGGTATTCCGTGGGGCATCTATCATATGTTAGATGACATCAACTATACAGATGACGTCTGTCTTCTATACCACCGCTTCTGTAGCATGCAATCCAAGCCGTGCAGCTAAAGCTGGCTTACAAATTAATATCAACAAAAGTAAATCAAAGCGCATAAATTGATCATGCAACATGAATTTCAAGCTTTCTGTGCATCAAATTGATGATGTTGAAAAATGTTGCTATCTTGGGAGTATAGTTTCAAAAAGTGGGGGTAGCATAGAAAATATTCAGACTTTGTAAGGCAAGGAAAGCTTATGGTACGCTCAACAAATTCTGGAAATCGCAAAATATCTCAACCCTCACCAAAGTCAAGGTTTTTAACAGCAATGTGAAATCTGTGCTTCTATACGTTTTCGAAATATGGGTACCGTTGGCTTAGGCATATACTTAGAATATTCTACAGCCACGATATCAAATCAAGATTTGTGGAATAGAACGAATCCCGTTCCTTTGGGTTTCAGTATACAATCGCGTAAATTTGGTAGGCTGGAACACACAATGAGAAAGCCAGCTAACGATATAACTAGACAGTCCTTCGAATAGAACCCCCAAGGTTCTAGGAGACTTGGTTGACCTACAAATACTTAAAGACGACAAATTGAGAACGAGTTGCATGAGCATGGTGTAAGCTGGAGGGAGATGAAACTATTATGTAATGATAAAACACAATGAAAACATTTTTTGAGGCCCTATGTTCCACTGGAAATTAAAGGATTAAATGCTAAAGTTTGAGTTTTTAAATGCGTATAACTCAACCACTATAAGAGATAAATAGCTCATTCACCACAAAAAATTGAAAAGTGTTTAAAAAGTTTGCATGTCTGAGGAACCCTACTTTGAGATCCCACATCATCTCTGCTGATGGATCATTGGAGTTTCAAAAAGAAAATAAAATAAAATTGTATTCTCCACCGATGCATCTGTGTGAAATTTTATTTTAATCGGATCAGCTACTGTGAAATGGTGGATTTTTTCAATAATATTTTGATTCTACCCCACTTTACAGTGTCAAAAAAAATATTCCAAAAGGGCAAGATTCAGCAAATTTCCTGTATGTTTTTTATTTGGAATTTATAATGAGATAGACTTAGTGTATATAAAAGTGCAGAAAATTGAGTCTTCTTTCAAAATTTTTAGAAATTGCAGTTACACCCAAAGTCTCTGGCGGGAATCGAACCCGCAACCCACAGATTGATTCCAGCACACGTCATAGAATTTTATTTATTTTTTTTTTTTGCAATATAAGAAAAACTAAACTTAGCTTTTTTATTTTTTGAAAATTTAAATTTTTAAAATGTTCTCAAAAATTTTTCTTAAATTTGTTATTGCTTTTGACGGTAACAAGATCGGGGCGAAAAATTTCCTTTGCAGAATGTATAAGAACACATGGGAGCATTCAAAAACATTACTAGGTTTTTGAAAGCAGCTATGAAATTTGAGAAAATTTGGCCTAAATTTAAAACATTAATATTAGTTTTGAAATGATTTTTCCCTTTTATTATTTTCTATTGTTACCTTTCAGAAAAATATAAATACACTAGCGGACCCGCATCGCCCCAATTTTAAGCCTTCAGACAAACTTTAGAGTAATAACACAACACAAATATTTAAATTGTCAATGTGATTTATTTGAATGGAATCAGTAGAGAAAGATTTGATGAACAATGTTTTTCGAATAACGAAATAACGAAGACGGTTTCCCAACACAGCCGATCGTGCGAAAAACTGGGAAATTCGAAATTAATTCCACAGACATCTAGTGATTTGCCTTGCGATTTATGAATGTTCATCGCAAATTCCAATCGAACGGGGAACTGAATCCGCCTGAGTTGGAATAGAAGGTCAGTTGGAATAATGGAAATTCGTGGGATAAGGACTTCTCTTGGAATTTCCCCTTGATGATTGTCGCATGAATCACATTGTTCGTTAGCTTTTTGACGGACAACCGCGTGCCGTTGCATGACACCTGTGAGATTGCGCAAACTCTAAGTGTACGTATAATGCCATCTATCGGATTTTAGCTGAGAACCTTCTATTTTTTCATTTGGAAAGACATTAAGGAATAATTTCACACAAAATTTCATATAAAATCTAGGTTTTCGATTTTTCCAATTTTCTGACTTTTCCGGAAGGAAAAATTCGCCCAGCCTTTCTCCTTTTATGAATTACTATGGATTTTGTATATTTGTTTATGTTTTCTGTATAACTTTACTTTAAAAAATGCCAAAAACTACTAAAGCTTTGGATCTGCTTTTAGTAATTTACCACACTAAGTTGGATAAAAAACTGAAATTTTAAAAATTTAAATTCAATATCTCGTAAAGCTAGTATACAGCTATAGGCATGTTTTTTATGTTTGTATATTTATTACCACATTTTTTCCTTTTCCCCCACTGTGGTAGACATATAACATTTGGCTAATAAGACACGTGTGGACCAACTAAGTACATATAAACAAAAATTTAGCACTAAACTCTCTAATATATCGTACAAGCCAGATAAAACAACAAAGAAACTTTAATTTTATTTTTTCACATAAAAAGTAAATTCATATTTGGATTATTTTATATGGTTTAAAATCCCATACAGCTACCAACAACAATGGAAGATGACCTTGTCGGCCACAAGACAAAACTCACCCAAAAAAACAAAAAAAAAAAAACTAACAACAGACTATAAAAAAAACTTTAGGGAGTAAAAAAAAATCTGTAAAGATAACATAAATTTTATGTTAAGCATATAAGTTAGTGAAAAAAATTAGAAAAATAAACTAAAAAAAATCCGGAGAAAAAGTCCCAAATCCTTCTCCCATTTTACTGATGATAAACTATTGCTATTGACCAAGGTTGGAGTTTGTTTTTTGAGATGGAGAAGCGAGTAAATAGATATATGTATATATTGTTTGAATAAAATTCTGTAGATGTTGGAAGGTTTTGTTGTTTTTTTGCATGGTTTACTTTAGGATTTTGTTATTGTTGTTTTTCTGTTGCATGGTTGTTGAAAATTATAACAAAATAAAATATGCTTAGTTTAGCTTAACTAAAATGTAAAGTTTGCATATTAAATATATAAACAAACACAATATAACCAAACAATATAAAAAAACAAGTACGAAAGTATTGTCGAACCCAGTCTATAATACCCTACACAGACTAAATGAGCAAAATCAATATTCTTATAAATTTTCAATAACTTATTTTCGTAATTGAATTTCGGTAGTGTATGTAGTGTATGTACGGGAGCTATCTTTTAGACTTCCAAATTAATGTAGCATAATTCAGGCTGAAATATCAGCTATCAAAAGGGCGGCTAACTGGCTCAGTTATAACAAGATATCAGGCAGGGATATTCGTATATATACTGACAGTCAGGCCGCAATAAAATCTCTAACAGGTGTATACACAACATCTAATTTGGTCCAGGAATGCCGGGCATCCTTAAACAGGCTGGCGAGACATTTAACAGTCGTATTCGAGTGGATACGGGGACACGGAGATACTACAGGCAACTGTGTTGCTGATGATTTGGCGAAAAAAGGCGCCATGTTACCTGACGCGTATGTGGTATTCCGCTATCCAAGTGCAAGCTACAAATTAGTAATTTCTACTATGAGCTCGCTCAGACAAGATGGGGTTGTCAACCCACATGCACTATAACCAGAATGATATGGCCCCGACTGAATCGTGGGCGAATCTTCTTAGCTTGTCACGCTCACAATAGCGTGTCGTAGTGGCGGTCATTACCGGACACTGCACTTTTGGCAACCACGCGAGGAGACTTGGCTTGCCCTACAACGTCTTCTGTACAAGTTGTGAAAACGAGGAGGAGGATGAAACCATTTTTCATTTTCTTTATTACTGTCCGGCATAAGGTGATCTACGCTTACGGTTTCTGGGACACCGTTCCATAAATAATCTTTCTTAGCTCTCGAATATGAGGCTTGAGGGCATCAATGCCTTTATAAGGAATAGTAATTGGTTATTAGGACCAGATTTGGGAACCTCTCGAGGGTAACCTAATAACCACTATATTATTGATATGCAACTTTTGTAAATCTACTACTCTCTTCCTTGAACATCCTCTTCTAAACTACTCAATTTTCCACTTCTCTCTTTTCATTCGTATCTGCCCCTCTTTCTTTCTAACTTTCTAATTTCAGGTAACACAAAGGGATCATTGCTTATACCCACGTGAGCTGTTCTTCTACTTTTCAACTTCGCGGCTGCCTGGAAACCTAACCTAACCAATGGGAGCTATGCCCAATTATAGATTAATCGCCATGAAATTAGGTCGTATGATTTATGTATATATGAAACTTATTTCTGTTGAATTCTATGTGGATGCCGACATTTCTAAAAGATTTATGTACAGTAGTATGTTTTTCTGTGAAATGAACTCATAAAGTTTGGAAATTAAAACTTTATGACCATTAAGGTCCTATTTCGTGAGGACATTTGTATGGGGGCTAGGTGAAAAATTTCAGCCCGTTTCAATAGGATTCGTTCAGCACGTGCTAAATCTTACCGAAATATCTTCAAAATTGCAACCTGTACTTTGCGCACAATTCGGAGTCAATCGTTATGCTTTAAGATGGATGTAAGACTAATATGTTGGGGCATTATAAACATCAGCACAAATTCCTAATAGCCTCCCCACTATATTGGTGTAGGGTATAAAAACCATTTAATACTATATCTGGAAGTTATACTATGTACATTTGCTGCTTGTGCTTCTACATATGTACTCATTTTAGCTTTTGCTTATTAAAAAGGATTTCTACAGTATGAATTTATATTCATTCATCTTCCATTACTTTGTGTATTGAAAAGTTCCCAGTAGGAAATCTTTATATAAAACTTATATACATTTTCTGTAAAAGGTCATGCACTTATTTCCTTTTTAATTTCGAAAAGACATAATTCAGAAGAGAGACTTGCTGTAAGCATTTTTTACCACTTATACTAAATTTGGACAAAATCTTGTAATTTTTCTTCATATTTCATTTGTTAAATAATTTAAGTAAACTATGGCTAGTTTTTCTCGAAATAAAACACACATTTCGATTATTTATTTCAAATATTTATGATTGTTTTCCATTAAGAACTTGGCAAATTTTAAATATTAACCCCCATATTCATAAAAAATTTAAAATTTAAACAATGTTTTAAAGCAAAATTTCCATACAAAATTTGATTCTAAAACGTTGTTTAAATGTAAAAATTGTTTATGAATATGGACTTAAGTGTATCACTTAAAAATGCGGGACATACAACAGATGGCGTATCTTTTGAACGCGGTTTCTGTTTTGAATAACTTATATGTCATTTTGAAGGGTAGATATTTATCATCTATTCTCACTTAGTTATTGAACATTGTAATGTAAACAACAACGTTTTTTCGCTTCGAAAGTATCGAATTTAGTACCAAAAAAGTGTCATCTGCGGGAAGTTTTGCTTTACTTCATAAATTTGAAAAAAAAGTGCCATTGAACCACACGATTTCTCATCAAAGCTAATGCTGAATGTTATCGTCCATGTTAACCCCATTACGTTAACATGGTTTCTGGTGGTTTTTACACGGAAGACAAAGAATACAAAGATAGAGTTGGAGGCATTATTTCATGGAGATTGTTGTAAAACTCAACACCGACTTAAAAAACTCATAGGAAGCTACTGAAATTATCTACCTCTAAGCATTCCGGAAGTTTTATTGAGACGGCATTTCACTCACTAGTAGGATATATCGAGAGATCGAATTTAGCAATTACACACTCGTCGCCTTTCCTGATATAGAAGGAGCCTTCAATAATGTGAAATCTGTAACCAAAATATGAGCACTAGGCTCCCTAAAACTTGATCAATTCACAGTTAGGTTTATTAGGTACCTTCTGAAATATAGGATCATTCGATCTGAAATTGGAATGACTACGATATCTATATCCGCCAAAAGAGGTACTCCCCAGGGGGTGTCCATCTTCATTTCTGTGGAACTTGGCCTTAAACTGTCTGCTCAGAAAAATAGACCCCCAAAATTATAAGACATCTGGGCACTATCTTCAGACTATTGACGGCTCTAGAAATATTAAATCGATGGAGTGTCGAGTGGCTTGAGTGTAAATCCCAGCAAAACTGAACTTGTACTGTTCTCACTTAAGACTAAGATCCCCCACTTTACGTTGCCCTGACTGAGCGGATTTGTCGCTCTCGGATTATGCAAAAGTATTTGGGCCTTATACTCGACAGGAAATTATCCTGAGAACTCAACACTAAGGCAAGGGCATCTAAGGCCATGATGGCTATGTGTGTCTGCAAAAATGCCATAGACACTTGATAGGGTATCAGACCCTGGAACGTGAACGGCAAGTTGATTCGATTATTTTATGGAGTCTCTGTCTGGTGGAAGGCAATGAATAGGACCTCCAACCATATACTCTTTGAAAAGGTACTAAGAAGTAGGAGCATTGCGTACTACCGCGACGAAGTCGCTTTTCACTCTACTTAACTAGCTACCAGCAGATCTAATCGCCAGAAAGTTCGCATTGAACATGCCCTTTAGGCTCAACGCCTTTAAGGCATGGAAATATAGGTCCTATGGAAATGCTTGCATAATAGCAAGTATTCAAGATCTTCGTTATCATATTGATTACTGCACCCCCATACCCATCTTTCAGAGGAACTTCGGTTTCAGTATAGAACCTGTCTCTCCCTTGTTCCAATGAAGCTATCCATTTATATGAATGGGTCCAGAAAAGGGGATAGAGTGAACGGTGGTGTATACATTCCTGAAATTAGGATAAGAATGTCTTTCAGACTCTCAAATGGTAGCAGCATTCTTCAGGCCGAGGTATCCGCCATTAGCAGAGCGGCCAATTGACTTAGATATTAAATGATATCTGGTGGAGATATTTGTATATACTGACTATAAAACCGCAATCAAATCCCAGACATCGAATATAGTCCAGGAATGCCGGAATCAGATGGCGAGACATGCAACAGTTGTACTCACTTTGGTATTGCTGATAACTTGGCAGGAGTAGGAGCCTCGTTTTCGGAAGATGAAATATACTTCCTTTGTGAATTCCGTTGTCGACTTGTAAACAATTCATAAACAATGCATATTACGAATATTCCCTAACAAGGTAGGGTAATTAATCCACCTGCGGCATTACGAGGATGATATGGCCTGCGTTGGATCGAAAACGCACGTCGTATCTATTTCGTTTACAGCGAATACGACTAAGCGATATGGTGGCAATGATCACCGGGCATTGCACTTTCGGTACCCATGCTGCAAGACTAGGGCTACCACATCATGACTTCTGCAGAAGTTGTCAGAATGAGGAGGAGTAAGAGAACACTTCTATTGTAATTGTCCGGCACTGAGTGACCTAAGTGCCAGAATCTTAGGTGAGCGATACTTTAGTAATCTCTCCGGGTTATCTGGGAAGGAACTAAGGTGGTTGATAAGACCGAACATACAAATTACACCTCATAGTGACTCAGCAACTGTCCCATGATGGTCTGCGTTAGCTGAATTTCTTGAATTCTTAAAATCTTCTCCTCTTAGTCCTCCAATTTTTACCTATATCTTTCTCATTTCTTTTAAAAACTTTACTCCTACTCAATCTATAGAATTCCCTATTCTTTTACTTATCTTTCTCATTTCTTTTGTTTTATTTTATCTTCAGGCACCACAAAGAGAATGTTCTAAGGACCCAAGTGAGCTGTATGATGAGAAGGTTTTGGACGGCTGCCTGAAAACCTAACCTACTGGAATTATCCAAAAGCATGGAAATTGGGTACCATACGAATTGAAGCCGAGATACCTTTAATGACAATTTTGCATATCTGAAATTATGCTTTAATGCTACAGAAAAAAAAAAATCATTTTTGCACCAAATCATTACTTGAACAATGGATCCAATACAATAACCCACCCGGCCAACTAGCCGAATGGACACCAAAGTCTAATATCCATGGCGGTAAGGTACCGAGGACCCAGTTCTCTTATCTCCAAGTATGACTGTTATATTTATGTGTGTTTCCACTACACAAAAATTGCCGAAAAACTTAAACAAATTTTGACAAAATTTATTTTTTCAACTAAAGTTTTTAGCGCTCAATTTCCAATTGGATACTATATTTGATAGTGTGTATTTGTGTGCGACTGCCAGGATGTGGTATGCGAATTGAATTTCATTTTGTATTTTAAACATGTGCCGTTGTTATTCATTTAACTCTAACATTTTATTCATTTCAACTCATTCGCATGAGACCGACTATGGAATTTCGATTATGCGACTAAATTAGGCTTTTAGGCACCGACAAATATTTTACTTTTTAAAAAAGGAAAAAGATTGCATTCTCGAAATTAAAATAATTGAAACTTAGTTGAACTTGCCAACGCTAAATCATTGCTAATGGGACATAATTATAAATTTATTAAGTTTTCTCTTCCAAAGTATCAAAAACTTTCGATTTTTCCTACTTTCCCAATATTTTGGAAAATTTCTTTTTCTAGCAGTTATTGGTAATTGGACAATATTTCGCTTAACGAAGAGTTCGTTCAGCCAGTTCAGTCTAGATTTCACAGTACCTAAAATTTTAACCCCACACATATGTGTTAGTACTTACATATATGTAAAGTATTTAGGCTGTTGCCAGTGTTATTGTAGGAAATTTAAACTTGAGTGATTTCCACAAACATTTCATTATTTGATATATGTATTTATACCATAAAATTTAGTTTTTGTTTACCACAAAAAATAAACAAAAAAATAACTACAACTCGCTAATACCTATACATAGGGAAAATTTACACACATATGCACATTTTACATGTGAAAAGGGCGAACGAAACGTTCATTAACCCTTAAGCTAAAATGGCCAAACGTGTTGAGTTTAGTTTTTATTTATTTATAATATAAACTTTTTTTTACTTTTCCTATACAAAGTATTTTATAAAGCGTACAAAGCGTTGATGAACTTTTAAACATTTTTTTTTTTCTTTTTCAGAAATATTTTTTTTTAATTTATGTTTGTAGTTTGTAGTCTAACATATGAGAAATGTGAAATATAAATAATCTTTTATAACAAAATCTACATAAATAGCAAGTAATTTGAAAAGTAAATTGTCTGATTGTAGAAATGAATAAATTAATTTTTGTAGTGTAAAAAAAAAATTAAGGCAAATGAATTATTTATGTAGGCATAGATTTTGTGATAAAATAAAGGGTACTTTTTTAGGCCCGATAGAACTTACAAAAAGATTAGCTCTCTAACGAACTGTTATACTTTGCTCACTTTTTGTCATTTATGATCAGTATACTCTGGCAAGTCATCATAATGCTTGTACAACTTATAGACGATTGCTTTATCGCGGATGTGCTAATTAACAAAATTGCCGCACATGGAGTGAGATCAATTCACTACAGACGCTACAAGCTCCATTACATCCAGAAAAATACACTATGTGGTGAGGTTTACAAGCCGGTGGCATTTCTATATATATATTCCCCTCGATCCTATAAAGAGCATAGGTCCTCAACAAACTTCTTCCAGTTAGATCTGTTCATCGCAATTGTTTTGAATTCACTCCAGCTTTTATTAATTTTTCTAGCCTCGCTACCAATGTGCCTTCGCCATGTGTGTGCTGGTCGGCTTCTTCTTCGACTCCCCTGAGGGTTCTATTCTATAGTATTCCTGGCAATGTTGGATATTGGCTTACGGACTGTGTGTCCAATCCAGTTCCACTTTCTTCTCTGTATTTCTACACACAACGGCATTTGACATCTTTCAGCCCACAGATTGTTCTTTAAAATGGTTCGGGGCCAGAAGATTCGCAGAATTCTTCGGAGACATTTATTTACGAAAATTTGCAAAGAGTTGATATTACTATCTTCAGACTGTAGAAATTTTAAATCGATGGAGTATCGATAGTGGTTTGAGTGTAAATCTCAGCAAAACTGAACTTGTACTGTTCTCACTAAAGACTAAGATCCCCAACTTCACGTTACCCCGACTGAGCGGAACCGAATTGTTGCTCTCGGATAATGCAAAGTATTTGGGGTTTATACTCGACAGGAAATTATCCTGGAAACTCAACACTGAAGCAAGGTCATCTAAGGCCACAATGGACACGAGATAGGGTATCAGACCCTGGAACTTGAACTGCCTAGTTGATACGGTTACTAAACCTATATTATTCTATGAGGCCTCTGTCTTTACTCTTTGAAAGGGTACTAAGAAGTATGGAAATCCTGCTAACAGGGACATTGCGTACTACAGCGACGAAGTCGTTCTTCACTCTACTTATCGGACTACCAGTAGATCTAATGGCCAGAAAGTTGGTATTGAATACGGCCTTTAGGCTCAACGCCTGTAAGGCATGAAAATAAAGGTCTTATGGACATGCTTGCATAATAGCAAGTATTCAAAATATTCCTGATCATATTGATTACTGCACTCCTATACCCTTCTTTCAGAGGAACTTCGATTTACGTTGGTGTTGATGATGTTGATTTTATGACTGCGTGATATCGAAGATGATTTCCATACTTTGCTGAGTTGGCTAAAAGATTCGGCTTATAATATCTTCACTAGATCCCTCAGTTCGGTTTATAACAGCTCCGCGGTAAGAGAATTTTTCAACTTCTTCTAATATTTTATTATTTATTAGAAAGGGATTCAAGTTTCCAGAATATATTCGAATTTATATTGATTTTCAGCCCGGCTTTTTCTGATATGTAGATGAGAGAGAAGGCATATATCGTCTGCATATTCGAGGTCCTCCAACCTTTCGTTCAGCCCCCATACGGTCTTCACACTATCCTGCACAATATTGAACAGCAGTGGAGACATCGCACACACTTGTATTCCAGTACCAATCTCAATCTTACGACTAAGCAGACCATCATGTGGAATTCGGCAGCTTTCTCCGGTGTACATACATTTCATTAATAGGATAAGCTTAAGTGGAACCCCTTTACAAATGTCTTCTCGAAATCAATAAAAGATAATGTACACAGGAGACCTCCATTCAACTTACTGCTCTACGATTACTCTTAATGAATTTATATGGTCCACGCACGACTTGTTAGGGCAAAGTCCAGCCTGTTGTTTCCTTAAATTTAGTACTAATTTGTCAGATAACCTTTTGGTTATAAAGTGAGAACTTATTTCTTCAAAAATGAATCCTGAGCTAGCGTTACGTTCAATGGTCTGGATTTTTTGTTTGATAATGTGTATGAAATTGATCAGGGCTAGATATGGTTTCAAAAGGATGGCGCAACTATCGATTTATTGAAATCAAAATTAACCGATAACTTGAATTCGAGAAATGGATCAGTCAATTAGTCTCCTGCGATTTGACACACCATGATTATTTCCTGTGGGGCCTCGTGATGTCACTATTTCATGCTGATGAACCAGAAACAATTGACGTCTTGGAGGTCAACATTGTGTTATTCGCAACATGCGGCCAAAATTGGACTTTAGGAATATGCTTCATCAAGAACAGCCGCGGTGACCACATTCCATATATTAATATTACGAATAAAAAACTTTAATTAAAATTTACATTTCTGTGTTATTTTTTTTTAATTTTAATGTCTATGGGGCTTAAAAAAACAGCCTTTATTATATCCTTTAAATATAATCTCTCTATTTATATACATATTAAAGGATTTACAATAATCCTCATAAAATTTATGTCCGTTTTTAATAACATATTATGTAAATATGCCATATATTACTTAATTAGGCAAAATTGTATGATTTTTTAAAACGTACGTACTTACAGAGTGCAACTTATAGACGACATCATACCTGAAATTAAAATAAAAGTAAAAGAATATTAACGCATAAATTTTATTTGTAAATATAATGTATTATAAATAAGTTTGACAAATAAGTGTTTTTAGATGAAAACAGTTATTATCTGCTTTACAACTAGTGAATTTTTTTGAAGTAACAAGTAAGAATGTAAGATTTCTTGTTTAATTCAAACATATCTTTTTGATTTAAATGAATGAGGTATATAGAACTACAAAGAGCAGAGATGATTTTGCATAGAATACATGACCTCAATCCATGAAGTCGATGTGAATACTGTATTATGGAAGGATAACAAATATGTCCGCCCATCATCGACATATGTATGTAGGTATTGAACGTTTCAGAAGAACCAATCCTGGTGAACAACAATCAAAGGTTCCGCGATATGTTAGAAAGCAGAAGGAATTCATCGAGATCAACTGCTCTCAAATTATTCGAAAATACAATGATCGCAAGGGTGGAGTAGATCTCATAGATGGTCTACAGGGTCGATACCATATTTGAGCTAAGATTTGCAGTAATAAAAGGTGGCACAAAAGTAATCCACCTATCAGAAACTGCTATAAATTTTGGCGATTATTGGTCAAATAAATAGTCAGTAATATTCCGCGTTCTGGAGCAGTGTAGCGTAACATTGTTTATTAACGTGTATTTCGCATGTGTTTACTACACAAATGTCAAAACGGAACTGACATTAGGGGCCAATCGCAAAATTTATAGCATTTTCTGATAGGAGGATTACTTTTGCGCCACCTTGTATGATGAGATTATTCTACCATTTTGTGGAACTGGTCTCTACAAATGCATTCATTTTATACAAACGTCTGCACGTCGATCAGCCCAATGCTTCCAACAATGTGTACGATTAAAGAACTGCTAGGAAATAGCTGCTGGACTTGTTTTCTTCAAAAATATACGGTCTGTAGGACGACCAAATGTTCCAAATCTCGGTGAGCCTTTGTCGCAACAGCCTGGCATATCAGGTGTTGGAAAAAGAGCTGCTCATCATGTTGCTTATGTTCAGGTCGATGCTAATGATCATTTTCTTGTTTGGGTGGTGAGAATAGCCAAAAACAGGCGCAAGAATTGCAAGAAATGTGACACCCAATTCGTTTGTTCCAAATTCGATCTGCCTTTCTGCCGTCAATTCGATTAAAATTGTTTCTGGAACCACCATGCAAAAAAATAGTGTGTATTTTAAATTTGTTTGTTCCCTTCTCTCAATAAAATTTGTTTATACAATCTACTTAACAGAAATTCATCGGATAAATTTTACGGTCTTTTCATGTAAGCATAAATCTTACTACTATCAATCCATAATTTTACATAGCCGCTCTATAATTCCCGCATCAGGAAAATACATTAACGTATGCGGAATGAAATTGCAACAAAACAGAAATCGCTATATTTATTTCCAACGTTAAAACAAATCACATATAAATGTATTATGTATGCAGTTATGAAGAAATTTATATACAGGTATTGAAAATACTGATGGCCTTTTCCGAGCTCCTATTTGATTTTCATGGTCGGATTTTTCTCGATTTTTATTTTAAACTAGAGGATACCCGGCGTGTGCTACTTTAAAAAAAGTTCCAGAGTCCATTTGAAATTTTTTAAGAAGGACAGCAATTCTATTTAAATTTTATTTCTGGGATATGGATACAACAAATTATTAAAACTAGAGTTTCGTCCATTATTTCTTGCATAAATTTATATTAACTTCGATTTCTGTCGTCGAACAGGTCTGAGTTGAAGAACAACTCGCGCGTCATCGTGATTATTTCTTAAGGAAGTTCAGGCCGATTTTTGTTGTTTGGGTTTCGAGAGTTCTGCGTCTCATCTCGTATTCGTATTGATTTTACACGTCGCATAACTGTTTTTCACAGGTTTATGTCGTGCACATGTATTCGGTTTGTTATAACCCTGATTTGGGGTTATGAGAATACACAGTTTATATAGGTATTTTGTGAAGAGATACCTGGTGGTTGACCATTCCAAACTTATTGCAGGAGACCCATTAAAACTCAATTGAAGAAACTCTGGTTGAGGACCATATAAAACTCATTTTTGATGGAGAATCTGATGGACAGATTAACTGTGAAATATCTCGGAATACAACTTTAATAGTTTGCCATTTAATGTTAAAGTAAAAACAAAAAAATGGATTTATGGTGCTAGCTTTATTAGTTCCAGGGATATAGAGATACCGATTATGTGTCTAAAACCATCTTCACAAAATTGCCTTTCTAATGAATCCGGCTTGGAGCTCATCATTTGGATGGCTTTATAGTTTATAACGGACATAGGTAGAAACAATGTTTGTGTTTTATATATAGACTAGCTAATACCCGGTGCGCTTCGCTACCCCCTCGAAGTAAAATGCATATTAAGTAAAGGTTAAAAAAAAATATTTATTTAGTAATTAAAATATACATTGTTTCTTTAATATTATTTCTTATTCTATTTTTTTGATGTACAATATATTCAGTATATATACAATTTAAAAATAATAAATTAATGAACTATTTATTTCTTACTTCAAATTCCAAAATATTCATATTGATACTTAATATGAGGACTATATCTGTTATAGTTTTCCAGATATGCAGTTTTTTGTAAAAAATATTTCTATTGAAACTAAAATTACTTGTACAAAATTTGGAAACTCTAACTGATATAGTTTCCTTGATACGCAGATTTTAGTGTATACTACATATGGGAAGTGACACGCCTACGTTTGCTGGTCCGCCTATTTTTGGTCATAATATTCATATTGAAGCTAAAGTTACTTGTACAAAATTTGGAAACTGTAACATGTATACTTTCCCTGATATGCAGATTTTAGTATTTACTGCATATAAGAGGTGACATGCCCACAATTGCTGGTCCGCTCATTTTCGTCCAAAATATTTCTACTGAAACTTAAATTACTAGTACAAAATTTGTAAACTCTATCTGTTATAGTTTCCTTCATACGCAGATTTTAGTATTTAATTTTAGTATTTAATTCATATAGGAGGCACCACTCCCTCTTTTGCTGGTCCGCCCATTTTAGTCCAAAATATTTCAAGTGAAACTAAAATTACTTGTAAAAAAATTGGAAACTCTAGCTGTTTCCTTGGTACGCAGATTTTAGTATTTACTACATATGGGAGGTGACCCGCCCACTTTTGCTGGTCCACCCATTTTTGGCCAAAATATTCATGTTGAAACTAATGTAACTTGTGGAAAATTTGGAAACTCTAGCTTTTATAGTTTCCATGATATGCAAATTTTGGTATTTAATTCATATGGAAGGCACCACGCCCACTTTTGCAGGTCCACCCATTTTTGTCCAAAATATTTATATTAAATCTAAAGTTACTTGTTCTAAATTTGGGTATTTTAGCTGTTATAGTTTCCCAGATATTAGGATATTAGTATTTACTTCATATGGGTGGTGTCACGCCCACTATTGCTGAACCGCCCGTTTTTATCCAAAATATTCATATTGAAACTAAAGTTACTTGTACAAAATTTAGGAACTCTAGCTCTTATAGTTTACATCACATTTAGTATTTACTTCATATGGGAGGTACCACGCCCACTTTAGTTGGTCCGCCCATTTTTGTTAAAAACATTTGTATTGAAGTTAAAGTTACTTGTATTTAATTTGGTAATTTTAGCTGTTACAGTTTCTTAGAATTTCAGATTTTAGTATTAACTACGTATGGGGGGTGCCACACCCACTTTCGGTGGTCCACCCATTTTCGTTCAAAACATTCATTTTGATACTAAAGTTACTTGTACAAAATTTGGGAACTCTTGGTGTTATAGTTTTCCTGACATTCAGATTTTAGTATTTACTTCATATGGGAGGTACCACGACCACTTCAGTTGGTCCGCCCACTTTTTATCCAAAACATTTATATTGAAACTAAAGTTACTTGTACAAAAATTAGGAACTCTAGGTGTTATAGTTTTCCTGACATTCAGATTTTAGTATTTACTTATTATGGGAGGTGCCACGCCCACTATTGCTGGTCTGCCCATTTTTGTCCAAAATATTTATATTGAAACTAAAGTTCCTTGTACAAAATTTGGGAACTCTAGCTGATATACTTTTTGAAATATACGCATTTTGTTTTTGACTTGAAAAAGGAGGTAATGTTGTATAAATGGGCGTGGCACATCGCCCACGTAAAATTTCAAAATAAGAAGTAGCCTATAGTTCCTTCCAGAGATACGGGAAGACATTGTGAAGATTTCATGAAAATCGGTTCAGCCGTTTAGCCGTCTATAAAGTCCAAACAAACAAACAGACAAACAAATATACATACAAACACACATTGACTTTTATATATATAGATTATCTACAAAAACTCTTCCATTTAAAAAGGTCTAAAAACTCTCAAGTTATTTTTAATTTATGTGCTGTTTTTCTTAAATAACAAAACACATGTTAAATTTCCACTCAAAGTACTCGTTTGGATTAGAAAAACAGCACATTAATGAAATTGGGACATTTTTTCACTTTAGAAGGTCTGGAATTTGAAGGGTGTTGGAAAACACCATAATCATCAGGGCGTGACAGTTGGATGATGGAACAGTTAAAAAGAACTTTCTTTTTTAAAAAAAATAATCTCTGATGTTTCTGTTTATGAAATGATGAATTTTGTATACACATTTCATAATATATTAATTAGAACTGATGGTCAAATCATATTCCAAAAAAGTCAGAATTTTCAATTTACATCTGATTGATTAAGATCCATATATATATTTTTTTTTTAGAAAAAAGATTATGTTCTACTTTGCACATCTGATCAATAATAGGTTTTTTTTTTATTTGTGCTATTTTTTCTTTACTTATACACGAAAAAAGATTTGCAATACCTCTCACCTGGCCCAAGTTAGAATTTTTCTAAAATAACTCATTATTTGGTTGTCTGTCTACCCACCCGGCGTTAATGTGATAAAATGGTACGAATAAATCCAATTTTATTTAAAACTTAAAAGCTCAAATCTAGACATATCAAATGACCTATATCTCAAAAACCGTTATTTAATTTTTATTTTAGAATATATATGTTGATGACTGGTTGTTCAGTGATATATTTGTACAAGTTTTCAAGGTACACACTCTTTTAGTTTATGCAACAATATGTATGATTTTATTATTTTTTTTACAATTTGTTAGAATCGCAGATGACAAATCTGAAAAGTGATTTTCTGTCCCCATTTAGTTCTCACTTAATTCACATGTTACCTTTTCAAAATGGTATGTCAAAATAAACCAAACTTCATACCAAGGAGATAACTAAAAAGGTTTTTTATATGTTGTTAATCCGATTAAGTCATTTTCTTATAAGCGTATACTTAATATTCAATAGCACTAAAATATCAATCATACGCCTCAATATGTTAAGAAGGTATTATAAATTAATTATTTAAATAACTCAATTTTCTGTTTTTAAATAGATTTAAAATTCAAAAAAAAAAAGTAGAAGTAGAAGTTAATGCTTGTCTTAAACTGTATTCCACAAAATTTAAACCACATTAAGTCAAGTTGAAAACAAGAAAAGGAACAAAATTCTCATAAATCGATTTAAATGTACATTGTACATACTAACTAGAAAAGATATACAGAAATATAAACATATAAATACCATAAGTATTTGACTCGACAAGAATAAAAATTCAGGAACAAAATATACATTTATTTTAAGCAGTAATATTTTTACAACACACAGAATTTAAACATATGTATACAAAAGAAAAAACCAAAAGCAAATCTGAGCCAAATATTTATAAAAAAACATAACAGAAAACAAATAAAAATAAAAAATATTTGTAGTATAAAGCAACAAAAATCCCATAAATCTTGTTAAGATTAAAATTTAAGCAAAACGAATAAAAATATAAAAAAACACTCATACGTCAAGGTGTCTTCAAAAATTCATTGTTTAAATACACACAGCTTAAAATAAATTTGAGTGAAAACAATACAAAAAAATATAAGAAAATTTGAAAGCTAGTAAGTGTTTACTTTTGATTGTGTGTTTATTTCCCTAACAGAAAAAAAACTGAAAATGGAAAAAAATCTATAACAAATGCCAGGCAAATGCTAGACCAACAATTCACAACACATTTACTTTGTGGTTTAGTAAGCACAAAAAGAGTCTGAAATTTACTTAAATACTAATGAAAATGATCCGGAAAATAATTACACCAATGTTTATAGATGTAAGCAAGCACATGGTTAAATTCTAAAAAAAAAAATCACATCAATAAAACTGGCCTATACTAGCAAATAATAAAATAATAATGTGGCATCAACCATTAACCACCAAAGAATTGTGACATATTATAGTCGTGAAACCCAGTTTGGCACAATAGGCGAAGCTCTAGAAACGTTGCACAGTGGCTCAGAATCGTTTTTTATCAGCCAAAACTCTGTAACTTTTGACCCGATAGAGATATTTTAGAATTTTTTTTCTGATGGACAGAAGATATCTTCTTGAATTGTTCTCCAGTTTTAAGGTTAAACTTGAACTTTTAATTTTTGTATAGCATTTAATTTTTTACTTATTAAAAAAATTATCAGCATTTCATTAATACCATGGATAATTTTGAGAACAATTGTATAACAGGTTCCACTACACCCGGTTTTTAAAGTACCGGTTCCACTAGAATCGGTTGTTTTTGAAAAAAAAATACAATTTTCAAAAGTTTATTTTGTTTTTTATTTCAAAAACATTAAGAACAAACATTTTTATTTTTTATAATAACAAAAATTTGTTAATGTTTATTTTACTTATTTTATTTTACTTAAGTAACAATACTATTCCTTTTTTCCTGGGCTTCTTCTGATAAGACTCCAGGTGGTACTAAATTATGGTTAATGATATCTTCTTAATGATAAAGGCTTTTGTGAACAGTTGCAGACATATTTCTTCATGGAAATTTGATTGTATATATTCGTGAAGTTTTCTTTGCATAATCACCAAATTTTCTAACATCAATTTGTTTCTTGCGTACATTGATAATTGTTTTAAATCTTGAAATAAGATTTATATCAACACCTGTTATTTAAAATGCTCTTTTAGGATCTGAAAAGAACCTTTTTGCTGTGTCCCTATCATTCCATTACCTGATCCTTGTTTTGGTTTATCTATTATCAACCCATATTTGAGAAACTCGTCCTGAACATGTTTTTTAAAAACTTATTAACTCTTTATTGGTATCAATGTTTCTTATTGATCCTGTAGGTCCAAAATCCAAATCATATTTTTATGTGTGCCATAAATCGTATTCTTGTATGTAGCGGTGAAAATTCATATTCATATGCATTAGTATTATCTGATGATTTTTCCGGCACTTGGTTTAAGTAGCTTGATGTTGTATGACATATAATGCAGAAAAGGAAGGAAGCCTTTGTGTCAGTCAAAGCCTGGCCTACTTATCCATCTATCATCGTTAGCACTAATTAGTAGCTTACTTCAAATGTCTGGCCGTCAATCTCTAATTCGAATGGCTGTAGTGTTGTAATTTGGGCTCTAATATCACTGACTTCTTTTTTAATGACTTCATGAGTTTCCTTTTTAAATTCAAATTTTATTGCTCTGCAGTATTGTGTAGAAGATGGTGTTTGATTTTTCCAAATATCCTTTGTGTGGATCCTACTGGTCGAAGGCTCCAAGTCTTCCAATTTTTTTATAAATCGCAATGGTACGAATGACACCATACATATTGTTTGTATTGTTTTTGTCCATAAGAACCATCACATCACTATTTTCAAAAGGGAGTTAAGTTTCCATATTTCTTTAAATCATTTCCTTTAAATTAAAGTAGCAAGCGCTGAGCTGTATGATTAAGTTTATCTGCCGAAATCGATGTGATTGTAATAGTGTCCACTGGTGGCAAACAATCCTTCTTAGCAGCAGTTATATATCCGATTTCTTCATTGATATCCTTAAGCTTCCGCTTTTTAGATTTATTGCTACATTTGATGACTGATTTTGCTGGTCTGCCAAGATTGTTTTGGTTTGTACTTTCTGAAGATACCTGGACAGTAAGTTCGCCCTTTAACGAGTTTTCAAATATAGTATAAAATCTTTGTTTGCTCCATTTGCTCTCGATCTCCAACATCCAGATGCATAAAGCCTCGCTGCACTTCAGTGCCTCTGAAGGACTAGTTCATACTCCGCCGGTTGTACCAATGCAGACTGATCTCTGGACTTTACCATACAAGAGATACATAAGTAAGAATTGGACGTACAATAGCCGTATACATCCATTTAACTATGCTTGGACTAAGTCCCGATTTTTTACCAAACATCTTAGGACAGGTATAGTACGCCACCGTTGTTGAGTATTCAGTTTCCATGATAATTAAGAGTCCAGTATAGTACCTAGATATTTTTCATTATTTGAAAGGGGGATTTCACAGCTTTTCAACTGTGGAAGTTTGAAGCTTGGAATCTTGGTCTTTGTCGTGAAAAGTACAAGTTCTGTTTTGCTTGGATTAACCCCAAGACCACTTACCATGATCCAGTTGTCGAGCAACCCTAAAGCAATGGACATAATATCGCTGATCACATCCGGAAACAATCCTGATACGAGTATCACCACATTATCCTCATAAGATAATGGTGACTTGAATGGTGGGAAACTGCCAATCGCCCATGATATCCTGTCATAGGAGATGATGTTTCTGTCGATGTTGAGAAAAGTTCTACCTTGGCTCTCAATATTCGTAGCAATATCCTTGCATCCTGGGAAATGTGTATTCAGTAGGATGTCAAGTGACTCTGCTGAGGATTCGGACCAGGAGTCATCCTTCCTTTTGATAAAGGAAGGATTGCATTGCCCCTTCTGCTGAGTCTTGCACAGTCTTTCGTGTTATCTATAGATTCACAGAAGCTTCTCTATGAGTTTATTTTTGCGACTACTATAGCTTTATTGTAAACTTTTAGTTGATCACGATATAGTTGCCATGATTTACTATTATAGCTAATGTTAAAGGCTCTACGTGTTTCCCTACGTAGTTTAGATAGCTCCGAATCCCACTAAGGGGAGAAGATTTTCTTAGCCTTAGTGACTGGACAGGAAACTTCGAAAGCTTTAACAACAGTTTTCCTCTATTCTTTCAAGACCAGTGATTGAATTTGCAACAACTGGCATATTCTTAAGTTTATGTCTGAGGATCCCATTAAATTATAACCAATCAGTCATTCTTGGGTTCCTAAATTGTATTTTCTCTGTCAAGTTCTGAAGTCTAATTTCGAAAAGAATACAATTATGGTCAGAAAACGACCATTTATTGGATACCCTCCACCTATTTACTGATACCGTACACCTATCATTTATGAGCGTAATATTTAATACTTCCTCCCATCCATTATAGTTATCCGAACTTGGAAAAATTAATGTTGCCGTGTTACCAGAATTACATATACTTATTACTGCTAAGAAAGTCCATTACTAAAACCTTAAATAAATTTTTTCACCATTTATCTATAATTTTAAATTCCAAAATAATGTGTTTATAAATTTAAAGCATCTGTAGTTAAAGGCCAATGTCAATTTCCAGCATTCTAATTTTTACACAATTTCATCTAATCTTATTTCAATTGTTGTAAACATGTTACTAAATTTAACTTAATACCAATTTACCTCTCTGTCAGGACGCTGCATCATTACAAGCCAAAAAAACAAACATGTAATATTTTTCGTTTTTTTTTAAATGGAAGTAAAATCCTTGACTAAGTTAACTAAGCAAAAAAAGCTAAAAAAAAAAAAATAAACACGAAATAAGAGTGAAAAACAGCAGCCTTGTTATATTCCGCATTTTATCCGTTTTTGTATTTTTCTATTTTTTGTTTTGCTCTTTTTGTGAAAAAAAAAAAAAACTTAAAAAAAGTTTTAAAAAATTGCCAGCACAATATTTTCCAAGCTAAAAACAGATTCTGTTTGTAGATTTGAGTGTATTAAACACAACAGTACAAGTTTGAATTTAAACATGAGCCTAGAAAAATAAAAAGTAAGAATGAAAAAAAACATGAAAATGATTTTAAATAAAATTTGTAGCAGTTTTTATTGTTTGGTTGCTGTTGTTAGTACTTACCCTGAATGGCTTTAAAATTATGTTCATTTTTTTTTTTTTCAACACTTTATAAATATTATGACATGAAAAACTGGCAATATGCAGTTTTTTTTCTATGGCCGGAATATACATCATGGCAGAAGACCTTGAATTTGGAGCATGATGAGGCTTGGAGACATCAATGGCAAAGAGCTAAATTTATTTTTCTTTCCTTTAAATTATGTATGTAGTAAATTTGTTGCAAGCTGCATTGTAATTTGGGTACTGGATACTGTTGCACTATAGGCTTTAAAACAAATACTAGAAAAATAAATTTGTATTTCAATTGTGTTTGGAAGCATGTCTACTATGGGATACGATACCTATTATGGATCATATGAAGACCAAGAATTGGCGGCTCCTAAAAGCTTATAGTCGTTAGTTTTTCATTTAATTATTAAGCACGAATTAGACGGAACAATATAGAGGCTAGTACGTCTGAGTGCATAACTTCACTTACACAACACGTTATAGGCAAATTTGATTAGATCCAGCTCGTCACTAGCCAGGAAAAACTCTAGTCTACTTAACTGCATAGCTCAACAGTCTAAAAAACACACGGTCATGACCGTATAGGTTCGACTCTACTACCAAAGTGTAGTAAAACCCTATACTCAGTTTGTCAATTGGTAACCAAATTTTTTATGGGCTTCCAGAGATTCTAAAAATCAGTGGGTCCTCAAAAATATGTGTCATCAGTTCTTGGCCAACACCTAATTCAGACTCGGTGATAACGTTTAACTACATATAGCTATATAAGCAAATCTTGCTTATATTTTTGATAAAAATATGAAGGAAGAAATTTAGTTTCACTTCTTTTAGAATAACTTACAGAGACTCCTAATTTTTACTAATAATATTTAGGCAACTTGTATAGATACGGGAAAGCTGAACCACTCTTGTGACCATAGCAATGCAACTTCATAACGATAACTTTGTACCTTAAACATTTTCATTTTTTATACAGAAGGTATGCTCAAGTGCACACTTCTTTATTGTGCTGCAATAGCGGAGAATGGGCAAGTCATTATCACTATCACCTGGGCTCACAACCCATTCTTGATCACACAAGACTTTATATATGAAAAAACTTTGACATCTTTGAAATGGTTAAGGTTAATGGAGCTTTTGGAGAGTTACACACATGTCTGCCTAAATGAGCCAAATTTTACTTTACTTTGTATATAGTCCTGAAAAGGGATTTATGTCAGCGCGGACTCTTCCCCCTGACGATGTCATAAGGGCATATACTGATGGCTCAAAATGGAGCAGTAGGGTCGGTGGGGGTTTCTTTATTGATAACTTTTGGATTAAATCTTACTTCAAGCTAACTAAGCCTGGATTAAATCCTATTGGATTAAATCTACTTTAAGCTACCAGGCTGAAGACCCGTACAGAATGGCTCTTCAGGCGGAAGTTACGGCCATTAAACCTGCATCCAAATGGCTGAGGTTTTATCAAATATCTGGTGATATATGCATATTTACTGATATCAAGGCTGCTGTTAACGGAATAGCGGGTGTCTTCACGACATCTAGGTTTATCGAGGAATCCCTTAATGAGATAGCGTGACATTCTAGGATAACGCCTATATGGGTCCCTGGTCACGATGCAAATCAGGGTAATTGTAAAACAGATGAACTGGCCAAAAGGGGTGCGATTGTGGATTGATGAGGAGATCGACCCCTTTTCTGGTATTTCCCTTGCTAAATGCAAGATGGCTCTATATCAGATACTAAATGAGTCTGCACAAAGCAGGTGGACCAACGAGTCTTCCTGTGTTATATATAGATCTACTTGGCCCGTATATGATGCCAACAGGACGAATCTAATTATGGAATTTCGTCTCGAGCAAATAAGGCTAATTGTTTCCTTCATTACGGGTCACTATATAATTGGGACACATGGTAATAGACTGGGCCTACGTTACAATGACTACTATAGGAGCTGTCATAATAAGGAAGAGGAGGACACTGTTAACTAAAAGAGACTACACATGTAAGCATATTTTTTGTATACCTTATAAGTTATTGTAAAAAAGTGGCCATAGCTTCAGTATAATGACCAATGCCGGAAATCGCGTTAACCTACACAAATATCGATTTGAAACCAAAATTTTACATAGATCAGTTGTATTAAAATATCATACTATATGTTTTTGTGTAAATCGAGAAATATGTATGCAAAAATCAAACTGTTGGATTTTGTGTATATCAGATCATATTAGATCCACTTCCGAAAATCAATTGAATATGCATAAATTTCTTATAATTATCATAATCAGTTTTAACCATAATCAGTTTTAACCACCGATCTATATTTTATGAAGATCGGCCAATAATTAGTCATAGGTTCCATATGAAAATCTTATAAATATCGATATATATTCAACCAAAATTTCAAACAGATCAATTGTATTAAAACACCATAGTATTGGTTTTTGTGACAATCAGTCCATAATTTGCCAAAGCTCTCATATAATATACATAGATATTAGGGCACAAAATTTTACGATAATAACAAATTTATGATAATGGATCGGTCCTTATTTGACCATAGCCACCATATATAGTCAACTTCCTAAAATCACTTAAATATGCCTGGTTCTCTAATAAGTATCATAACCAGTTTTAAATTCGATATCAATAGTCCACATGTACACATGAATCACCGCACCTAATTAAATTAAGATTGGCCCATAATTGCTCATAGCTCCTATATACGACCCACATCCGGAAAAAAACGTTATCAAACATAAATATCGATCCATCTAACACTGTAAACTAATTTCTAGTAAAACAAAAACCAAGCAAATCGAATGAACCAGATAATAGTAATTTTGCACATCATTTAGACTATAAATAATGTTAAAATAAAAAACCATAAACCAAAAGAAATGTTAAAACTGTTGTTGTTATACCCTTCACCAATAATGTCAAGGGAACATATAAGTTTGTTATTCCATTTGCAATTTCCTCATTTTTCATTTGCCACTTCATAAAATGTATATATTCAGGATCGTTATACAAGGTGGCGCAAAAGTAAACTTCCGATGTTTTTTGGCTGTAATTAAAAAAAATGAAATACCTTGATTCCTCTTGTGGATTATTTTGATTTGGTCTTTTAATTTTTTTTACATCAAGAGAATATGATGTCATGTAAATGACCGCCGCCACAGTTGGTTGTCATTTGAGCCCTTTTTATGGCATTTTCCATCACTTTGGCCAAAACTTCCGGCGATAGGTCCTCACATTCTTGACGGATGTTATCTTTAAGAGCTGCAAGAGTCTGTGGCTTGTTGTCATAAAGCCGCGACTTCAAAGAGCACCACAAAAAGAAGTCTGGAGCGGTCAAATCAGGCGATCTTGCTGGCCAGTGCAAATCTCCAAAACGGGAGATTGTGCGCCCGGGAAATGCATCCTTCAGCATATCGGTTGTGGCAGGTGCAGAGTGTGCTGTTGCACCGTCCTGTTGGAACCACGTGTTTTCCAATCCCAATTCATCAAGTTGCGGCAAAAAGAACTCGTTGATCATTGCTCTGTAGCGCTTACCATTCACAGTAACCGTTTGGCCCGCGACGTCTTCGAAAAAAAGATCCGATGAGTCCTCCAGCGAAAACAGCACACCATACGGTGACTTTGAGCGGGTGTAATGGCTTTTCGTGGGTTACACGCGGATTTTCAGTGCCCCAGAAGCGTAAATTTTGCTTATTTACGTACCCGCTAAGATGGAAATGGGCCTCATCACTCATGATTATTTTTGATGAAAAATCATCTTCCTCTTGGTGGTGATTAGGGATGGCTTGAGCGTATGTTAGACGCGATTGGAGGTCAGCAGCTAACAGCTGATGCACCGTCTGGAATTTGTACGGAAACATCTTCAAATCTTGTACCAAAATTCGCTGTAGAGACCGTCGACTGATACCCATTTGCGTGGCACGTCGTCTGGTCGATGTCGACGGCGCTTCCATGGAATCCTCGGCTACAGCAGCAATATTCTCTGCAGAACGGCTACTCCGGGGTCTGCCACGCCTGGCAGCATCTCGTGTTGTGCCAGTCTCTTCGAGGCGAGTGGCTAAACGTCGCAGTGTTTCAACAGTAGGCGTTGGACGGCCAGGAAATCTGTGACGAATTTCACGTTGTGCCAAAGTCACCGACCGATTATTGGTAAAATAAATAGTCAGCAATATTCCGCGTTCTGGAGCAGTGTAGCGTAACATTGTTTATTAACGTGTATTTTGCATGTGTTTACTACACAAACGTCAAAACAGAACTGACATTAGGGGCCAATCGCAAAATTTATAGCATTTTCTGATAGAAGGATTACTTTTGCGCCACCTTGTAGTCAGTGGAGTCGATATATACATGCCCGTCTCGTTAGTATGTCGAAATTAACACCAAATAATTTATATGCATGATTGATACATCAATATATCCGCAATAGTTAATTTTAGATTGCTATTTAAAATCGAGAAAATCGGCAACAAATGGCTGAGATGTAAGCAGAAACGCAGACTGACGATCTCTAATCTAACTCGAAAACACTCCCTTCAGACGGGCGGACGTATGAATCTGCAAACACACAAACAATATACTTGAAAAAATAGAGCATTTTTGAAAAATTCTAGAAAGTTCTAGGAGAGCGATATCAAAACTCTATTTTGGGATTGGTAAAGTCAGAATCGAACTACTTAAAATTATTTTTTTTGGTAATATTAGGCTATGCCTTGGTGGGGAACTACTGGGCCAGAGTTGATAAATTTTACAATATCACAAAATTCTAAAATACATGGCTCTAGAAAACGGGGGAAGTAGATGTCCTTAATGTGTATTAAGTCCTTGTCGAACTGCTGGGGAGTGTTAAAACTATTTCTTATCAATCAAAGACGAAATTTTTCCATTCCTCCTTAATTAGTTATTAATTTGCGAAAACTGATTTTAACAATAGTCATAAGAAAGATGAATAGGCTTGTTAGTGGTGCAGAAACCAGTCATTTCATTAGTTATTTGAATTTCATCAGATATAAAAAAAATTATATTTTCTAAAAGTATCAACCTTATCTGATGAGCAGTATCCATTTACTTGTGGTCAAAACTCGAAACTTCAAATACAATATGCAATTTCTAAACGATATCTGATTTTGATAAAATTTCCAGAATTTGCTTTAAGATGCCGGAGAATAATTTTAAAGCTTGTTTTGGAATTCGAAAATATGTGTCACCCTAATATTCATATATATCTCTCTAATTTGTTTGTTTTTATGCTACACCTTAGGCGTTTTAATGTTATATCTTCTTGAAAATAAATTAGTCAGATGGTTGTTACGATGTTTTTATTTTTGTTTTCAAACATTGTTGTAATGCTAATACTCTTTACTCTTAAGATGTTAATTTAATTTGTGAAAAAGAAGCTGAATTTTTCCATGTAAAAATAAATGAACATCACTTCCTTGAAACCAAAAATAATATTAAGCTTAAGGTTTAATGTTTGCTAGTTTATTTTTATATTATGAATGAGTTTAACAGCCTCATGGCTGTATTTGTTAAATTTCATTTTTATTTTTGTTAAACAAATGTCAAGGTAACTAATCGTACATGAACTGTACATCTTTAGAGATTAATATTTAATAATATTTACTTGAAAAACACAAACACATGTAAAGAAGCACAACAGCACACCTTTACATACTTCCTTCCGTATGTTATTTATATGTATACATTAGGATGGGTCTAATAAGAGTAGTGGATAATCCTAATTAGAACTAATGTTTGTTTTAAGATACCATTTTCAGTTCCATATGAATGGTATTATCGTAATGTATACATGAACATTTTTTTACTTTTTCCAGCAGTTCTCTCAATACAAAATGTTAATTTTTGTTATTATTCTTGTTACATTTCCTCATATTTTTAATTTTATCTCCTATAAGGAGCGATTATACTAAGACCAATAACTGAAATATACATTATACAAGAGAGTCTACATAGAACAGTTTTTTATCATAGAACAGTTTTCTATAAAAAATGACTTCATAGGGCAGTTTTGTATAGAGAAGTGTCTTCATAGAACAGTTCTCTATAGAAAACTGTCTTCACAGTAAAGTTTTCTATAAAAAAAGTGTCTTCATAGGACAGTTTTCTATAGAAAAGTGTCTTCATAGGACAGTTTTCTATAGAAAAGTGTTTTCATAGGACAGTTTTCTATAGAACAGTTGCTTCATTGGACGGTTTTCTATAGAAAAGCGTTTTCACTGGACGGTTTTCTTAAGAAAAGTGTCTTAATAGGACAGTTTTCTATGGAAAAGTGTCTTCATAGGAGAGTTTTATATAGAAAAGTTGCTTCATTGGACAGTTTTCTAATAAAAAGTTTCTTCACAGCACAGTTTTCTACAGAAAGGTGCCTTCATAGGCCAGATTTCTATAGAAAAGTGTTTTCATAGGACAGCTTTCTATAAAAAAGTGTCTTCACAGGACAGTTTTCTATAAAAAAGTGTCTTTGCAGGACAATTTTCTATAGAAAAGTGTATTTACGGAACAGTTTTCTTTAGAAAAGTGTCTTCACAGGACAGTTTTCTATAGAAAAGTGTCTTCCCAGGAGAGTTTTCTATAGAAAAGTGTCTTCACAGGTCAGCTTTCTAAAGGAAAGTGTCTTCCCAGGATAGTTTTTTTATAGAAAAGTGTCTTCACAGGACAGTTTTTTATAGAAAAGTGTATTAACAGGACAGTTTTCTATAGAAAAGTGTCTTCACAGGACAGTTTTCTATAAAGAAGTGTCTTAACAGGACAGTTTTCTATAAAAAAGTGTCTTCATAGGACAGTTTTCTGTAGAAAAGTGTCTTCACAGGACTGTTTTCTATAGAAAAGTGTCTTCACAGGACAGTTTTCTATAGAAAAGTGTCTTCATAGGACAGTTTTCTGTAAAAAAGTGTCTTCATAGGACAGTTTTCTATAAAAAAGTGTCTTCATAGGACAGTTTTCTATAGAAAAGTGTCTTCATAGGACAGTTTTCTATAGAAAAGTGTCTAGATAGGACAGTTTTCTATAGCAAAGTTGCTTCATTGGACAGTTTTCTATAGAAAAGTGTCTTCACAGGACAGGTTTCTATAGAAAAGTGTCTTCACAGAACAGTTTTATATAAAAAAATGTCTTCATAGGACAGTTTTCTATAGAAAAGTGTCTTGATAGGACAGTTTTCTATAGAAAAGTGTCTTCACAGGACAGTTTTCTATAGAAAAGTATCTTCACAGGACAGTTTTCTATAGAAAATTGTCTTCATAGGACAGTCTTCTATAGAAAAGTGTCTTCATAGAAGAGTTATCTATAGAAAAGTGTTTTCATAGGACAGTATTCTATAAAAAAGTGTCTTCATACGATAGTTTTCTACAGAAAAGTGTCTTCACAGAACAGTTTTCTATAGAAAAGTGTCTTCACAGGACAGTTTTCTATAAAAAAGTGTCTTCAAAGGACAGTTTTCTATCGAAAAGTCTCTTCGCAGGACAGTTTTCTATAGAAAAGTGTCTTCATAGGACAGTTTTCCGTAGAATAGTGTCTTTATAGAACAGTTTTCTATAGAAAAAAGTCTTCATAGGACAGTTTTCTATAGAAAAGTATCTTCCTAGGACAGTTTTCGATAGAAAATTGTCTTTACAGGATAGTTTTCTATATAAGATTGCCTTTACAGCACAGTTTTCTATAGAAAGTTGTTTTTATAGGACAGTTTTCTATAAAAAATTGTCTTCACAGGACAGTTTCTATAGAAAAGTGTTTTCATTCGACAGTTTTCTTAGAGATCTGTATCCATTGCACATTTTTTTGAAAAATGGTTTCTTCGTAGACAAGTGTATTTATCAGTTTTTCTCAAATTCTTTCTTAGGAAAGTATATCTCAAATCCTCATACATTTAAATACCTCAATAATGACGAAATATTTTCTAATTTAACATTTTATCAGTCAGAACTTTTTGTTCTAAAACTTTTATTAAACCTTCATGCAACCACAAACATGATCCTTGAAACTACCATAAATTAAACTGCTATTAAAAGTTAATAATAATTATAATATCTCTTAATAGTTTTCTCGCTCTTAACCCTTTTAAACATCAAAGCCCTTCAAATCGTAATCAAACCAACTAGCATATAATCAAGAATAAAACTTTTAATATTTCAATAACATGTGCTTTTGCGTTGCCACATTAGAAATGGAAAACATAAAAAATCCTTGAAAAACAATTACTGTAAAGTCTAATAAACACTAATACCACCACAAAACAAAATAAAAAATAAAGTGTACTGGTATGTATGTGTGTTAAATAATTAGCCTTGAGACTTTTTGTTAATATGTTGTTAAAAATTAATTATATAAGAAAATGCTAGCAACAACTTCTTCAAAAATTAAATTTGTTGAAAGAAAGAAAAGGTAGCAGCATCAATACCACCATGTTGATGCTATTCCCTGTCCCGTATATTTGTGGTTAATTAATATTTTTCCTTTCTTTTTGTTTTTAATTTTTTTTTTTTTTTAGTAAATTAAGAAAAAATAGCAACAAAAATTTAATTAAAGATGTGTCTATTATAAGAAAAAAATCATGAATCGTTGAAATTGCGTAAAGTTTTCACTTGACATGTTTTGACAACAAGAAAAGTTAGATATGTCTCCAACTCTATGATTCTTGCAGAGAGTGACATCTTTTACAGATTTTGTTTACAGTCTCTCTGTCGTTTCTTTAGAAACCATGACATTTAATTTATGTTTTTTAGAGTGTGTTCGACGGATAGTGATTTTAAAAAAACCAATAGGAAATTGAAGGTTGCTTCTATTTTCTATAGAAAACTCTCTTCGCAGGACAGTTTTCTACAGACGAGTGTCTCCACAGGACAGTTTTCTATAGAAAAGTGTATTCACAGGACAGATTTCTATAGAAAAGTTGCTTCATCAGACAGTTTTCTATAGAAAAGTTTCTTCACGGGGCACTTTTTTATAGAAAAGTGTCTTCACAGTACAGTTTTCTATAGAAAAGTTTCTTCACAGGACAATTTTCTATAGAAAAGTGTCTTCACAGGACAGTTTTCTATAGAAAAGTTTCTTCACAGGACAATTTTCTATAAAAAAGTGTCTTCACAGGACAGTTTTCTATAGAAAAGTGTCTTCACAGGATAGTTTTCTATAGAAAAGTGTCTTCACAGGACAATTTTCTATAGAAAGGTGTCTTCACAGGACAGTTTTCAATAGCAAATTGTCTTTTCAGGACAGTTTTCTATAGAAGAGTGTCTCCACAGGACAGTTTTCTATAGAAACGTGTCTTCACAAGACAGTTTTCTATAGAAAAGTGTCTTCGCAGGAGAGTTTTCTATTAAAACAATCTTCAAAGGACAGCTTTCTATAGAAAAGTGTTTTCAGAGGACAGTTTTCTATAGAAAAGTGTCTTCACAAGACAGTTTTCTATAGAAAAGTGTCTTCACAATACAGTTTTCTATAGAAAAGTGTCTTCACAGGACAGTTTTCTATAGAAACGTGTATTCACAGGACAGTTTTCTATAGAAAAGTGTCTTCACAGGACAGTTTTCTATAGAAAAGTGTCTTCACAGGACAGTTTTCTTTAGAAAATTGTCTTCACAAGACAGTTTTCTATAGAAAAGTGTCTTCACAAGACAGTTTTCTATAGAAAACTGTCTTCACAAGACAGTTTTCTATAGAAAGGTGTCTTCACAGGACAGTTTTCTATAGAAAGGTGTCTCCAAAGGAGAGTTTTCTATAAAAAAGTGTCTTCACAGGACAGCTTTCTATAGAAAAGTGTCTTCACAGTACAGTTTTCTATAGAAAAGTGTCTTCACAGGACAGTTTTCTATAGAAAAGTGTCTTCACAGGACAGTTTTCTATAGAAAAGTGTCTTCACAGTACAGTTTTTTATAGAAAAGTGTATTCACAGGACAGTTTTCTATAGAAAAGTGTCTTCATGGGAAAGTTTTCTATAGAAAAGTGTCTTCATGGGAAAGTTTTCTATAAAAAAGTGTCTTTACAGAACAGTTTTCTATAGAAAGGTGTCCTCGCAGGTCAGTTTTCTATAGAAAGGTGTAATCACAGGACAGTTTTCTATAACAAAGTGTCTTCGCAGGACAGTTTTTTATAGAAAATGTCTTCGCAGGACTGTTTTCTATAGAAAAGTGTATTCACAGGACAGTTTTCTATACAAAAGCGTTTTCACAGGACAGTTTTCTATAAAAATGTATGTCAACAGGACAGTTTTCTATAGAAAAGTGTCTTCACAGGACAGTTTTCTATAGAAGAGTATCTACACAGAACGCACTTTCTTAGTTGCACAAAAGTGGTTGGTCTACTGAACAAATAATAATTCTCTGATTCGAATATGACAGATGTCAGATTTTCTTATTAACGTCAAGTAAAGTACCGTGATCAAGTTATGCGGTACCAAGTTAGTGCAATGTAATAAAAATTGTATACTTAAATTCAAGGTATCACTACTGACATTGTCTTTTAAACAAAATTTTATTCTCATTATCAGCAACATCACTATTGTCCTACTCATTATGCCTCCCTCTGAGCCTTCCCCTTAACATGACGATGCATTAAGTCCAAACATTTTATCGTATTTGTTTAAATATCAAATTTATTTGGTATAAATTAAATTTGTTTGGAAAATAATCTTTTTTTGTTTATATTTTCATAGGAATTACTGAATAGAATAAAATTTTTTGCCACTGCCATTTTATGTTTTGTACCATTACTACCTTGAATATACCAAATGAAATAACATAAAAACTTGGAACAAAAAACCTTGAACTACATCATGATGATGATGTTAATGTTGTTGATGCCAGTCAAAAGAAAAAGTCAAATTTTACTTGTGGGGGGAAATACATTATTAAATTTGTTTTTATTTATATTTTTATTGTTTTGCGTTAATATTTGGGAAAAAAGTTGATTTAATATTTTTTTTTATACATTTTAGGATGAAAATTTAATGATTAATGACTTTTAGTGGGAATTTTCAGTAATTTAAATAAAGTGTTATATAAAAAAAGAGCATAATACATTTGTATTTATGCAAATAATGTTTAAAATGAAGTTAATTGCGTTTAATTACTTAAATACAATAGATTATTTTAATAATAAATTTAAGTGGAAAAAATAATGACTTTATAATTAGTATTTAATTGTAAGGTAGAAAAATAGAAGAGATTTTTTATAATTAAAATTACAAAGTATGTGGCAAATCAAATGGTATTAATATCAAGAAAAAACATATGCATATATGTATAATACATTTCCTCGAATAAGGAATTGAAAGTTATGGTAACCTGATAAGCCATATGAAATTAATGTTTTGAAAACAGAACACCTTCTACATATCTTTATAACTATAAAAATATTAGTGATAAATCAATAGAAATATTGTATATAGTTAGTCAAGGTATTAAATGATATAATTTTCACTTGACTTATCATGTTTTTGCAGTAAGCTATTTAATATTACTAAACTTTAACACACTATATTCATTTCTTTAAATACATTTAAACACCCAATATTTCTTAAACATTTTGTTGTTTAAATTTTCTTAAATTTTCCTTAAAAAAAACCACACAACAGCATGACTTTTAAGTCATCACCATTTGTATTTGTGTTTTCCATATATCCTGAATTTGCACCCACTCATGGCACATTTTAAGCCTACACGTATTATCATTTCAATTTACCTTTTTTAGGAATTTTACCTACAAACTACGTAACGTAGCTAAGTATGTGTAACAATTTGATGGATGGTTTTTAATAAATTTTAAATCTAAATCATTTATGCTCGCACTGTTTAATGTTAAAATAAACAAGTTAGATTTTTAAATTCAGCAGAGTCGAATCTTAAATACTCTTCCACTTAAAATATTTAGAATCAATTTAAAAGGCTAGGATACAGCTGTTAAAGAAAATATGAGCTCAATTATTAAGCTATTGGCATTATAACTTAAAAGTGCGGGATTTTTTCAAATTTTTAACTTTTATTTTGAAGCATTTGTTTCCCCATCTTTATGGCATCATATGGATTCCGAGCCAAAAGAACTGCTCTTGTTTTGAGGCCAAGAATAAATAAAGCCAATACGAATTAAATGTTCCAAAGTGAACAAAGAGCCAAGAACAAATAAAGCCAATACGGATAAAATGTTCCAAAGCGAAGCGTATCTCACAAAGAGCGTTCTGCATCAATAGTAGTCGGACGGGGCACGATTTGGACTATAATGTGACTGAGCCAAAACTTTGCAACCACTTCATTCTAAATTCTTTTTAGCAGGTATTGCAACATGTGGTCGAACGTTGTCATGATGAATATTATGGTTTCATGCATAGCTGTTAATTTTGGATTACGATTAGTAATCAATTAGATTATTTTTTAAAAGTAATTTAATTGATTATATAATTCTCTTTAGAACAATTTCTGATTTCTAATTGATTACGATTACAAATAATCAAAAAATAATCAAGATTACTTACGATTACGAGAAAATAATCAAAAACAATCAAAAGTAATCAAAAAATAATCCGACTATTTTCAAAGATTACTTTTGATTATTTCAGATTATTTTTCAAAAATTTTGCATTTATATCATTTTATTTTCAAAAATTTGCACTTACAATGTGTAAAAATTCTAAACAAATAAAACAAAATTAGATATTTTTTCATAAAAAATATACGTATATTATTTTTTATAATAACACAAACAATTTTTGTAATTCCTTACTCAACAAAAAATGGAAAAATACATGAATAAAATAATAAAGAACTACAAATACATTCTGTGTACATTAAATCATAACAACTAATTTTTCAAATGAAAAATCAATCAATGATTGCCGCCTTGCACTGTTGACGATCCCGGCAGTTGTTCAACTGGAACTGAAAACGTTAAGGGCGTGTTAGAATAAATAAATGCATCCCTTAGCAAATCATATTTTTGCCAAATCTCATCAACACTTGCATTATTATTTAAATAGCTGAAGAACTGATGTGTTAATGTGGATAGTTTGTCAATTTTAGTCTGTCCTTGTGGAGAAAGGCTTGCTTCAGGTTCATCATCAGCAAGTCAGATTATTAAAACTAAAAAAATTAAAATAATGCACGCATTATCTCACCATCATCAGTGAAATCGAAAAAATCTGGCATAGTCGACAAATTATTAGTTTTGGTTTAAAAATTAAATGTTTTAGAATTTTTTGCGTAAAAATTATAAATTATATCCAAAACTCTGCTACTTACATACTGTTGCTGCAATTGTAAAATTTACCTTCAAACCTTTGTCTTAACCGCAGCACAGTGGTATAGAAAAAAAAGAGGGAAATAAATCTGTAACTTCTAAACCCTAAGTTCGATTTCAATGAAACTCGACACGCGCAAAGAACAAGTGTTGTCGAGTTTAAGTTTTGAATTTTGACCGCGTAGACACCTAGGGTATGTTCAATTTTTAAAACTACCCTATTTCTTCGTTTGTGTCCCGATTTCAAAAAAACTGCATATACTACATAGCTATCAACTATCTCTTATTACTTAGGAGATATTCGTATTTAAAAATAATATTTTTATAATTTTTACCCACCCTACTCCAGTTTTTTATTTACCAGCGGGTCCAAATATTTTCGGATTTTCCCCATTTTTGCTTTATTAGACTAACAACAAATGTATGTGTCAAATAAGAATTATTTAAAAATAATGACTGATTCCATTTTTGGGATTTTCATCACTTTTTTTGGGAATTGACGGATTCCTGATTATAAATTTCAAATACTCAATACAAAATTTGTAAAACTTTAAGATTTGTTATGGATTTCTCACTGTTTTAAAGTTCAGAATACGGGTATAAATATATTCTTTTATATTTTTACTTAAATATCTTATTAACGAAATAAATAGTTTTTATTGTTGAATTTGATGTTTTTTGACGTTTAACTAAAATCCCGACATTTGTCGTACAAATGTCATGTCACGCCATAATGGAAATGCCCATATGCCAGTTGAAAAAACAAATATAATGATTTCTATGTTTGTTACTTGCTTGTTTATATACAATATTGTACACTGTACACAAAAACATATGTTCTTCTACAGATCAGATGTATGTGTCTTGCTATATGGCTCTAGAGACCCCGGATCAAGCCTGCTCTTTTTTTTCAAGTTGTAAATGCAAATTTTTGAAAATAATATGATATGAATGCAAAATTTTTGGAAAATAATCTAAAATAATCAAAAGTAATCATTGAAAATAGTCGGATTATTTTTTTAATACTTTTGATTATTTTTGATTATTTTCTCGTAATCGTTAGTAATCTTGATTATTTTTGGATTATTTGTAATCGTAATCAATTAGTAATCGTGCGAATATGAATATAATCGTAATTTAATCATTACTTTACCTTTCGTAAAAAAGTAATCTAATTACTAATTATTATGATTAGTAATCATTATTTAACAGCTATGGTTTCATGTCTAACCGTATATTCGGCCAATGCTCTCTTCAAACGAATCAGTTGCATTTGGTACAGGTTCCCCTGATGGTCTGGTCAAATTTCAGCAGCTTGTAATAGAGAATTATCTTACCGCCATGGATATTTGGCTTTGTTGTCGATTAAGATTGTTGGACGATCTCTTACTATTCGAGTTATTGAAATTGATCCATTTTTCATTGCAAAGAATGAATCGGTGCCAAAACGATTTTCTTTTATAGCTTTCAAGCTTCATTTCACACATGAAAAATCGTATTTTAAGGTCCCTCCAATTTCCTTGCATTTGGATGAATCTAGCTGCTCACAAACATTTTGAAATTGCTGCTTCCTATGACTTGCAAGCTCTTGTTGATTTCGACAACAATCTTAATGCCTCCAATTCTTGGTCTTTTCGTTGATGTGAACGATATTTGTCTTCCATGTATGCAAACGGTATGCTTTAGCGGAAGTTTTTTTTGTAAATTAAAGAAGTTAAGCAAAACTTTCCGCATATGATAATTCGCTAGTACAAAATTCGACATTTTCGAAGCAAAAAACAAATTGTAATTTACACTATAATGTTCAATAACTAACTGAGATTAAATGACAGATTTATACCTTTTAAAATGACACATAACTTATTCAAGACAAAAAACGCTTTCAAAAGGTACGCCATCTATTGAAAATCCCGAATTTTGAAGTAATACTCTCCATTACACAGGTTTACAATGGTTTTCGTGCCGCCGAATATAAGCTGATACCCTGATTCTCACTGTACTCTTATTTTTTTCAAGGCTACGTGAAGTTTCCGAGAAATTTCAGAGGTAAAAAAACGAAAATAAACGATTTTACAAATATTTTATTAATTTATTTTACAGGTTAGGAGCTTCTTTTTTTAGACTTTCTACGATGGAGGAATTTATGTGCAAATGTTGATCACAGCGACATTTGGTGTCTCTCTTCCACCACTTTTAACCTTCGCTTACATAGATATTTTGATCTTCAGTTGTTAATAACTTACACAGTTTTTATCAACTTTAAAATTGCTTTCAGCTCAGTTATCAAAATTTGCCCACTTTTTAGAAAATAAACAATTTTAAAGTAAGATTATGTTAGTTTTTTTATATTTTTTGTTTTTGTGTATACGGCTTTATAAATATATACCATGGTAGATACATTCAATTTCATGTTGATTTATATTGGTTTTGTTACTTAACACATTTTCTTCGTAAGCCGTGTTTTAATGAACATGATTCCTTATAGCAGTTTTGGCACTTCGTTTGTATAAAGCAATGCTGAGCACATATTAGTTTTTTACATTTGATGTATTCTTGGCGAGTAGCTCTCTTTCTTTTATACTCTCTGTAGCAACCACCCTTTTGTCATCAAAAGTTATTCAAACGCTTATCTAAAATACATTCTATTGCAGTCTTGATAAACAACTTACTAACTAACATCGGGTTTTCGGCTCGAGATTTTATTTTTGGAGTTCTAGAATAATCTACGTCCAGATTTTTTAACTGTACTTTGTGTGTTGTTTTTGTCATACATAATGTAAGCTGCTAGGGCTGAAGTATCGAATAAATTAAAAAAACATCGCCACAGTCCAACGTCTTGTTGCTTGTTTGGTTGAATATTTAGACAAAATTTTTTCCTCTGTTTTTCCTCCTTTAGTTTTATTGAAAAATTTAATTATTTCATGCTTTTTTTGTACTCGAAAAATCTGAATTGCAATGGCAGTAAAATTACTTCTTATAATATGTATTAGATATTTTGATAAAAAATTTGTACATACATAAAAAGCCTTACATAAATTGAATGTATAAAATCATTATCTACCCAGGTAGCTACCATGAGTTCACGTACAAAAATGTCTTAATGAAAGCGAAGGTTAAATTTTGACGGAACCCTTCTCCTTGTTATTCGCTATACGATCCAAGATTATCTAGAAACTTGTCTAAATAACTTTGAATATAGTGCGATTTTATGCTCATATTGCATCCAAAACTTCGTAATTCCTCGTAAGTTTTAGATTTCTGATTTCCTAAGAGATTTTTCACAATGGCTTCAAAAGGTTTGTAAGCCGCTACTTATAAATTGAACGTTGTCTTCTATTAAAAGTTTTATTTCTAGACCATCAGAAATACCAGCTTTAATTTTTGTGTACTCAAATTTTTAAACTTTCTTGAAAGGAAATCTAAGCATGGACCACTTTTATCCAATGCCTTTACATACCGCTACATAAGTCACAATTCGATGTGTAATAGAGGCAAAATGATATTACCACTATAAACCAAAGGAGAGTTTATAACATTTTGTTTTCCAACTGTCATGTTTTCTCTCAAATTCTAGCCTTTCTTGATTCAATGGTAATTTTGTTCTCTGATGTCCCATATCTATTAAAGGACCTTTAACAGACAGTAAGTCAGGATATGGCATTTACATTTTACTAATACAATGTAAATTAAAAACACAAAAATAGGTGTCGTCAATGTGGTTTTGGTTCTGTCCAAATCATAGGTACACCAAACTCCAGTTGACTACATTTACCACTTTCTCTCTGTCTTAAATCTTCACTTAATTTTGCACAAAATGTTTGGGTTATACAGGGCTTTAATCTCAATACTAAACTAAATGAAATACATGATTTTCACTAAGTCTGTTATAGGTTTTCCAAAATTTTTGATTGTATATTCACCACAAATGTAACACATTTCGGTAATCGCGACAAGTTTTTCTCGATGAGAACATAATGGCAAAATGAATTTATTTATAGAAATGCATAAGTAAGATTACGATAGGCGCACACGAATATTGAAAGTATATCCAAAGCTACACGTAGGAACAAAACTTAGAAACTTTTTTAGTATAATCAATGCCCACCTAATACTAAAGGTATCTCGAAACCAACATTGTTTTCTTTGTTTTTTGACGTATTATACAGGCGATATTCTGTTAAATTTGGAACAATAATACAAAAATTTTGAGAATATTCCTTTTCACAATATACAAATATCGCTTGTGTATACAGATATAGGGGAATCGTGGCCTGGCGCGAGTTTGGATGTAATCCCGGTTAGTAAAATTCCACGCAGACCGAGATCAAACGCGATCATTCCGACAGGACCACACTATCCTGAGGATAGCGGATATCCAAACCTACTAACCCACAACTAGAAGGTGGTCGTAGTCCTTAACCACACCACCCTGAGGAGAGCGATAATTCAAACCTACCAACCCACAACTAGAAGGTGGTCGTAGTCCTTAACATGGAATCCTTGACGCTACTTCTTAAGAGGCAATGCAAGATATACTACGAATTCGTGAGTATAAAGCTGCGCATCTGACTTGGTGACAACAAGCTCAACTCCGAAGCTAAAGGTATCAAACCGGAAGCTCCGCAGGGTATGAACTGCAGCAAATCGGATGACCCCGCTGGCTATGAGGATAAGTAGAGACCCAATTACACTCCATTATGGTTGGAAGTAATGGTTGGACTTCCACTTGACACAACGAGTCTCTCTGTTTATATGCGGACCGCTCCAGAAAGGAAAATCAAGTTGGTGGAGGTGTATACATTCAGGAATATGGAATTAGGTTATCTTTTAGAATTCCAATTGAATGTAGTATTATTCAAGCTAAAATATTGGCTACTAAAAACGTCGACTAACTGGCTCAGTTAAAAAAATTATATCAGGTAGGGATATTCATATAAATGCTGATAGTCAAGCTGGAGTAAAATCTCTGACAATGTGTTTATACAACATCAAACATAGTCCACGATTGCCGTGCATCCTTAAATAGGATGGTGAAACGGAGACATTTTGTGCAACTGTGTTGCCTCTGCTCTGGCGAAAAAATGCACCAACCCTGCAAGGCCTTGTAGAAGCCTTATGTACGAAGAGGGAGATGAAACAATTTTTCATCTTCTTTGTCACTGCCCGGCATTAGGAGATCTACACATTTGGTTTCTAGGATAGTTTTCTTCAATAGTTTTTCTGAACTCTCGGACATAAAGCTAGAATGCATCAACGCCTTTATAAGGAATAGCAATTTGCTACTCACGCCAAACAATTTAATCTCCTCGAGGTGACCTAGTATCTGTCAAATGACTGGAGTGTACTAATATCTATCTTATTCCTCATCTGAATACTCTCTCTATATTTCCTCTACACTTCTTTCTATCTGGCTTTCATCTTCCCATTCATCTGTATCTGACCCGCTCTATTTGTCTATTTTCAGGTAATACAAAGGGACCTACTGTATGGACCCAAGTGCCTCTTAACCTTACCTAATATGTAGATGGTTAGATATAAAACATAAAGATTTTCTGACATCAATAACCCTACTTAGATAACGTGATACCAAGAAAATCTTTAAATTGCAATATATATGAAAATAAATGCTAAATTAAATTAAAAATGGAAACTTTAATGGTTATGCCTATAATGTGTATAACTAAGACCCATATGTAGAGTTCAAATATCTGTTGTCATGTAAAATAGCAATGGAACCCCTCTACCATAGAGAATTATACATAGAGACGAGACACTCCGAATTGTCAAACAAAAATACAACAAATCATATGTCTCACATAACAACAAAATACATAGACAGAATACATAGCATGTATTTTGTAGTTGCAAGAGATAGGTTTTTGACAACACACTTAGGATGGCAATTACTTCTCGTCTCTATGTTACTCTATGCCCTCTACTTTCTCTAAAAGACCAAGTGTCAGACCGACAAAGATTTTATATAGAAGTGAAAAGTAGATTCTTTAGTAATAATTTTGTACATCTGAAATTATGCAAAATGCTTAAAAAGTAGGGTGGCTACCTTTGCTCACATGAAGTATTCCTAAAAGGTGACTATATGTTGTAAATAATATACATTTACAAATTTATACACACATAATTTATTATAATTTGTTAGCAACACATAATCCTAAAAAACAATCCAGGTACTTAGCCATCACCATCAATGTATTCTATATAGTTGTTAAATAAGGCGGTTTCAAACAAAATGACAGTGATAAACATTTTTCTCTGCACTCTTTTGTGTACAACTTTAATGATTATCGATAAATAAATATAAACAAAAACAAAAATTCAATGAAAATTTGAAAAATATCCACACACACGAAAAACCTTTAGTATCATGTGATCTGTATGAAAAAACGAGAGAGATAGAGAGGGAAACAAAAAGTGAAACATTGCAAATGTTTAAAGTATCCATTTAGAAAAATTTAGAAAACAACTATAATGAATAGAATGATTTAGCATGTCAGTGTGCGAATATTTATATATATGTGCTGGTGTATGTGCCTTCTACTGAGGTGTATATTTATGTGTCTGTGTTTGTTCATTGAAAATATTAGAGCGGAAGTAAATAATGTTAAAGGTAACTTATGGTTATAAACAACAACAAAAAACATCCATACTAAAGGTTTATTTTCAATAATAAAAGTGATTCTTTTGATGATGGCAAACACGTTTCTCCTATAATCCTTAATGCTGATGATAAGTATAAACTTTGTACATTTATTTTTAATAAAAATGAGAGAAAAAAAAAAAATTAAATTGTTAGTTTTATTTATATGTATACATGCAAATATTTATACCCATAGTTAGGTATATATTTTAGGGTTAAATATTTCATTGTGAATTATGTCCCTGCTTCATTCATTGGCTTTTGTTAGAAACTGCTATATATGTAATATGCTTCTATAGTTGAAAAGTAGATTTTTAATTTTTTGCTTTTTATGATAAGTCGGCCTCGTAAAATAAACATCACTCAAATAAAGGCTGAGCTTGATAATAGTATCAATTTCAATGGTAAAAAAGTCGTTTACTGAATTTCGTTGTGGCAGTACAAGCACAGAAGATGCCAAACCTTTTGGAAACCCAGTTGAGTTCTCTACACCGGAACAATTGAAAAAATACAAAATATGGTGTTGGCCGATTGGAGGTTGAAAGTGCCAGAGATTGTTGAAGCCATAGGCATCTCACATGGCTCAGTGGTTTCAGTGTTGAATGATCAGTTGGGTATAAGATAGCTTCCTCAATATGGCTGCCGTGTTTCCTCACAATTGAGTGCTCCTCACATGTGCAGTTTCTATGCCAAAAATCAAGAATTAGGCTACGAAATTATCCCTCTTTTGCCCTATTCCCGGCTTTAGCCACGAATGACTATTTATTGTTTCCCAATATAAAGCAATGTCTCAACGAAAAGAAATTTGACTACAACGATGAAATGTTCTCTCAAAAAATAAACCTATTTTGAAGACCTCGACAAAACTTATTTTTTGGATGGGATAAAAATATTGGAGAAGTATTGGTAAAAGTGCGTTGAGCTCAAAGGAGAATATATTGAATATTTAGGTTCATACAAAACTTGTTTATGTCCAATTTCACACGATATTAGTTATTATTTGACAAATATGAATGTTCAAGTCATTTTCTGAAGGGGACCTTATATGGGGACTAGGGAAAGGTGTTGTCTGATTTTCGTCCTGCTGCATTAGATAAATTTACAAATTTGTGCAAAATTTTATTAGGATTACCGCATTATCAACATATTTATGGCAGGTTTCGTGGGATTACTTAACACTAGCTCTGGCACCAACAACTTTCTACAATTCCTGACACTATTTGCATTTGAAAATACGTGTAATTTCTTATATAAGTATTCATATATAGATTATTGCTAGGGATACTCTATAAAACGTTAGAGATACTGGTGAAGCCGTCCATAACATCACCACAATCCTCCGATGTACTTCACTCAGTACTACCCTAACATAAGGGAATCCCAATGCACATCCTCAGAGATAGGGTTGGTTGGATAACGTGGTAGTTTCCTGCGCGAGAACAATCAACTAGAGTCGCAAGATCCCTGTTTTGAAAAGACCACACCACTCGTCAGATGTAGTGTCAATTACATCGTAATGTATGCTAAAATGTTGAAATTATTAGACCCAGTAGGTCACTAAGTCTAGACCCAGATCGCCACTAAGGTTGGTTAATATGTAGTTGCCCAGAAATCTGTGCATTTTTCTTTTTCCCTATCCTTACAGCTACGACAATGGTCATTAAAGGGGAGTCCAAGGCGACTTGCATGCTTGCCTACCATCCTCAGAGGTATAATCGTGCATGTCGAATATCTGTAGCCTCCCTATAGCATTCTCTGGAACAGTGCAAGACTATGGTTGTAGTCCTATAAGTGCTCATGACATAACACTTATGATTAGGTAACCATCATAATGTCAACAAGTACCTTTTAGAGATGTAATAGAGTAAATGACGACACTCGAGACCATATATTTGGAGAAGATAAGTCCCGTCTGGCTCAAACATCACAATGATTATCAAATTCCTCAATCTCCCTCCTAAACACTAAACAACGAAAATGAGGCTTGCATATACAAGGTGGCGCAAAAGTAATCCTCCTATCAGAAAATGCTATAAATTTTGCGATTGGCCCCTAATGTCCGTTCTGTTTTTTGTGTAGTAAGCACATGCGAAATACACGTTAATAAACAATGTTACGCTACACTGCTCCAGAACGCGGAATATTGCTGACTATTTATTTGGCCTCGAAGAGACTGGCACAACATGAGATGCTGCCAGGCGTGGCAGACCCCGGAGTAGCCGTTCTGCAAAGAATATTACTGCTGTAGCCGAGGATGACATCGTCCAGACGACATGCCACGCAAATGGGTATCAGTCGACGGTCTTTACAGCGAATTTTGGTACAAGATTTGAAGATGTTTCCGTACAAAGTCCAGACGTCTAACATACGCTCAAGCCATCCTTAATAACCACCAAGAGGAAGATGATTTTTTATCAAAAATAATCGTGAGTGATGAGGCCCATTTCCATCTTAGCGGGTACGTAAATAAGCAAAATTTACGCTTCTGGGGCACTGAAAATCCGCGTGTAACCCACGAAGAGCCATTACACCCGCTCAAAGTCACTGTATGGTGTGCTGTTTTCGCTGGAGGAGTCATCGGACCTTTTCGGACCACACTGCACGTGCCACAACCGATATGCTGAAGGATGCATTTCCCGGGCGCCTAATCTCTCGTTTTGGCGATTTGCACTGGCCAGCAATATCGCCTGATTTGACCGCTCCAGACTTCTTTTTGTGGGGCTTTTTGAAGTCCCGGGTTTATGTCAACAAGCCTCAGACTATTGCAGCTCTTAAAGACAATATCCGTCGCTGAAAGTTTTGGCCAAAGTGATGGAAATTTCTATAAAAAGGGCTCAAATGACAATCAACTGTGGCGGCGGCCATTTACATGACATCATATTCTCGACTTGATGTAAAAAAAATTAAAAGACCAAATAAAAATAATCCACAAGAAGAATCTAAGTTTTTAATTTTTTTTTTAATTACAGCCAAAAAACATCGGAAGTTTACTTTTGCGCCACCTTGTATCTAAGCCTAAAACGTCATATGTACGCAAGCCTCTTTATCAAATTATGTAGCCGAGGAACGTTCAAGATGGCTCTTAGAGCATAAGTAGGGCAGGACCTTACGGTCCAGTAATAGAAACAAATAAATGTAATAAAATTAAATGAATTATATGAAAAACACACAAAACAGAACATTTACATATGTAAATAGTGGCAGATAATTAAGAAAAAATAACAAAATGGCTAAAAATAACCGTGAATATACTTTTTTGGGGATTTTTTTCATATACGCACGAACAACGTAAAAAATTAGTGAGTGACACCATCGTCTTAGACTCACATGAGGACCCAGAATATAATGTAGGTCTACGACAAATATTTTTAAGTGTTACAAACGAAATAACAAATTCAATATATCGCCCATCTTTTTTGATGGTGGGTATATTGAAGTTTTTCGACATTTTTGGTATAATGTAATCGATAGTTCGACATTATTTATTTTCGATGTTTTAATATGTTTGTGTTTTCTGGCATTCTCTTCCTCATGTTACAGAATAAAAAAAGTGTTTTGTAGTTTTTCAATTCTGCAAGCCAATAGTTCTATAATAAACATAATTCGATTTTTACATTTGACAATAAAATTACTAAAACAAACTTTTCATTACTTTCTGTCATAAGGTTAAAACTTCACAATAATTGTAAAAACTAATAAACATATGTTACATAAGTATGTACAAAGTATTAAAAAAAGTCCATTAGTAAAAGCTTTATTAATAATAATTACTAATAATAATCACAAAAAATTGTATCTGTAAATTTGTTTAAAATCAAATTAAAACTGAATCATGCATACATATAATTTGTTTTAATGAAATTATATTTTAATGAAATTAAATTAAAAAACAAAAAATAAATAATAAAAAAAATAAGTACAAAAACCAATATAGTGATGAAACTTTTTAAATTACATTAGCATAAAACCCACAAAGAAACATACATACAGATACAAACAACAACAATAATAAACAAAGGGCTACAAAACACACATACATAAATATTAATAAAAAAAATTTAAATATTTCCATTAGACTGACCCTTATTTGGCTATTTTTCGAGTTTTGGATTAAAGTTGCAATATTTTAAAAATAAATTTAAAAACGAAAAAACAATTTAAAATAGGTTTTAAAAACAATGTCCACATTCTTAGAGAATTATACATAGAGACGAGACACTCTGACTTGTCAGACAAAAATAACAACAAATCATAAGTTTGATACAACAATAAAATACATTGACTAACATGTATTTTGTTGTTGTAAGAATTAGGTTTTTGACAACAGACTTAGGTTTTTGACAATTATGTCTCGTCTCTATGTTACCATGTGTTCTCTTTGTTAAAATATTTTTTAAACGAAATTTAAAAAAAAATAAAAATAATTTAACTGATTATAATAATCGTGAAATGAATATGAAAAGCTTGAAATAGTATAATTTCTTTCCAAAAAACATTTCGTAAAATAATTTCATATCTTTAATTTCGGAAATAAGTCAAAATAGTTTGAAAACCAAAAATTGTATGCATTACTTCATGAAGACTGTTGACAAACTCAACAGTTTCAAAACGTTTGCATGCAGCAGGATTCATCCAAAAGCAAGGAAATTGGGTACTATACGAATTGAAGCTAAGATACCGTGAAAGACTGAAATCTGTCCAGACCATCACAGGGAACCAGTACCGAATGCAATTGATTCGTTTGAAGCGAGAATTGGCCGAAAAATTTCTAGAATATGCGGTCAGACATGAAACCGTAATATTCCATCATGACAACGCTCAGCCACATGTTGTTGTACCTGTTAAAAAGTATTTAGAAGGAAGTCGTTGGGAAGTTTTGACTTTCCCACTTTATAGTCTGACTTTTATCCGTCCGACTACTATTTGTTTCGATCGAAGCAGAACGCTCTCTATGGGATACGCTTCACTTTGGAACAGAGTATCCGATATTGGCTTGATACGTCCTCTTTTAGTTCATTTAGCTCGGAATCCATATATTGCCAGAAAGATAGGAAAAGTTCAGTGGAAAAAAACCATCACTCAAACCAAGGCAAAGCTTGATAAATACTATGGGAACTCTGCAGCATCAATTGTAAAAAAGTGGTTTACTGAATATCATTGTGGCTGTAAATGCACGGAAAATGCCGAAAGTTCTGGACGCACATTGAAAAATACACGATATGCTGTCGGCTGATCGGAGACTGAGAGTGCGAGAGATTGTGGAACTCATAGGCATCTCTCATGGCTCAGCGGTTTAAGTTTTGAATGAACACTTGGGTATGAGAAAACTTTCCGCAAGATGGCTGCTGCGTTTGCTCGCATATGATTGCGTCTTGGCAATCGATTGTCAACTTCGCAGGAGTGGATCCACCGCTACATAGCAGAGACCAAACAGAAGTCGAAACAGTGGGTTTTTCGGTGTGAATTGGTCATCAAATGCCTATTTAAAGGACTCAACAAATCTTGTTTATTGGAAGGGATAACAAAAATTGGAGAAACTTTGGACTAACTATATACTTATATGTAGCTCAAAGGAAAAATTAAAAGATTTTTATCTAAAAACATGTGTTTCATTCAAAAACTCACGGAATAATTAAGGATTCCTCGTACTAAAAATACTATATTTCGTACAAAAGAGAGCTTTTGTCGGTTAGGTGATTCCAATGTGGTATCTCGAACTAGCCAAAAAATAACTCGTTTTCGTCTGCTTCTAAAAAAATGCAAATATCAGCGAATTGCAAAATAATTTATTAAAGAATTTTTTTAATCAAAATGGAATAAAGTAGCTAGCTATTGGAGTTGTCTTATGGGTATTTTTGCAAAAGTTTTGATTTACAACCTTAAGTATGATTTGTCACGGGACATATTTATCCGTCCTGTTTGTAATACCGATTAGTCAAGTAAATTTTACTTAATATTTCATAAACAATAAAAATAAATCCTATTTATTATATTCTTTTATATGAAAATTTTATATATAAAATTGTCTTTCTAAATAAAACAAGTCAATAAACTCAAGCCTGTATAAGTTACTAATATAATTGTAGTAGATGTTTACTGAACTCTTATATCTTTTAAATTAATAGAGAGCAGATACAAATGTTAACGTTTTTCTACCAATAATTAAGTGAGCTGTTAACACAAAACATATTATTAAAGTAATTTGACATAAATCAATATCTTGTCATGATATTGATTTATGTCAAATACATTTACGATCGCGAACGAGACACACTTTGAATATCAAAATAAAATGTTTAATGTGTCAATTAGATGCAGTAACTTGTTATTTAGTTAAAGGAACTCAATTTTGATTTAAATTAAAATTTTCCGCCACTTTATTAGAACAATTGCGGAGGACTAATAACAAACGATGCTTTAGGTACCGGAACGTGACATTGGAACATTAACAAAATCAAATGAAAAATTTGCTGATTTGGACATTTTTTACATGGGGTAATAATGTCGTAGAAACTTAAATTTACAAAATCTTAAATGAGCAACACAAAGAAACAATCAGATTTTGCATAACTTTACAAAGTTTGGTTTTCAGATGCGGCGGATCACTTGAAGATATTGGGGGCTTTGAAAATCCAAAAAGAGGAAACCTAGGGCCGCCTTAATATACATTTGCTTATACAGATGTATTTGTATGTATTATCACATAGGATAATGCTTGAAAACTTCATACGAAACTGAGTACGAACGAGTGTCTGTGTCTTTGTTTATTTTCTAATGGTTGTCTACATCGTGATACAATAGTAAACTATAATGAAAATAAACATTAAAAGGCAAAATGTATGCATATTAACAAAGAAAGAAAAAAGTGTTTGAAAAAAGGACTAAACTCTTTTATGCAATTACAGAACCTGTTCAAACATATTCAAACAAACACACACAATAATGCTGGAGATGACAATAAAACACAACTTTTTTTTCACAATTACTAGCAAAATTCATAAAAACTGATATATTACAATAGTTTTGTTGCACAGTGGAATCAAAAATACTTATTTAAAAAAAAATATATTTAAAAAATAAAATCTTTTAGAAGCTTTAAGCAAAATTGAATCATATATGAATATGTTACATATGCACATAACTGAGTTTTGTCTACTCTGTCTTCATTAAACACGCATTTAAAGATTTATATATGTATATTATACAAACTTCTTTAAATTCTAATCCTTTAAACCCACTGTTCTCTTTTACTGTTTATATGACTTACTAAAGTTAGTTAATGTTGGCTACTAAATTGTATGTTAATATACAGAGACATGCCTTAAAACACCATTGTATACTAACATTACATTTGTTTCTGTTGGTTTTTTGCTTATAAGCTTTTTGTAAACACATTTATACATTTTTTGTTTAGTTTTCCATAGAATTTTTGAGAGATAAAAAAAAAAAAAAACAAAAATCAAACACTAGGTTTTGTTCTCAGTTCAACTTATCAAACCCACACCCTGCAACATTATTTGCATTAAGCTGAGTAGGTATTAAAGTTAGTTTGTTTGTTTAAAACTATGTATTTTTGAGTGTGTCATAGAGTCTATATTAACAAAATTTTAATGTTTTACCATAGTATTTTTAACTTCAGAAAACACATCTAAGTACTGGTGTTTGACTATCACTAAAACTACAAACTTTTTATAATTTTTTTTTTTTTTTGTATTTCAAAAATACTAATTTGGGAAACTTCTATTATGATTGTAACATTAAGAGTGGTACTTAGGAGAAATTGGAAAAATGTAATTGTATTAATTATAGGGTATTGCAAAACAAGTTTATGTTTTGGAAAACAAAATACTTATAATGACAACAAGATTATACTGAAGGATTGATGACCATACAATTTAAATACGTTTCAAAGAGCACGGCTTTTTATTCTCACGATTCTGCTGATTTTCAAAATCAAACTGCTGAGGACAATGATACATATTGTTTTGGTAATCCTGCTAAGTTTTGTTGTGTATTTGGAACGCGAGAATGTTTTACACAGACAGCTGTGCTGTCGGCGTAGACCTTATCTCTCACGTGGCCTCAAAGGAAGAAGTCGCAAGGTATTAAATCACAAGATCTCAGTGGCCAATTGTTAACACCTCTTCGAGAGATAACACGGTCTAAAATACGTGTAATGACCTTTGTGGAATGCCCAATTCCAAAGAACGACGAGGAATTGACAAACCTGGGTCTTCTTCAACACTTTGGCCTACAGCAGTAATATTCACAGTTGTTCTTGAGCGACGTACTCGGGTTTTATTCCTCATATCAGCAGCTCAAATTTGTCCACCAATTTCTGTATTGCGGTCCGACAAAGTGCTTCACGACGACCCAAAAATGTTTTAGTTTTGCGAACTGTGACTGCAAGATTTTCACAGAAATCATAAGTCGGGCGGCTTTAAAGTGGCAGCCCCACTTCCAACCTAGGATACGATAGACCAATCACCCATCTATCTGAAGAACAATGCTTTTCGAAACTTCTACAAAAGAAAACATATTACCAGACCCATCAACGTTGATGACCTTTGGCATACGGAAAATGATACGACTAGGACAATGGAATGTAAGGACACTTAGGGAAACTACAAGGCTTGTCCAGCTAGATGCACAAATTACGAAATTCAAATTGAACATTTTAGGAATAAGTGAATTGCGATGGCTTATTAATGGAGAATTTATATCAACAAATGGAAACACAATTATATATAGCGGCAAAGAGAAGAAACATGAAAGTGGAGTTGCTGTCTTGATGGCAAAGGATACAAGGAAGGCATTAAGCTCCTGGGAACCCTTCAGTGATCTCATCATAATTGCTCGATTCCGCACTAAGATACGGAAAACCTTAACCATCATCCAGTGCTACGCTCCCACCGAAGACGCAGAAGAGACCACAAAGGACGTTTTTTACAATCAGTTAGTTGCAACTATACATAAGGTGCCTTTGCGCGACATTATGAGAAGCCATGGCATAGGTTCAAGGAATGATAATGGGGAACGCCTTATAGGACTCTGTCAAGAATATAAAATGGTGATTAGAGGCACAATATTTCCCCATAAACAAATTCATAAATACTCGTGGAAATCCCCCGGTGGAAAAACCAGAAACCAAATTGATCACATCTGCATACGACAGTTATGGAGAAGTTCGCTAATGGACGTACGTTCTAAACGTAGCACAGATATTGACTCGGATCACGTACTGGTCATTGCTTCAATAAAGATTAAGCAAAGCAGAAACAACAACCAAAGGAGCTATAAGAGGGTACGCAAGCGTTTCGACGTGAATAAACTTGCCGATAAAGGAAAGCGTAGTGAAATGGCAAATGCAATGAGGTTAAGACTGCTTACAATCATGGCTTGTGGGAAGAAACGTGTACAGAGATAAACAGCATTGCAGATATCGCATATGGATATCGGATGAAACATGGGAGCTGATCAAACATAGCAATGCACTCAAACAACAGTACCTAGTGGACAACAGACTTAAGCCATAATACAGAACGATTGCCAAGGATGTTAAACGATCTGCACGCGTCGATAAAAGGAAATACTACGAGAATCTAGCAGGGGAAGTAGAAGACGCTGCCGGAGCAAACAACATGCGACATCTTTACCAGATTAATCGTCAACTATCCAAATAAAATTTTAACCCCAACAATGCAGTAAGAGACTGCAACGGAGAACTAATTACTACTGTAGAACAACAAAAAAAGAGCACTTTGATAATAGTAACACAACCATTACCAACGAAGAGAACAATTCAAACATGGACTTTTAAAGGAAGCCATCAACATTAATTCTCCGAGTTTGGATGAGATCATTAACGCAATCACCCTACTGAAGAGAAACAAATCACCGGGTGGGGATGGCATATTAGTCGAAGTTTTACAAATTGACAAATGGCCTCAGTTGAAATTATGCACCCATTCATCACAGTGGCTAGACAAAGCGAAAGATACCCAAATGAGTGATTAAAAAAAATCCTAAAAAAGGCGATATAAGTGACTGTAATAATTGGGGGTATTACACTCCTAAACTCAATATATTAGGTGATGGCGACAATAGTGAATAGTAGCCTGAAGTCTGTTGAGTAAGGTTAACGTGATGAACAAGCTGGCTTCCGGCCCCATCGAAGTTGCGTCGAACAGGCCTATACGTTGGGAATCATAATCGAACAGTCCGTCGAATTGTGCTCGCCACTCTACCTGGTATTCATAGATTTCCAAAAAGCTTTCGATACAATTAAACGTAATGCTATATGGACAGCCCTAAGGAATAAAGGTGTACTCACGAAAGCGATTAAATGGATGTAAGTCAGACACAATGGAAACAATAGCGAAGCATTCACCACAAATGCTGGTGTGAAACAAGGATGCCCTTTATTGCCCTTAATATTTGCAGTGACCTTGGTCAATATAATGGTTGAGATTAGCAGAAAAAGGAAAGGAATAGTTTGGAATCTGTACAAGAATTTAGAGAACCTCGATTTCGCGGACAACATATGTCTACTCTCCCACACACACGGCGATATGCAAAGCAAATTGAATGATCTTTCAATTCCCACCAAAGCTGTAGGACTTGAAGTGAACATAAGGAAATGTTATTATTAATGTGCATTAATAATAACATTGTCTATTCTTTTATAATAAACAACAAGGAATTTGAATTTGTGAACACCTTTTGTTATATTGGATGTATGATGACCATAACCGTTCCAAAGTAGGCAAAGGAAGATCAGCGTTTGGAAGATTAAAACACATATGGCGCTCACAGCAAGTTGCGCATATTCAATGCATGTGTAAACTCAGCGCTGCTTTATGGAAGTGAGACTTGGTTGATTACAAATACAATCATGCGGAAAGTACAAACACAAATCAACAAATTCCTACGAATTATATGCCATATATTCTGGCCAAACACAATTATCAATACAGGCCTTTGGAGGAATACCAAAGAAACACCCATCGAAAACCAAATCAAGAGAAGAAAATGGAAATGGATTGGGCATTCACTCCGTAAGCCCATCGAAAGTATATCCAGAGCTGCACTGGACTGGAACCCGCAAGGCAACGGAAGAAGAGGATGGCAAGCGAATACTTGGCGAAGAACAATACTAATGGACGCAGCGAAGCTAAATAAAAAATGGCAAGAAAACAAAACATATAGTAACAAGAGTAAGATGGAATAATCTTGTCGAAGCCTTATGTGCCCTAGAGGAATAAAATAAAGGAACAAAAAAATGCCGAAATACCCAGATGCCTTAAATACTGTTTGCATGAAATTTCTTCAAAATCGCAAGTCGGGACGGAATTTGGGGTCAGGTGTTAACATTTAAGATACATTTATATACTGATTTTAAAACCGATGACCAATGATATCAATTATTAAACAAGAAGTGAATAAAGTTGAATGGCAAATAAAAAAAAAGTAGAAATATCGAATGTTTGTCATTCTTTAATGATAATGATGTGTCCCTTAGTCAGATTGTGAGCACTGAGTCGCAGCAACAACGATATCTTATATAGCTGATCCCTTTCATTAAAATACCACCTACTTCTACAAGCTAAAATTGTTTTCGTACTAGTAGTTATAGTAAATATTTACAAACTATCTCAATATGTATACATATTACACACACTTTCATGTAGATGTGTTAGTAAATATCAGAGTGTTTTAGGTTATGTGTATTAAAAGTGTATTAGTTGCACCACATCTATAACATTATCAACATAATAAAAAGCATATTATTTTACGCCATGTTCTTAACTATAATGTGGTCTTTTATTTCTTTCTATTTGTTTTGTTTTTTTAGTTTCTATCGCACTATCTCGCTCGCACAATTGTGCTGTCGACATGATATTTTTGCATGCTGTTACACTCTGTGCGTTTAATAGGCTGGCTCTTATTTTGCACTTTTTGGATTTTCGATGATTCCAAGGTCTTAAAATATTCTGATTCATTTAAAAACCAAATGCTGAGAATTTGACTAAAATAGTTTTGAAATTTCTAAAAAATATGGGTCAGGAAATATTTGTATTTTATTATTAAAACAGCCATAAGCAAATTTTTTTTGTTGAAAATATTAATACCTTGGTCGAAAACCCGAAACTTCAAAGAGAATTTATGACTTCTAAACGTTATCAGATTTTGCTTAAATTTTCAGCATTTGGTTTTTCACGGAAAACCATTTTAGAATTTGGCAGCATTGAAAATCGAAAAATGGCTAAATAAGGGCCACCCTAGTTTTCATATAGATATATGTAAGTATGAGTAGATGAGTATATTATGTGTTTGGTTAACTTTAATGGTCTTGAAATGAAAAAACAAAAACGATTATTAACAGTATGTTACAATAACACATGCAACATACACACATTACTACATTAAAACTATCCAGCAGTTCTGGATGACTATAACGAACTAGTGATTTTACCTATCATTTGGGATCACCACTAGTTACCTGATTAGCTACATAACTTATTACTTTATTTTGTGTGTGTCCTAATATGGTAATCAATTGACTCTACATAAATTACATTTAGTGACAATTGACTCTCCAAGAGACTACTTTTGAGCATTGTAGTGATGGGTATCCAGCAGTTATGTATTGACTACAAAAGAAGTCATTATTTTGCCTTTAGACAGTAATTTCCCCCAATAACTTGGTTGACTCCAATTTATGTAAACGGTCTTCCAATAGAGAAGTTTGACAGTTTATAGCGGCTATAATGTTGAAGCTACATCTGTTGTATTGGTTGTAATTTATTAAGTTTTCTTTGCCAAATCATCATGAATGGATACAGTATTCAACAACAGATGCAAATGATAAAATTATTTTATCAAAATAGTTATTCTGTCCTGATCCTAATTTTCATCAAAAAATCGTCTATAGCGATGAGTCCCATTTCTGCATGAATGGGTACGTCAACAAACAAACTTGTCGAACTTGGGAAGATGCCAATCCACATGAGATCCAAGAGTGTCCAATTCATCTCCAAAAGTCACTGTCTGGTGTGGATTATGTGGTTATTTCATTGAGAACGACGTTGGCCAGGCCCTCACTGTCAACGGCAAGAGCTGTAGCTCGATGATCACCAACTTTTTTTAGCCTGAATGATATGGAAACCAACCAATGATATGGAAACCAACCTTATGCAAGCAATTACTGAGAATATTTCCTGTCTTAATCAAAATATGACTAACTTCATGTCATCCATAAAAAATACAACACAAGAGTTTCTGCAAACACAGAACCAAACGATTCAAATCATCGATGTGATGTTAATTTCGGAGCCTCATCTTACAAATAAATATAACATATATATGTAATTTTACTACACAAACGATCCGGATGGTAAGGAAAATGGCGGTACCGGTATCATAATAAGAAAGCGATTGAGGCATTATGCCCTAGATGCATTTTCAAAGGATTATGAGCATGTATTCCCCTTGAATACCCAGCTGGAGAATTAACTCTGATCTCTATATTTTGCCCACCACGTTACTCGATGTCCATGGAGAAATTTGAAGAATTCTTTATAACACTAGGAGATCGGTTTCTAGCATATGAAGACTACAACGCTAAATATACATATTGGAATTCGCGATTGGTGAATCCTAGAAGTAGACAGCTGTATAAACCTCTAGTTGTTCGCACAAATTGCTTAGATTTGGTGTCTCCAGAACTCTTTATAACACTAGGAGATTGGTTTCTAACATGTGAAGACTAGAACGCCAAACATACATATTGGGGTTCGCGATTGGTGAATCCCTGAGGTAGACAGCTGTAGTTGATCGCAAAAATTGGTTAGATTTCGTGTCTCTTAGACACCCAACTTATTGGCCAACTGACTGAACAATGTCTGATCTAATAGACTTTCTCATATGTAGAAATATTAGTCGAAATGCAATATTGACAGAAATATCTTATGACTTATCTTCTGACCATTCTCCTGTAATTGTTACTTATTGCAAGAGACCCAACATTCCAAGATTTCCTAACGACTCTTTGTTTATTAAGACAAAATTTGCAAAACCATTCTCCTGTAATTGTTACTTATTGCAAGAGACCCAACATTCCAAGATTTCCTAACGACTCTTTGTTTATTAAGACAAAATTTGCAAAATGCATAGGAAATTTATGAGCAGTCATATGCACACAAATCCTAATTTGCATTGTGAGGAAAATTTAGATAAAAATGTCAATGACTTCACGTCATTGATAGTTTCAGCTCTGGAACATTCTAGGTGCAAAATCCCTCCAAAAACTAATACGTCTATTTCAAATTCAGATATTGAAAGACTTTGCTTGAAAAGAGAAGACTCAGAAGAAAATGGTAACATAATAGATCACCTGCTGCACTGTCTACAGCAGTACGAAAACTGAAAAGAACCCTTCACTTAGAAGCGGATCGCATAAATGAATATTATATTAAATGTGTGAGGAGTACAAAATACACAAATGTTTCTCTTCGGAAGGCAACATTAAGCTAGATGCTAGATGCATTAAGCCACCGCTAGATGCACAAAGTGCTTTAAGAAAAGCCGACGGAACCTGTGAACGAATTGCTATAGATAAGGTATTTGCTGAACATTTATGTGAAGTATTTCAACCCAATTCTCCGGCAAATGAGTTCGAGCTCGAAGAATTGTCAATTTCAACAATGGCTAATGCAGCCCAATTCGACATTGGTTTTGAGGATGTTAATAAAGTAATTATAAATAAATTGAGCTTGAAAAAATCACCAGGATATGATTTAATAACTTCATCAATGATTAAAAACCTACAAATTAAATTACTGGAGTCTCATCTATCGAATAGACCTTCCAGAGTTAAGTAAAATGATTATATGACGAAAGAATACAAGATTAGAGCTGGAGTTCCACAGGGAAGTGTACTAGGACCTATGTTATATTTGTTTTACACCTTTGACTTGCCTACGTGCGATAATTTAACAATTTCTACTTTTGTTGATGATACCGCCATTATTAGCTCACACGAAAACCCACTCATAGCATCTAGTCAACTTCAAAATTATCTCGTACGTGTGGAGACAGGGTTAAAAACTGGCGAATAAAGGTGAATGAGATGAAAACTAAATATTTTACGTTCAATCTAAGCAGAGGAAATGCTCACCTGACTCACTCAACAATGTTAGTGTACCGCAGTCTGATTATGTCACTTACATTGGTATTCATCTAGATAGACGGCTTACTTGGCGCCGTCACATAGAAACCAAGAGACTTCACATGAAGCTAAAAGCCTCTAGCTTTCATTGGTCAATCAAAATTAAGCCTTGAATATAAAGTCATCCTGTATAAGACCGTTTTAAAACCAATTTGGACGTATGGAATTCAATTATGGGGAATGGCCAGCAACACCAGTATTGATCTTATACAGAGGGCCCAATCTAAAATTCTTACGACCATGTCGGGAGCACCATGGTATGTAAGAAATGAAAACATCCACAGGGTCTTGGAAGTGCCACTGGTAAAGGAAGAGTTTAAGAAAGTCCGTGAGAAATATATTGTAAAACTGTAAAACCATTCAAACCCGCTTGGTAGAGCAGATCTACCACCCCCCTAAATTTAATGCCATTTATCCATGAAAGCTCTCTTGTTGGAGAGCAACAAGTTTTAATTTCAGTTATAAGATTTAAATAATTGTTTTTAGGCCTATGGAGGGTAGATTCAATAAATAAATAATGCGTAAAAAAGACAACGGCACTACGTGCCACACAGCTCATGCCACGTTGGACATTATTTACAAACGATTTGAGGGCATGGTCATCTCACGTGGAGGAGATGTAAACTAGCCATCGAAATCATGCGATTTGAAATCAGTGCAGTTTTTCTTGTTGGTTTTTCTTAATTCGCAGGTGTATGCAAAAAAGCGACAAACCACATCAGCCTGATTTATGCGCAAGGGTTATGGAAAATGGATCATTTCGAATGGGCACCACCCAGCGAAGCTGCGGCCGACATTTGCTCGGTGTTATATTCCTTACATAATAGCATAGGTAGATCTTTCAAACAAATAATGGATGACCCTTAATTTCTGGGGCATTTGCAACGTATGCGCTCGTTGTAATGCAAAGAAAAGTAATTATTTTTTTAAAACAAAACTAGTAATAAGTCAAATAAAGAAAATATTACTAGTTTTATTGCGCAGATGCTGGATGCCATCCACTATAGCGGGGCCAATATTTGGGATTGTTTAATTTCAGATATCCGGAGGACGATGGGGTACAGGAGGTCGAACGAGCCGTACAGTCAGGCGCAGGTGGTGGATTCAATACTGGCTGTGAAAATTAACAACAGAGAGTGTCTGCAGCAGAGTATCAACAGTAGAGAGAGTTAGAAGAGAGAAGTCAATACTAATGGTGTCAGCAGATGGGTGTCAAGGGAGTACAAGCAAAGAGGAGTCAACAGAGTGCAACAGAAGAGGGTGGTCAAGAAAGAGAATCAGGAGAGATGATATTCAGCCGTATTGAAGCAGACACAAGACAAAGAAGCAATTGGTAGACATTTTTCTTTGCAGTAACACTCGAAAAATTATGGACATGAGTAGATTCTAGGATTACATTCTATAATATTATAAGAGCAGCAACTAGTGGGCAGGAGTGGTAGGGCACCGGTACGTGTCACTCGATAGTTCACGAAGCAACAGCAAGTTTTTCTCAATAAATATGCATTCAATTTGCATTTGTAGCTCCATAAATAGAGTTAAGCTATTAATACATGAAAACAAACTGTGAAAATGAAAAGAACAAAGATAAAGTATCTTAAATTTTTTGCTAAGGACCCTGGACTAGACTAAGCTTTACACTAGCTTCAAACCTGGAGTAACCGGAGGTTCCTTACAATACATCCCAGGTAATCTAGGATAAAGTCAGTCATCACTTTATTGTATCTAAGTAATCTAAGGTATCTAAATAATCTAATCTGCACTGTGGTAAGCTGTTATTTTACCCACCAGAAGTATTCTATTGAAGAGTCTATCGTCACTAAGTGTTCTTTGTAATGCAGAGCTTACTCTTTGTAATTTAAACAGGTACATGTTAAAATACTTAACTATTTCTAGTTCAGTAAGTAGTTTGGTACACTTAGTTAGAACTGCTGGGTATATTCCTGCTTACTAGTACATTATTTGGCTCGGTTGTTTTAACTCCTTCCACATACATAATTTCTGATGAACTATAATTTTGTGTATTTATATACATGTCAGAGTAAATATGTGCATTAAGGATGCCAAATACGACTGGATTTTGAAAGTTTCAGAGCACTGGTTTTCTAAAACTTACATAGTATGTTTGAGTCCTGTAAATACCTAGACATAACTACTTCTAGAAGTTAGGAAAATTCCATAATTTTAAGCCAATTCCTACAAATTGGCATCCCTAAGTAGTAAGCTGCTTGTACTGTATGTACATACATTTCTGATGCAAAAATCAACAATATTATATTCATCAAAATAATGACATCATTATTATATTTAATACTGTGTACATATAGTAACTACTACAGGCAAATTCTCTGCAGCATGTCCTCATATATTAATGTTAGTGTTTTGGTATGTTTTCCTTTTTTTCTGCTACACATTATTATTATTATTATTATTATTATTATGATTATTATGGCATCGTGTATTTTTGATTGTGGTTATTTTTGCTACCAAATGATTATTCACTTGTTTTGTTTTTGTTTTCCATATAAATAGTTTTTTCTACACTTCTCTAGCAATATTTTGATATATGATGTTATTGTGTCAGCAGGATATAATAAATTTAATTTAAAACCATATCAAGGACATTGAACCGGCAAAATAAATGGAAATATATATGTAGGTACATTGTACAATATATACTAAATATGTTTATCACTGTTGTACTTAGTATACTTCATGTTAATGTATATGGTTTTTCGATTAATTTAATATTTTTTTGTTGTTATGTAGTTTTTTTGTATTATTTGTTGTAGTTGATGTTTCCAGCTGGTTCATAATTTATAATGAGCGGATTTTGATTTTGAACAAAACATGAAAAAGAGTTCTTTGTTTAATATATTTACAATGAACAGAGACCAAATGGAAAATAATTAAAGGAGTTTTGAACTAAATATGTACCACAAAATAAGATAATTAAAGCAAGTAAGAAAGTATGGTCGGTCAAGCCTGACCATATATAATACCCTACACTGAGTAAAATGTGCAAAAACATTTTTTTTAAAATTTCAATAATTTATTTTCATGAATGATTTTTGGAAGTTGGCCTTATATGGGAGCTATGACTAATTATGAACCCATCACCATGATACTACGTCGTGTGACTTATATCTATTCGAAACTTGAATTGTATGTGGATACCAACATTTTTAAGAGATTTATGTCCGTCAAAGTTATTTTCGTAAGCGGGCCTTATCTGGGAGCTATGACTAATTATGTACCGATCGTCATAAAATAATTTGCGTATATATAAAACTTATTTGGAGAGAATTTTATGTAAAGGGTTTACCAACAAGAGGTGTTATTTTGAATCACCCGGTATATTCTTTAACATTTGACAAGTAGAAACTAAGTCATTACTAAAAATTGAACGATACTCGCTTCAACAACGCATTGAAATTATTAGAATTCACTAACAAAATGGTGCAAATCTTGCAGTCACAGTTCGCAAAACTAAAGCATTTTTGGGTCGTTGTGAAGCACCTTGTCGGAACGTAATACAGAAATTGGTGAACAAATTCGAGCTGTTGGGACAAGTTAATGATGTGAAGAGTAACACCCGTGCACGTCGCTCAAGAACAACTGAGAATATTGCTGCTGTAGCCCAAAGTGTTGAAGAAAATCCAGGTCTTGTCCATTCCTAGTCGTTCTTTGGAATTGAGCATTCCACAAACGTCATTACACCGTAAAAAAATATTCCTTGTTAAAACGTTGTTCACATAAGAATTCCTTGCGCTAGTTTTATTACTGTTAGTTCTATTTTCAAACTGAAATATCAGAATAGTGCATCAAAATAATAAGGTCTGCAAATCTGCACAAAATGCTAGATATTTTTGTGAAACCTTTATTGTATTAAATCTAATATATAAAAATCTAGTATCACAATGTTTGTGTTTGAACTCCTCCGAAACGGCTCAACTGATTTTTATGAAAATTTCAGCACGCAGAGTAAAAATCCCGTTGTGCATGAAAACATTTGAAAAGATTTTTAACAATATTATAGTCACAATAACTATTTACATGATTGTGGTAACAATAATATGGTTAACTTACGATTCACATGATTGTATCAATCATATATATGGTTACAGTAAACAAGTATATGTTTGTGACAACCATTGTTATGATGAATCTTTATATCATAATATGTTGTTCTCAGATTATGATATCAATTAGTCGAGAGCAACATAATATGGTAAAACTTTAATCATAAAACTGGTTGTCACAAACATATACTTGTTTACTATAACCATTTATATGATTGATACAATCATATGAATTGTAAGTTAACCATATTACGGTTATCACAATCATGTAAATAGCTGCAATGACTAAAACTTTTAAAAATGTGGAAATGGTTACTGTAAACATGCACAACCGTATTTTTCCTATGCGTGTATGTATATTTGGGAGTTATAAGAATATATCGTAAAGTATATTTCATACTGTTAGGTCATTGGGGTGTCCCCAATCCAGATATTTTTTTTACAATTTTTTTTTTTAATATTTTTTTTAGCATTAACAAATACCTATAAAACCCAAATTTTCATCAACCTACCCTCACCCACCAATTCTTAGTCGAGATTTTAGTATTTTGTATGAGCAATATCAATTCATACACGGTGCAACTATCTAACTATTACATTCAGCGAGGCTACGTACAATGAAGCATTAATTCCTATCGAGGATCTTTGTGTTGCCAATTTACAACTCAGTGATTTCGGTATGAGTTCGCCAAATCAAAGTGCATCTGATTTAATGGACACCGAAATAAATCGCGAACTGCTGTATTAGACTGCAGAAATGGTTGCGATTGTTACTCGCAATGTGCCACTACTGACTCACGAACAAAAAATTAATTATGCTAGCAATTTCGGCGGAACTATGTGGTTTTCTTTTTTTTTTAGATGTACCATGTGGAACTGGCAAAACATTCCTCATTTCCCTAATTTTTGCCGAAATACGTTCAAATAATGGCACCGCTGTTGCATCAACTGGCATTGCAGCCACTATACTGGATGAAAGCAGAACAGCTCATTCAGAATTTAAGCTGCCACTGAATATTCAAAATAACCCAGACGCAGGGTAGAACATAAGAAAGCAATCGTCCATGGCCACAGTGCTAAAACAGTGCAAAGTTATCATCTGAGATGTATGCACTATGGCACACAAACATTATCTTGAGGCGTTGGACAGATATAAAAAGCAACGACAAACTATTCGGCAGCATTCTGTTACTCTTTCCGGGGGTAATGGCAGCAAAAAATGTAGATGTCCACGATTTAAACACCAAGATACTGCAGTCATTCCCAGGCGACTTCGTATGATACAAATCGATCGATACAGTTTGTGATGCCAACGAAATTATAATTACCCAATAGTGGATTTGCCAGGCATGACACGACACCCTCTACGACTAAAAATTGGGTCTCCGGTTTTTTACTTCGGAATTTAAATCCACCACGGCGATTGGTCATTAAAAAATTTATGAAAAACGTTATCGAAGCCACAATTTTAAATGGTAAATTTCGAGGCGAAAATGTTTTGCTGCCACGAAATCCAATGATTCTAACAGACGTGCCAATTGAATTCAAACGCGTTAAATTTCCTACTAGATTGGCATTCGCAATGACAATCAACCAGTCGCAAGGTCAAACGAGGTGTGTTTGCTGCTTACATTTGGACACACCATGCTCGGCGGTCATCTGCCATTGTTTCAAATTTCAACACAATATTAATTATTTTAAGACAATTATAGATGTTCAAGTCATTTTATGAAGAGGACCTTGTATGGAGGCTAGGGTCAAATGTGGCAGATTTTCGCCATACTTTACAGTATAATTTCAGAGAACTTAGAACAAACTTATGCAAATTTTATCAGTATTGCCGCATAATCAACATATTTATGACCGCTCAAACAATATTCCTGGGGAAAATTTGTATAGGTGCTAGGTGAGATAATGGACTGATATTATTTGTATAAGTGGAAAATTTAAATGTTTAAATTGTAAATACAATTATTTCAATTATTCACCAAAATACACAACATTTTTTCAAGGAATAAATTCCAATTGTCTTTATCCTCGACATAACTTTTATTCGACCATGACATGTAGAGCAACTTAAAAATCTACTTAAACCGATTGTTCACACCATATCATAGTATGGTAGATCGCAAATCTAACTGGACAAAATTAATAAAACGCGTTGGGTTCAAATGGGCAAGATGTTTTTGATTTTCATTAAAGTGAACACTTGAAAGATTAATCCAAATATGGTTTTACACTAGAACTATCCGTAATAAATAGCTTTAACTCCACTTGGAAATACAAAATATTTAATTTTTAGCACTTTCTTTCCCTTTGGAGGTCATACTTGAAGGATTAAACCGAATATAGTTTTACGCCGGAACTATCCGGCATAAACAGCTTTAACTCTACTTGAAAAAAGGAAATATTTTATTTTCTTTCTGAACTTCTCATAAAAAATTGTGGCAATAATTAAATGAAAATTGTAAAATATTTCCCTGAAATAATCCTAAATAATAATAAGAAGAAATTGTGACAATAAAATCACCGTAGCCTTTATAATCATAAACCAAATTCACACAACAAATATGCTTCTATTTGAAATCTGAATGTACGTGTTGACAACAACTGAATTTAAAGCTTACTTTTTCCTAACTAGAGCTAAAAACAAAACATGAATTATAGTTACATATTGTATTAAGAAGCTGATTAAATGATCAGAAGGAATTTTGCCAGACATATGTGTGAATTTATTATAATATTAGAAAACTGAAAATTATTGCAAACATTTTTAATTATTTAATACGAGCACCTAAGTTGCGAGTACCGGCATTTATTGTTGTCAAGATTAATGTAAAATATGCTCTAAATAATAATGTCAGTTTAATTTACATCGAATGATATGAGAGCGTTTCATTTATTTCATGTAATGCACGAATCCAGCAGAAAATATTTCTGTGGATACTTAGTTCCTAACACATTTTAAATAAAACTCATAAAATTTTTAGCTTCTTTTAAATTATCCACAAAATTATTGACAAAACTAGTTTAGCACAAAAACATCAAATAAAAATCTTCCAAAAACTCTTCACGAATATCAAATTGCAATAAGAAATCCATAAATACGATTGTGTGGATAAAATATAAATACACATAAAAATAAAAAAAGAGTTTCCCAATAAAGGGATGGAATGAATGAATGACAAAACAATAAAAATAACGAGATGATGATGGCGTGTAAAATTGCTGTAAAATGTGCGTGCAATGATTGTGTTAGTAACCAATTTAGCTGAAAAATTTTATTTTACAACAGATACAGTAAAAGCAACAATGAAATTGCGAACTTTATAAATATTTAAAACACTCCTTTATACTGGCTACAAATTTGAACAGAAAAAAAAAACAAATAAAACAATACAATCATAGAACAAAAAAAAAAAAAAAAAATATAAGTTACATACATAAGTACATATGTATGGTCTAAATAATTCTGAGCGTATAAGGGCAGTCTTAAGTGCTATTTCTTAATTTAAAATATTTCGCGTCTTATAAATTTCAACCCAATAAAATTATAGTTAACAAACAATTGATAATATTATTACGCCTTTAATGCCCGTAATTTAAGCTAATAGATATTGGTGTCAGAAGTGTAATTGCAAAATAATAAGCATGAAGTTTGAAGAACTAAAAGTTGAACAACTCAAGAAATAATTAAATAAGTTTGAGCTACCAATAGCAGGTAATAAGGCGAAATGTTAAAATACTCCTTGACGTCTGATATGAGAGCAAGTCTCAAGTAAGAAGGCTAGAATTTATTGAGCACCAAAAGTTGCCACCGCTGTCAGAGGACTTGGTAGGGGCCCGCGAAGAAGAGGAGAATTGTGTAGACAATAGTTTGTTCATGTAACGATGGAGGCCCTCGTTGAACGGTGCAATGACAAAGTGGTTCCTGTTGGAGTGCTTGGTCTTTCTCTAGGTAAAAAGGTCATCAGACCGGGATCCAGGTTGGGTGAATGTGCTTCAGCAAAGACAGTGAAAAAGTGTGAGGAAGATACTGCCAATGAATTCGTCAAAGAAATGCATAAATTCGTTAGGAGACGAATTAAAATTACCAACGATCAAATGAAAACCATATATAGCCCACAACGTAGTAAAAATGTGTCTTCCAAACTACAGAGTCACTGGAAAGGACCACATAACGACTGCCTGCAACATTCATTATGTTTATAAAAAGGTCCATCACACAGTGGGGCAGAATCAAAATTTTTTGGAAATAAATCTGGCATTTCTAAACGTATAGCCCGATCGAGACATAATTTAACGTGGGGGTAGCCAAGGAGTATTCGAGTTCAAGTTATTAAAATGGACCCTACAAATGCTCCAGGCGCGGCGCTATGGTGGCTCAAAGTAGGGTACCTTCGAAATGTAAAATTTTTAAACACGTGCCATTTTGTTGTTTCCCATCTGATTTCAAAGATTTTTAAATTTTTGGGAAGCGCTCGGCTAGGTCTTGAAAAAACATGCGTGCGTGTGCTATTTATCTCTTATAATTTCCGAGTTATTAGAATTTTAAAATTGAAATTTTTAGATTTTGCCATACCTAGGTCCGCTTTTTTAAAAATATAGTGCGTACTTTTGAACCGAATGGACTCGAATTTTTTTCGTTAGTTAGATACCTAAAGTATCAATAATATGCAAGCAAATACTCCTTGGCTACCCCCACATCAAATTTTGTGCCGATGGGGCCATCCGTTTAGAAATGCCAGATTTATTTCCAAAAAATTTTGATTATGCCCCACTGTGCATCAGTAGAAGCTTTTACTTATCAACAATGTTGATAGCATGCGGTTATTAGCATTGTTTGTAAGTATGGTAACACTAAATGTTTAAGCTGCTAACATGAACACCGAAAGCTCTAGAATTCGAACATACGAGTTTCGACCGTTAAGAACAATCTGGGCTACTCGGATGAAGATGGCAGTGTGTATAAATAGTGGTAGAGGTTGCAGTCGTGAGTGAGTTTATCATAGGCGCTGTTAGAGTTAACTTCAACTCTCTTCTACATTTAAGCTTGTACATTATATAGCGTGTGTGCATTTCTGAGAATAGATAAACGTGTATACAGACACTGAGTGACTATTTGAACTATTGTTGTTGTACATTTCAAATAAATAAAGAGTTGTTACAATTTGAAATCAACTTTCCGTCAACCCCAAAATAACGTACTTACATGATAGTCTCGGTTCAGCTAACTAAAATCGAAAAAATACTACTACTACATCCATTTTTGAAATTTGTTTATTTTTTATCTAGATATAGTTATCTGGATTACTATCACACTAATATAGAGAATATGGATATCTAATAATAGATATTTCAAAGATCTTTCCAACGATGTATACAACGCCATTATAGTTCAGACTTACAATGGGTCAAAACAATCATATTAATTTATTAATCATATTTTTCATTAATAATTTTTTTTTTTTTTCAACCTAAATTTTATTCCAAAAAATTAGTTTTTCCCAAGAAAATATTTTAAATTTTTAACTTAAATTATACTTCGGTGAAGGGTATATATGATTCGGCACAGCCGAATATATCCCTCTTACTTATTTAAAGGTAAGACATGCAGTGTATACAGCATATTAATAGGAACTGTTGGGATTGCTCAATAATAGACCAAAAATTTATTAAATGGCACAAAATGTGTAATCGCTGACTTTAACTCCAAGTCTTTATTACTTCTGAAATAATGGCGAAAACCGCTACTTCGCCAATAGCAGGCACGAAAACTTAAAAATTATAATTTTAAAAGAAAACTATTTTCGGGCTTAACAGAGTATGGCACATGGAATGTTCAAGTGCCTATTGGTTCGAGAAAAAACTATGTAACTTTTGTAACTGCAATATATAGATTTTTCATTAAATTTTCAGTTTACTCTCGTAATTCAAAATTTTAAATGAATGACGTTGATGTTTGCAGAATACAAAATTGTTATAGTGGTAGTTTTATTTAACTTTTTTCATCAGTTTTTTTTTTTTTTTTTTGTTGGTGATGACGACTTAGTTGTTGTTGTTTTTGTGCTGTTTTTTGTTGATGATGTCGTTGCTTTTGGCAATAACATTTATTTTTATTAGCCACTTAAATTTAACTGTTTTATAAGTTTATAGAACAACATACTAGCACACATACTCATACACATGTGTATGCATGCTCTTACAATCCAGCCATAAACTTATTCGCTTGTACGAGTGCTTACGCATACAAATGCACATTCTTAAAAACACTTTAATGTAAGTTGGTATTTAAAAAAACCCTGCAGTACTGCGAACTAATTCAGCAATGAGGTAAAATCAAGTAGTCATCTGATGTTTTGTAGTCAAACGAGCTAACAAATCCACCATCTATTAAGTATCTTATTTGCTGTTTTGTTTGATTTTCTGTCACTCGCCTAATACAGATAACAAACTGTCGATTTTGATGGTCGAATTTAAGGCAGAGGTAACGAATTTTATATATAACTTAACACTATAAAAGTCACTTCAAACATAAATAGTACGATTGCAACAATTAGCTGAGTTCAATGTTCATAAATCATTTGGATATCCAGAAACTACCCTTCAGTCTAGATCTAGGAGAATTTCAGTATTCAAATGGTGAACAGATCCCGCCTGAATCCGTCTTATTTCATTGAATTAGGCGAGAAATTAGGTGGTGCAAAAACTGCAGGGTTTATTATGTGTGTGTTTCCATGTGTATTTGAAAGTATATGCGTGTAATTTTAAAAAGTATTTTTCCTTGTTCAAGTTTTCCCACAAGTTTCTTTTATTTCCTTCAAAACTTGAAAAACAATTGAAACTGCATTTTTTTTAGCTGAACAGAAAAACATAGAAAATAATTTTCTCAAATATATTGAGTAGTTAAAACCATAAAAACATAAACATGTTTTAGTTATTGTACTTGAAAACATTTTAAAAGTTTAATCCAACGAGGCAGGGTGGGCAGAAAGTAGTGATTTAAACAACACTACTTTGAATTTTTACAAAAAAAAGTATTGTCGATCAAACCCGCCATTAAATACACTATACTGGGTATTATAAGGTACCCATGGTAAATTATGAATCGATCAGCTCAATATTTATTTGGAACTAGGAAAAAAGGTTATGAGAAAGAGTAGTGTTTGTGAACATTTGATTTGAATTTTCCTATATTGAAAGTGACAGGAAATAACTACTTCAGCAGGAAGCTTATTCCACATATGGACTATCCAGTGAAAGTACGAATTTTCTTTGTAATGTGTTGTACGATCCACCGTACAGTCGACCATGAATTGACGAGCCCTTGGCGAAGTACGTGTATTGCGTACAAAACTAGGGTTTTCGGGAACAACTTCCCTAATTTCTGTAGAGCACACGCACACGCCATTGTAGTATCGGTAGAATATTGAAACACAGTCCACATTGCGAAGATATTCCAATAAGTCAATAGAGCTGGATACCCTACTGTTACTGATAAACACGTTCGCTCGCTTCTGTATTCGGTCGGGTAACTCCAAAACAGAATTCGATGCACCGGCTGATACATGAGAGTTGTATTCCATTTTGGGTATTCTATAAGTGGTGCAAATAGTAAGGAGGTCAGAGCTCTGAGAGCTCGAAAGAGCTCCCAACACATCCGGTAGGAAAGCAGACTGGTTAGCTCAGTAATTGAACTATTTGGTACGAAAAATTAAAGCCAATGCATGTTTAAAAACATGCAAGGCTCAAAAAGTTCCCGACAGGAACGCCGCTAAAAATTTAGAGGCCATAGACAGAGCACGGAAATTAAAGTCAAGTTTTATACAAAAGATATACATATTGCAAAATGAATGTCGAAACGTATGTTCTGGCAGATTTTTCGCAACTTCCTGGTCAAAATTTTGATGTTGCTGATGCTCGAGGGAATTTTGAAGAGAAGTTTAGGACCAAAAAAGGACAAAATTTCTTGGTATGGCAAGCAATATGCAGTTGCGGCAAAAGAAGCCAAACATTTGTGACAAAGGGCTCTATAAAAACCGAAATTTACATAAAGAATTGTACACGCTGATGGACTCTACCTTTTTAAAGCAAACTTTTTCTATTACTTAAAGTTACCTTTTACTATTACTTAAAGGCAAGTTGTAATAATGGCCCTAAACTAAGAGTTTTGATTTTTTTTTTTTTTTTTGTGGTTGAAATTATTATTAAAATTTACAAAAAATATTATTTCAAATCAATAGTGATGAATTTACGAACCTTTTCCGGAAACCATTAAGGTTTTTATTGAGGTTTCTGTCACTTTGTTCGAACAGAAAGTCCACATGCGTTTAAAATCTACCACACTTTTGGACACCTTTTGTGTGCTCTTAAATCCTCTTTTAACAAGAGCCCAATATCTCTCCACTGGCCTTAGCTCCAGGCAGTTTGGAGAATTTGTCTCTATTGGTACAAATGCCACATTATTGTTTTTTACCACTTAAGACCTTTCTTACAATGATGACAGGGTGCCAAATCAGGCCATAAATAAGTGGAAACGCTAAGAAGTCTTATTGTTTTTTGTAAACATTCCTTGATGTAAATTTCGGTATTAATAGAGCCGTTTGTAACAAATGTTTGGCTTTTTTGCCGCAACTGCTTATTGCTTGCCATACCAAGAACTTTTTGGGAAATTTTGTCTGCTTTTGAGTCCTAAACTTTTCTTCAACATTCCATAGAGAATCTGCAACATAAAAAAATTGACCCAGAAGCTGCGAAAAATTTTCCATACGTACATTTCGTCATCCATTATGCAGCAGGTATATTTTTTGTATATAATTTGACTTAAATTTCCGTGCTCTGTCTTTGGCCTCTAAATATTTAGAAGCATTCCTGTCAGGAACTTTTTGAGCCTTTTATGTTTTTAAACCTGCATTAGCTTTAACTTTTCGTACCAAATAGTCCAACAACTGAGCTAACCGGTCTGCTTTCCTACCGAATGTTTTGAGAGCTCTTTTGAAATGCTTTCTATTTTTTTGGCTTTAGAAACATCATGTCAACCATTCCTTCTACCTGAACCAGATTTTCTATCAACGGTCAAGTTCTCCCGGTACTGTTCAATAACAGTTTGACGGCAGACCTTTGACTGTTTGGCCAACTTTTTGTAGGACCAAGTTGGGTTTTGTTGAAAATATTTAATAATTTTAGTACGCACTTTTTTCTGGTCACTCATTTTAATCAGATTAACAACAAATGAACATGATTGATATTAAACATAATAACTGATATGCTTTACAAAGGTAACTTGATCAACAAAATAATCAAACAATACTTGGGTTAAAAGTTTTAATGAAAAACGTGTGCTAAGAATTTTATGATCTCAGTCCTTAGTAGGAGAGCGGATGGAGTAAAGTATTTGCTACACCTTTTTAGAAAACCAAGACACTGGAATGCTTCCTTCGACAATTGAAAAATGTGTTTTTTCCAGCCGAGATCGCTTTGAATACTCATGCCTAGAACATCAATATTAGTTAATGTTAAACTGAGCAAAGCTTCTAAATTTAGTATCAAATTTGAAAAAAAATAAAACAAGCATATATATTTTTGTCGAATAATTAGAGACCAAATATATGCGGTTTGTCGCATAACCCGAAACCCGTCCTTTCGTAGAAACTGGTTAAGAACAACTAAGCAATATTTTTTTATACCCTTCACCAAATTATACTTTAAAATAAAAATTTTAAATATTTTTGGGTAAACAAAATAAAATTTATTTTTCTTTCAAAATTGTTTTTTTTTCGAAATTGTTTTTTTTTTAATTTTTTAGTGAAAAAAAATTTATGACAAAAAAAATTTTGACAATTTTATGACAAAAAATTTAAAAAAAAATTCGGGTTAAAAAATATTTTTCCCGATTTGGACCTATTGAAGGTTCAAATTACTATAGCTTTATATAGATCGTTGCAATGGACTTTGAAGTAACTATCATTATATATCCATATTGTCTATATTAATGACTTAGTAATCCAGATATAGATAAAAAAATAGGCCAAAAATCGATGTTGTCTCGATTTTTTCTTTATATCTCAGCCATTTGAGGGCCGATTTTCTCGATTTTGAACAGCGACCGAGCCGGAACAATCCCCGATATATTGGTGTATCTATTCGCTATCTAAAACGACCCAGAATATATATACTTTGCGGGGTCGCAAATAAAAAATGTAGAAGTTACAATCGGATTGTCAAACTTATATATACCCTTGTCACTCATGGTGAAGGGTATAATAACCGGACAATTGGGAAAAAATCGGTTTTTCGACAAATTCGAAAACCGTTTTGAAAACTAGTATTAAATTTGCAAGCCGATGCGGATTAATAATCACTATTATCTCCTGCATTACTAAACGAATTCAATGAGGAAGATGAAGTGCTAATAAATGAGGTATGGTAACTGGCATAGGGTACAACTAGAGGCGCAACTGAGATTAACAATAATTACTCTCTTCACACGTACTTGTGATATGTGAATTCAACTTACTTCTGAGAGAATTAAACACATCAAAATATTTGTTATTTAATATTTTTATTTTCCGACTTAATACAGACCGAACCACTTTATTGTACTTCCACGCAATATTTGATCATTTTCTTGAACACTTTCCAGCTCATTTTTGTTTCTAAAACACGTTAATTTTGCACAAATGAAACAAATATTTTTAATTAATTTTTGACACTTAATTTTATTTGAGGTAGAATTTAATTTATAGAACAGAGTTTAAATGTTTGGCATTAAAAATAGAAGTAAATTTAAATAAATGAAAATTTAAAAATTTTAATAGAACTCTGTGTGTCTGGTGGAAATTAAAAACGCACCAATACAACCTCAAAACTATGTACTTATACATTCTCACGACTTAGGTTTTTGACAACAGATTTAGGTTTTTTCCCTTTCAGTAACGCTTCTATGGATATATTATTCTTTGGTAACAGGCTTCGCCTTCTATTTCAGAGGCCAGAGAATCACTTGGTTTATTTGTAAATTCATATGATTCACTACTACTGCAGCCTTCAAATCCGCACGAGGTATCTGCAACCTTTTCCTTCAATTTAAAAATATTGCCATCAAAGTACAAAGCCATTGTTCTTCGACCATTTTGTACAAGTTTTATTTTCTTTTCCACCGGATAAGAGGCAATTGTTACTTTTTGATTCAGTGGCTGTTCAATACTTACACCCATGCCACAGTAACGTATCATGGCAATGGTTTCCTGTTCAATATTCTTATTATTTTCCCAATCATCTAGAGTGGATCTGGTGTTAGCCAAGCACTGCATTGGTTGTATTACATGCAGCTTTCCATTCATAATTCTATTAGATTTACTTGCTTTTGATTGTTCTTTACGTTCTGACTTTTTGTTGGCAGCATATTCTGTATGGGCTTTGGGTCGTGGATAACTGTATTGAGTTTCCGTTAGAATGGCGTAATCACTATGTTGCTGTAAATTTACAACTTCTTCTTCAAAGTCGGCGGTTGGTTTCCAAGACATATTGTTAAAGAATTACATTTCTAGTTTTAAAAGCTAACAATTTTCTTGATACAATTATTAAATTTATATTTTTAACATTATATCAAGCGCCTTCTGTGACTAAATACAATAAATGGAAGAAACAAATTTATTGTAGTACCAAGTTTGAAACATCGTTTTTATGTCAGTTATCTGCCAAATAAATTAATTTATTTTTAATTATTTTTCAAGAATTAAAATTTATTGAAAAAAAAAATTCACACCTATTGCTCACCGAAGCTTATGGTGAATGTGTTTCATCGGTTTCAACATGGTTCAGAAGTGATGATTTTGACAATGAAGACAATGATTGCCCAGGCCAGCCAAAAACGTTTGAAGTCCATGAATTGGCGGCATTACTCTATTAAGATTGTTGTGAAACTCAACAAGAGCATGCAAAATCATTGGGAGCTACTCAATCAGCAATTTCAAAATGAAAAATACCCAAAGCGTAAGAGATCGAACGCGAAGCACGTCTGAATCGACACCAAAGCTAAATATCCATTGCGCTATGGTAATTTTCTGTATTTGGTGAGAGAACCATCACATGGAACCTGTACCGAACGCAACTGATTCGTCCTCTCGCTTCTTCATCGATCTAAACTATTATATGTTGCGATCGATGCAGATCGCTCTCTCTGAAATACGCTTCACTTTGGATTCGAGTAACCGATATTGGTTTGGTTCGTACTTGGTCTCAAAAAATGTGCTTTTCTTTTGGCTCGGAATACATATGTTGTCAAAAAGATGGGAAAATTTCATACCTAACAAGGCCAATACTTTAAATAAATTTACATATACATATTTGATCAATTCACAAGGTCTCTTATCAGTCATATTGTCATAATGTCCTAATATATCATGACTCGGCTGCTCGGCTTAACCGAATATTAGGCATTCGGCGTTGGTCTCTGCTGGTTCGTTATGATAACACAATAAACATAGCATAGAAAGTAGTATTATTTTAGAACATTTTTTGCTTGAAAAGCAATAAAAACCATTCTAAAATATTAGGACATTATGACAATATGACATGATAAGAGACCTTGTGAATTGACCAATTGTATATATAAAAATACCATATTTTCTAGTCATATCTAGTCTAATCAGTTCCATACTAAATTATTTAAAACACAAATACCTTTTCCATCCCACTGTTCTCTATTCCCAGAAAACTCTTTTATACATTTTCAACTAAATACATTCGTTTTATGGTTGTATTTTTTCGTTAGTCATTCTTGTTATTTTTTTCTATGCCACCAAAAAGGTGTAAAATTTATGTGTTTTTAGTGGCATAATTCAAGTCATGTTTTTCCCACAGTTTTTCCAACAAATTTTATTTTCAGTTTGAATTGTTGTTGCTGTACACTTTTTGTTTCTCGTTTTGTTTTGTGATTTTTATTTATTATGTTTTTATATTTATTTTGCTGTTTTGTAAAGTATGTTTTTTTATAGAGGCGGATGACTTTAAATTCAAATAAAATAGAGAAAAACATTCTTTTATAGAGCCATCCAATTGGCTTTATTAATTATGGCATTAATATTTAAATATGATTTCGGGCATGTTGCTGCCGCACGTCGTAACCTGCACACAACCCTCACAAGCAACCTGCTTGCCATTGCTCGTTCGTTTCTGGTTCATATGCATAGAATTGGGACATTCCATATTCCCAGAGAAGATAATATAATAGGGTCACGTTATATGAACAGGACTATTTCTTGAGATTATTCGTTCGCCAAATGTTTATCTTCGTAAACTGATTGCATTGCACGCTGTGTGACATGTAACACTATCCCGCATCCTGTAAGCATGCAAACCAAGCTTCTTACGCAAAATTTTCCATAAAGTGGATGAACTCTAGTTTAATTGTTCAGCACGATGAAGAATTAATACATCATCATCAAAACTACGATGCACTTCTTCAATCGCTTAGTCTGTGTGCACTGTAGGCGTATCGTTAAGAGTAAACGTATTGCAAAAACGATCAATAGTTTCTCGATTTAATCGCTTTGTTGGATCATGAGCACCATAAAATGCACGTAATGCCCGATGAGTTTGTAGAATTGAAAAATGATTTCAAAATAAATTTTAACAATTTGCTCTGGCCTGAATCTATTTATGAGAAATTACTTAACCAAACTAACCTCAAAACTACCGGTAACTATCAAATCAGCTGTCATAGAAAACAGTGCTGTCATTTAAAGCTCTCCGCCTCTAGGAAAGATACCCTTTATATGGCTGTCATATTCACAGCCTTGTTTATTTGGTTGAGTTAAAGCTACAACGAGACAAGTATTTAGCTGCTGTTTTTTTCTACTTCATTTTAAAATATTGCCTCAACACAAACCTTAAAGTACAACAATCTGATCGGGATCACTTTATGAGTCGATTAAGCGATGTCAAACAAAGCCTATTTAATTCGGTTAGATTATCCATTATTTGCTGTCTTACTTGCTGAAACCTACACCAACATAATATTACGGTATTATGCGATTGTGCTGATGTTTGTAACGCCCAAAAATATCATTCTAACACATACTTTTTTTAAACGATGTCCATGCATTTGTTAGCTCATATTTACACAAATTTCGCTTCAAATAAATTTTATATTGTGAGTATGACTTAAAAATGCGAAATTCTTTCAAGTTGTTAGCTTTCATTTTGAAACATTTTTGCAATATATATGTATTTGTTCAAAGTATTGGCCATTGTTGGCTGTGAACGTTTCCCATCTTTCTGGCAACATATGGAATCCGGGCCAAAAAAACTAATCATATTTTGAGAGCAAGAACGAAACAAGCCAACTTTAGCTCTCAATTAAGCGTATTCCAGAGAGAGCGTTCTGCATCGATCGAAAGAAATAGTAGTCGTTCGGGACGAGGTTTGAATTATAAGACTTTTAACAGGTCATGAAACATGTGGCCGAGCAATGTATATATGGCCGCACATATTGGGCGTTTTTCGGTCAATGCTCGCTTCAAATGAATCAGTTGCGTTTGGTAAAGATTTCTTGTGATGATCTGGCCAGATTTCGGCAGCTCATAATTGATAGGACACTTTTGGTCCCACCAAATACAGAGCATTACCTTAGCACCATGGATATTTGGATTTGGTGTCGCGTCGGCTGGTTGGGCGGGCTCTGCTTAATATCTCTTTCACTTCGGGATATTGTAATGGATCCATTTTTAATTTCAAATAATATTTGGTGCCAAAATGATTTTCTTTTATAGCGTTCAAGCTTCATTTCGGACATGCAAAATCGTCTAGGTCTATTGTCTTTAATTCATATGGTACCCAATTCCCCTGCTCTTGGGTGTATTCTGCTGTTCGCAAACGTTTTGAGATTACTGCTTAAGTAGTTCCCAATGAGTTGGCAAGCTCCTGTTGAGTTTTACAACAATCTTCATGGAGTAATGCCTGACCTGGGCGACATATATCTTCCATGTCAGAATCACCACTTCTTAACCCCAGATACCATCTTTATCACATGGAAACCGAGATGAGCAATCGGTGTGCTCCAGCGGCGTCTTTTTTAAAATTAAAGAAGTAAAACCAATTTAAAGAGCATAAATTTCCACATAAAATTCAACAAAAATAAGTTTATATAGAATAAAAACACACTCACGAAAGTAAATTATTGAAATTTTAACCCTAGCTCTGGCACCAATAATTTCTTACGAATCCTGGCACTATTTACATTTGTAAATACATAGATTATTGTTAGCGATACTCTATAAACCGTTAGGGAAACTGGTGAAGCCATCCATGACACCACCACAATATGAAGCTTATTAGTCTGTTTATTGAAAGATCAGACATCAAAGCTCCTCCGATGTGCATCACACAGCACTACCCTAATATAAGGGAATCCCAACGTACATCTTCAGAGATATGGTTGGTTGGCTAAGGTGGTAGTGTCCTGCGCGAGAACTATCAAGTAGAGTTAAAAAGACTCCGTTGTGAAAAGACCACACCACTAGTCAGATGTAGTGCCATTTACATCATAATGTATGCTAAAATGTTGAAGTTATTAAACCTACCTACTAAGGTTGGAATCTGTGCATTTTGACACTCAGGGCTGTGCATTCGCAGATAAGATGAAAAATCGTTTCCTCTTTTTCCCTATCCTTGCAGCTACGACAATTTTCGTTAAAAGGGAGACCAAGGCGACTTACATGCTTGCCTACCATCCTCAGAGGTATAATCCTGTATGTCGGATATCTGAATCCTCCCTATAGCATTCTCTGGAACAGTGACAGAGTATGGTTCCGGTTCTATAAGTGCTCATAACATGGCACTTATTACTAAGTAACCATCATAATTTGAGCGAGTGACTTTTAGAGATGTAATAGAGTAAATGATGACACTCTAGACCTTATATTAGGAGAAAATAAGTCCTCAGGTGTCCTCTAGCTATCCGACATCACAATGATACTCAAATTCCTCAATCTCCCTCCCAAACACTAAACAATCCAAATGAGGCTTGAATATATCTAAGCTTGAAACGTCGTATATACGCAAGTCTTTTTTATCAAATTATGTGGCCGAGGAACATTCGGGATGGCTCTTAGAGCATAACTAGAGCAGGAGAGTTATGAAGAGTTTTTTTTTATATACGCAAGAAGAACGTCAGAAATTAGTCACTGACTCCAAACCATTTCCAAATCGGACCAAAATTACATATGAAAATATTGCCAGAGCTAGGGTTAAAACAAAAATTTATTTGCTCATTAACGAAACGTAGGGTATTATAAACAATAGAATAATATATCCATAGTAGCGTTACTGAGAGGGAAAAAACCTAAGTCTGTTGTCAAAAACCTAAGTCGTGAGAATGTATTAGTACATAGTTTTGAGATTGTATTGGTGTTTTTTTAATTTTCACCAGACATACAGAGTTCTATAAAAATGTTTAAATTTTAATTTATTAAAATTTTCTTCCATTTTCAATACCAAAAATTGAAACCCTGTTTAATAAATTAAATTCTACCACAGATAAAATGAAGTGTCAAAAATAAAAAATAAATTTTTTCATTTGAGAAAAATTAACGTTTTTAGGAAATAAAAGTGTCTTGCAAGTATTACAAATATTTGCCAAAAATTGTGTAGGTGTATAACAAAGTGGTTCGGTCTATATTTAGTCCGAAAATAAAAGCTAAAATTTCAAGTATTTTGATGTGTTTAATTCTCTCAAATGTATGTCGAATTCACATATCACAAGTACGTGTGAAGAGAGTAATTATTGTTACTCTCAGCTTACTCTCAGTTGCGCCTCTAGTTGTACCCTATGCTTTCTAGTTGTACCCTATACTCGTTGTCAAAAAACTAAAGACCAATAAAATATTTTTATGAGTCAGTTTTATGTTAGTAAGGAAACAGAAATAATGTTCAATATAGCTATTTATAGCTTAAATAAATAACTCGACAAACAAATATAATTCAGATGAATAGATTTATCTCCTAAACAATTTCCTATTCCTAACTTGTCACACACTACTACTTTTACTGCATTCCTACATTCTGTACTAAAAAGAAGTTTATGTTTGATTATTTGACTAATAATGTGCAGCAATCATATTTAATGAACTGTATTTTATGTCTTTTATTGTTTACTTTATGTAAATGGCAATGTTTGTGCTTTATAAGAATTTATTTTACAACTGATTTTAACTTAAACGAAGAAAACGCATTAATAGTTAAAGTTAGCGGTATAAAATTTATAGTTTTAAAACAAAGGGAACTTATATAAGATTTGTCAATCAATTGCGAATAAAAAATGCTTCATTAAATTGGTGGTAAATAAAATTTTGTAATAAGAAAGTTATGACGAATAATTATTTGGTGGAATAGATTCGTTGTTATTAGAGTTTAATAATCAAAAGAAAATTGTCACTTATTTAGGGACGATAGAAAACAGTTTATTACCCATATTTAAATCGGGGTTTTTTCTTTCACTTCTCTCCAACTAGACATTAGTAGGACTAAAAAATGTGATTGTCAGTATCAGATGGACATGTCGAATCTGCTATCTATAACGATACAGCATATAAAGGGTTTTCCAACAAGAGGTGTTATTTTGGTATTCAAAGAAAAAATGGAATTTTTTGAGATAAATGATCGGATGTTTATTTCATAATAAAGAGGAAGGTATGCCGTTAATAATGAAAAACAATCAGTCAAATGGCCACCACAACCACGCTTACAGGACCATATCCTTTCCATGAAATTTTTCATAACCAAATCGCAAAGTGCTGCCCTATGTCCTCGATAGCCTCACGAATTCTATTTTTGAGGTCTTGAAACAACGCTGGGCTGTTGGCGTAGACTTTATATTTCACGTGGGCCCAAAGGAAGAAGTATGAACGTGTTAAATCACAAGATTTCGGTGGCCAATTGTGATTACCTCTTCGAGAGATAACACGGTCCGGAATCATTTTCCATAAAAGAGCAATGGTTTCGTTGCTTGTGTGGCACGTAGCGCGGTCTTGCTGAAAGTAAACCTTATCCAAATCAATACAATCTAGCTCCGACCATAACCTACTGTGTAATGACGTTTGTGGAGTGTCCAATTCCAAAGAACGACGAAAAATGGACAAACCTGGTTTTTTTCTACACTTTGGGCTACAGCAGCCATATTCTCAGTTGTTCCTCAGCGACGTGCACGGGTTTTATTCTTCACGTCACTAACTTGTCCCAACAGTAAAAGCTTTTGGTCATTCATTTTGAGTAAAGGATAATGCTTGTTCTTCAATTCCAACTCTTTTAAAATATGACCAAACATTCACTGTTCCGGTTGATAAAGCCAACCTTTTCGCTAAATTATTTGCAAGTAATTTTCACTTGCCGGAAAGTGATCAACCACTGCCCAAACTCGAAAGTGCATTAGTGACTATGCCAAATATATTCTTCCGAGCTCGTGCTGGGTTTTAACGGATCTCAACGTAAATAAGTCTCCTGGGCCAGATGGCATACCATCGTTGGTCTTGAAGCAGTGCTCTTCGAAGTTATCTCGTCCATTAGCCAACCTTTTCAGCATTTCATACCGCGGCAGCGTATTTCCTGTATGTTGGAAAGTTGCAAATTTCACGCCAATTCCTAAAAAGGGAGAAGATAATAACCCTGAAAATTACCGTTCAATAGCAATTTGTTCTGCACTTTCCAAAGTTATGGAAAGTACTTAACCATCTTGTGAATCATTTAGTGTCCAACAATTTACTTAGCGACCGGCAGTATGGCATCCGTTGAGGACGCTCTACGGGAGACTTGTTAGCCTTCCTATCGGAAAAATGGTGTCGTTCCATTCACCGTTTTGGCGAAAGTAAAGTGGTGGCTCTATATATTTCCAAGGCGTTCGATAGGGTGTGGCATGGCTAGCTCTTATCCGAACTTATTGCTTTTAGTGTCGGTAATAACTTCTCTCGATTTATATCGAGCTTTCTCAGAAATCGCACTATACGAGTTGTTATAGATGGGATCTCTAACGAGTCCAAGATAAATTCAGGGGTACCGCAAGGCTCCGTTCTTTCTCCTATTCTATTTCTTATTTTTCTTATTCTTATTTCTTATTTCAGTTATAGACCAAGCCTGTCGGAGATTGGGCTAATGAGGCAAAACATGAATGATTTCCTTAATTGGGACCTTCTGACAATCTCTGAATGGGGTCGTGTTGCATGTTGACACAAAAACGAACGACAAACAATGTTGCTTCATCTGTATTTATGGATGGTGTAAATATTGTGGAATCAGACGCTCTTGATGTTCTGGGCATGAAAATGCAATGTAATATCCGCTGATCTAAACACATTTTTCAAGTGTCGAAAGAAGCTTTAAAGTGTCTTGGCTTTCTTAAACGGTGTAGGAATTACTTCACTCCATCTGATCTCCTCACTATTTACACCACCTATATCCGACCGAAAATGGAATACAACTCCCATGTATGGGCCGGTGCTTCAAAGTCTATTTTGGAGCTGCTCGAGGGCGCAGGTGATTATTGGTGACAGTAGGCTGTCCAACTCTATTGATTCGCTGAAGCACCGTCGCAATGTGGGCTGCGTTTCACTGTTCTATCGGTACTACAATGGAATGTGTTTTGATGAAATTAGGGAACTTGTTCCTGATACCAGCAGATTTTTACGTAACACACGTTTTTCGTCAAGAACATATCCCTTTGTGGTCGATTGGCCAGTGAACCGCACATATTGCAGGGAAAATTTGTTCATTAGCCGTACTGTACGTATGCGGAACAAACTTCCCGCTGAAGTGTTTCCTGCCATTTCCAATGTGGGAAAGTTCAAATCGAATATCCACAAACACTACTCCCTCTTTTCTTCCTCCCATAACCTATTTTCCTAGTTCCAACACAAGGCTTTGCATGAATAGGGGTCATCCCCTGAGTGCTGGTCCAAGAAGAAAAAAAAAACAGATTGAATTTGTGTAGCAATTTCTATATTGCGGTCCTACAAGGTGCTTCACGACGACCCAAAAATGCTTCTGTTTTGCAAACTGTGGCTGTTAGTTTTGCACCATTTTTGTAGTGGATTTTAATAATTTAAATGCGTCGTTGAAGCGTGTATAGTTTGATTTTTAGTAATGTCGTAGTTTCTACTTGTAAAATGTCAAAGAATAAAAGCTTTAAAAGTGACAGCTACCGATATACCGGGTGATTTAAAATAACAGCTCTTTTTGGAAAACCCTTTATATACTTTTTTTGGGTAGTAAATGAAAAAAATTGCAAATTGAATGACAAACTTATATGGTCAATATAAGTTTACAATTTCTATCTTTATCTCCACTCATGATAGAGGGTATCAAAATAGATTTGAAACTGCTGAAGTTTAAAATGACTTAAACAATATTGTTAATAAATAATATATTTCAGTTTATATACTTTAAATCAATTTTAAATATTTTACTATGGTCACCAAAAAAATCATACCATTAATACATTAAGCCTCATTATACCCAGGAGGATACTCATTATCCCCTTGAACTGAAACACTCATTTTAAATATACATATATTCACTGTATAAATTAAAAGCCAGCATCAAATACATATGGTTTTAACAGGTTTCAAGATAAATAATTAAAATGTGTGGCCCTTGGCGTATGATTAATATTTAAATTTCATAACACTCATACGCTTCACTGGTACACATGTGCCAATAAATTGCAGAAACTAAAGCATAAAATTCAAAATTTTCAAGTAAATTATTAAAATTTAATAAATACAATAAAATTAAGAGATTCATATATTTTCTAATAAAAACATTTTTTATATTATTTCAACAAATCACTCTCATATGACTTGAGGAAAATGCAAATAAAGGCAAATAGTTTTATATACTATATTAAACTATTTGCTAAAATGCTAATAAAGTAATTTTCATGTAAAATTATACGTATTTGTAATAAAAACTCCAAACAAAATCTAATACAGATTCATATCAAGAAGTACTTTAAGTAATAGCTATACAGTTGCTTGCATTTAAATGAACAATTTATGGAAATAATTTAAAAACTTCTCTAGCTTTTGTTTTTAAAGCATGAACATTTTAGTGAAAACTAGGTTAAAATGTGTGGAAAGAAATCTGAAAAATACAAAATTAAAGTCTTAGAAATGTAATGTAAGGAGGGGGTGAGATTAATTAAACAACTAAATGTTTTTTTCGATTTAAAAAACTATAAACTCAAGTGGGAATGAAGGAGAAATATAAGGAGTGAGATCGTAAAATTCTTAACACAGGTTTTTCATTAAAACTTTTAACCCAAGTATTATTTGATTTTTTTTTCGATCATGTTACCTTAGTGAAACATGTCAGTTATTATGTTTAATGTCAATTATGTTCATTTGTTGTTAATCTGATTAAAATGTGTGACGAGAAAGAAATGCGTACTAAAATTATTAAATATTTTCAACAAAACTCAAAGGTCTGCCGTCAAACTGCTTTCAATGTTATTAAGCAGTAGCGGGAGAACTTTTCCGTTGATAGAAAACCTGGTTCAGGTAGAAGGAATGGTCCACATGATGCTTCTAAAGCCCAAAAAAAAATAGAAAGCATTTTCAAAAGAGCTTCCAACATATCCGGTAGGAAAGCAGCCCGGTTAGCTTAGCCCTCGGTACGAAATGTTAAAGCTAATGCAGGCTTGAAAACATACAGGGCTCAAAAAGTTCCTGACAGGAACGCTGCTAAAAATTTAGAGACCAAAAACAGATCATGGAAATTGAAGTTAAGAATTTTTCGATCTCACTCCTTAAGATATGAAAGCGGTGATTTTATGAATGAAACACAGGTTTTTGGATAAAAGTTATTTTATTTTTCAACGTAGCCTCCACTGATCTCTATACAATTTGCACAACTTTCTCCAATTTTCTATCCCTTCCAAAATGTAAGATTTGTCGAATAGATATTTTTTGTGAAATGATTTTATCGTTGGAGTCAAATCTCATTCCGCCGAGCAATTTCTTTGGATTTGAAAATAAGAAATAGTCAGTCGGAACTAAGCCCAGAGAATGCGGCGGATGAGGGAGCAATTCATAGTCTAATCCATGGATTTTTGCCGTGGAAACTGAATATGTGTACACTAGGGTGGCCCTTAAAAAACGAAAGTTGGATTTTTGCCAGTCTCACCCCTAAGATTGGTGAACATGAGCTTACAATTTAATATTTCTCAAAATATGTTAATTTTGTTTCTACACTTCTTGTTCTAGTGGCCTCAGACACGTTAATGGCCTGGGGAATTTTTAATAACTTTAACATTTTTTAACCAATTTTTGTTTTTTTATATCTCACTAGAACGACGATGAAATAGCAAAACTATTTTTTTAATGGCAACATTTTTACAAAAACTGAAAAAAATTCATTTTTTCCCCTTGAAAATGCATCTTAAAACTTCAGAGGTCTTGCGGCACGTCTTATCCCCAGCCAATATATCTAAAATTTGTTCAGGATGATTTTTTTACCAATGTTCAGCAAACTGGGGGATGAGACTGGCAAATATCCAACTTTCGTTTATTAAGGGCCACCCTAGTGTACTCTCTTGCATATAATGTTGAAAAAGAACTTTTTCAGGGCCAAATGCAGTCGTTTTTTCCAAATGCTCATTAAATCGACCCAATAAGTTGACATAATATTCGCCATTTATTGTTTTACATATTTGAAGGCAGCCAATAAGGACAGTCGCCATGTCCTTATTGGCTGACAAACCGATCTTGTCCCTATTTAGTGCCTATTCACCCACTGTTTTGACTGTGACTCTTTGGTTTTGTGGTGGATCGCTTTTCGCCCACATTTACGAAACGGCGAAAAAACTTGTCCGTTCAACAACCCCAAATAGTTCTGTGAAGTTATCACACGATTGCGTTTGTGGTCGATTGTGAGCAAAGGTGGCACTCAGCGATTGGCAAACATCATATCGTGAATTTTTTCAATTGATTCGGGTCTATATACCTCAACTGAGAAACCAGAACGTTCGCCTCTTCCGTGCTTGTACGTCCACAACGCAGTTCAGTCAACGACTTTTTTAACATTGAAATCTATAACTTAGAGTTCCCATAGTGTTCATCAAGCTTAGCTTTGGTTTGAGTGATGGGTTTTTTCCGCAAAAAAACAATTTACACGAAATTCACTTTTTTCCATTTTCTTCTGAAGTCAAGGGGTAGTATGATATCAATAGCTGGCAACCACACAACTTATTCAAATTTTGACAGAAGTGAACTGAGAGATGCCTATTGACAGCAGCAGTGATGTCCTTTCAGTTAAAATGCACGAAATAAGTCACTGACTTATTTAACCACCCTCGTATATGAATGAGATACAGTTTTTCTGTAGTTTCCAAAAACCATAATTAAATTTCGTACACATATTGCATGAGTACGGATTACTGGATGAATATTCACAAAAATATTACTAAATAATTTGTGCCACATTTCAAATCTCTCATATATAAAACTACTCCAGCTTATTAATCCCTTTTACACATTTTTAAATATGAAAATTAAATACCTTTTTCACCAGCTTTTTATAACCACTCTAAGTAATTGATCAAATATTGTGCACACTTGTTAAATTTGTTTATAAAATATATTTAATTCATTCCATTCATCCTATAAACACAATAATAAATCGAAATATTCAAAATACCAACGAAAAAAACAAAACATGTATTTTTGATTTCATTTTCACTTAATCTCCCTCAAAAAACAATCACTTACAATCTGAAATGCATGTAAATCATTATACAATTCATTTAACATGTAAATACCGCCAACACATACATACATATATGTACATAGAAAATTCAACAACAACATCATCAACAACGAGAGCATCAAACAACATGAACATTAACAACAACCAAATTACAATCAGACATTAAATAAACCAAACCAATACACAAAATGTCACATTAAAAGTCATTTTATATGCACAGTGTACACCGACTGGCTGATCTATACCACATCATACTCAGCTCCACACTCTACTCCACCTACTTTACTCTACTTTAAAACACATCAGTTATACATCAACCATTGAACGAGTATAGAGCAGCCATAAAAACATTTTTGCAATAAAATGAATTAAAGTTTGAGTTTTTTTTTTCGCGTATTTTGAATGCAAAACGGCAATAAACAATGAAAGGAAACAAGTACGAGTACTATGCCGAATCTTGTATACCCACCATCAATATATAGTTTTGGCTCAATCTATGGGGATTGGAATCAGTTTGATGGTTTGAATTCTGGCATGAATTGCGAAGATTTAAAGCTCCACTCAATGCAGGTGGACTTCAAGTTATGTCAATAACTGGAAGTTTTTGCTCCAGTATTATTATTTCTAGTAGGGTGAGCGACTCTGTTTTTAACCGATTTATAAAGAAATTTTCTCGGTAGACTACAGAGAAATGGGTTGAGAACTTTATTGGGATTGAAGAAGTTTAATAGTAATATTTTGATACATCTAGCCGCCAAAGGGATTTGCTGTTACCTCCTAAGTATGTGAGTATCAATTTGAATTGATAAAAATATTCAAATACCTTAACAAATTAAGCACACTCCTTAATATTATTACAGCACAAAACAAATCAGCAACACTTGTGATTTGATGAAAAAAAAACAAGAATGAATAAAATTAAAAAAAAATAGTTGTGATTATTTATAATGTAGTTTATTTAAATACGTAATTAAAATAAGTACAAATGAATGAGCAACAAATCATCGTACGGTCAACAGTTAATACGAATAGTGGGCGATCAAAAAAACTAAATAAAATTAAAACAAAAAACTATTTTAAATAAATTATTTGTATATGGTAAATAAAATTCAAATGCATTTATAAACCGGACTAGATTAAGTTAATTGGATTAAATGTTTTAAACAAACTTTCTGGAAAAATTAATTAAATATTATTTAAAGTGTAGGTATTAAATGAAGTATTTAAACAAAAATATATTATTTTTTTATTCTAATTACAACTCTACAAAATTAAAAAAAAAAACAAGTAAGGAAGTACAGTCGGTCAAGTCGGACCATATAATACCCTACACAGAGTATATGAGCAAATCAGTATGTCAATCAAATAAAAAAGTAGTTTCGGAGTTATAATAACAAATTGAAGCAAAAACTATATTTTTTACGTGAAAATAGCCAAAATCTATGTCTTTGGTTGCAAGCATTATTTTTTAATTTTCCTTTTGATTATGAATCGTACGATTTATTAGAATTTTTTGAAAAAATTAAATTTTTAAAAATTTTGTTATTTTTTTTATGAAATTTGATAAAATCAAAATTAATATTTCCCAAAATTTCAAAAGTAAGAAAAAAAAAAAATTATCGATTTTGAATATTTTTTTAAGATATTCTATTCAAATTTTCAAAATAATAATAATAAATTGTTCAATAGTATTTCCTTAACTTTTAGATTTTTACTAATTAATTGTAGTACTTGAGATAGTTGCACACAACTTCCCCGCCAGTTTTGTTTTCCTAAAATTTAAAAATCCATATCTTTAGTACCAAACATTATTTTTTAATTTTATTTTTGGTTGTGAATCGTACGATTTATTACTTTTTTGTGGAAAACTAAAATTTTGTAGATTTTTTTTTTAATTTTGATAAAATCAAAATTTATATTTCCCAAAAATTAGGAAAGTAAGAAAAAGTAAAAATTAAATTTATCGAATTTTTTAAGAAATTGCTTACGATATAAACATCTAAAAAGATTTTCTATTAAAATTTTTTAAATAATAAATAACATTTTTTTATAATATTTCCTGAACTTCTAGATTTTTAATAATAAGTTGGTGTTTATTGTGATAATTACATACAACTTCCCCGCCAGTTGTGTTTTGCTCAAATATAAAAATCCATATCTTTAGTTCCAAGCATTAATTTTCAATTTTCTTTTAGATAATAGATCGTACCATTTATAACTATTTCTTGGAAAACTAAAATTTTGTAAATTTTAAAAACTAAAAATAAAAAAAATCGATTTTGATATATTTTTTAAGAAATATTTACAATATGCATTAATATAAACATCTAAAAAGATCTTCTATTAAAATTTTCGAAATAATTAATAAAATTTGTTTATAATATTTCCTTAACTTTTAGATTTTTAATAATAAATTGGAGTGTGTTGAAATAGTTCACACAACTTCCCCGCCAGTTTTGTTTTCCTAAAATTAAAAAATCCATATCTTTAGCTTCAGGCATTTTTTTAATTTTCTTTTTGATTACGAATCGTACGATTTATTACTATTTTGTGGGAAACTAAAATTTTGTAGACTCTTTGTTTTTTAATTTTAATTAAATCAAAATTTATATATCTCAAAAATTAGAAAAATAAGAAAGTGTAAAAAATAAAATTGATTGCTTACGATATAAACATCTAAAAAGATTTTCTATTCAAATTTTCAAAATAGTAAATAATTTCCTTTTATAATATTTCCTTAACTTTTAGATTTTTAATAATCAATTGGAGTATATTGAGATAGTTACACACAACTTCCCCGCCAGCTTTGTTTTCCGAAAATTTAAAAATCCATATCTTTAGTTGCAAGCATTATTTTTTAATTTTGTTTTTGATTATGAATGGTACAATTTATTAGAATTTTTTGAAAAACTAAAATTTTAAACTTTTTTTTTTTTTGAATTTTTTTATATTATCAAAATTAATATTTCCCAAAATTTCAAAAGTAAGAAAAAAAAATAAAACATTTTTTCGATTTTGAATATTTTTTAGGAAATTGCTTACATCATGAACTAATATAAATATTTAAAAAGATTTTCTATTCAAATTTTCAAAATAATAAATAAAATTGTTCAATAGTATTTCCTTAACTTTTAGATTTTTAATAATAAATTGGAGTATATTGAGATAGTTACATACAACTTCCCCGCCAGTTTTGTTTTCCTCAAATTTAAAAATCCATATCTTTAGTTGGAAGCATTATTTTTTAATTTTGTTTTTGATTATGAATCGTACAATTTATTACATTTTTTTGGAAAACTAAAATTTTGAAAAAATTTTTTTTTTTTTTTGAAATTTGATAAAATCAAAATTAATATTTCCCAAAATTTCAAAAGTAAGAAAAAAAAATAAAACATTTTTCCGATTTAGAATATATTTTAGAAAATTGCTTACATCATGAACTAATATAAACATTTAAAAGGATATTTTATTCAAATTTTCAAAATAAGAAGTAAAATTTTTTTATAACATTTCCTTAACTTTTAGATTTTTAGTCATAAATTGTAGTAATTTCCCCAAATTCGAAAATCCATATTTTTATTTCAAAGCATTATTTGTTAATTTACTTTTTGATTATGAATCGCACAATTTATAACTATTTCTAGGAAAACTAGAGCTTGTAATTTTTTTTTTTTTTTGGAATTTGATAAAATTAAAGTTTATGTTTCCCAAAATTATAAAAGTAACAAAAAGTAAAAATAAAATTGATCGACTTTGATATATTTTTTTAAGAATTTGCTTACAATATGATGTAATATAAATATCTAAAAAGATTTACTATTCAAATTTTCGAAATAATAAATAAAAATTTTTTATAATATTTCCTTAACTTTTAGATTTTTAATTAAAAATTTGAGTATTTAGAGATAATTACGCACAACTTCCCCGCCAGTTTTGTTTTCCTAAAATATAAAAATCCATATCTTTATTTCCAAGCATTACTTTTTAATTTTATTGTGATTAAGAATCGTACTATTAACAACTATTTTTGGAAAACAAAAATATTATAGATTTTTTATTTTTTGAATTTGATAAAATCAAAATTTATATTTCCCAAAATTAGAAAAGTAAGAAATTAACTAATATAAAATCTAAAAAGGTTAACTATTCAAAACTTCAAAATAATAAATATTTTTTTTTTTTAATATTAGAGTTTTAATAATAAATTGGAGTATATTGAGATACATAGTTACACACAGCTTCCCCGCCAGTTTTGTTTTCCTCATATCTAAAAATCTATATCTTTAGTTGCAAGCATTATTTTTTAATTTTATTTTTGGTTATGAATCGTACGATTTATTAGAATTTTTTGGAAAACTAAAATTCGTAGAAAAATTATTTTTTTATATTTTCAAAAATTTTAAAAGTAAGAAAAAAAATATTTGTCGATTTTAAATATTTTTTTAAGACATTCTATTCAAATTTTCAAAATAATAAATAAAATTGTTCAACAGTATTTCCATAACTTTTAGATTTTTAATAATAAATTGAAGTAATTGAGATAGTTGCACACAACTTCCCCGCCAGTTTTGTTTTCCAGAAATTTTAAAATTCACATCTTCATTTCAAAGCATTATTTTTTAATTTTCTTTTGATTATAAATCGTGCCAGTGATAACTATTTCTTTGTAGACTAACATTTTATAGATTTTTTTTTTTGGAATTTGATAAAATCAAAAATTATATTTCCCAAAATTTTAAGGTAAGAAAACTAAAAAAAAAATATCGATTTTGATATATTTTTTAACATTTTTTATCATAAACATCTATAAAGATTTTCTAATTAAATTTTCAAAATAACAAAAAAAAAGTGTATAGTATTTCCTTAACTTTTAGATTTTTAATAATCAATTGGAGTATACTGAGATAGTTACACACAACTTCCCCGCCAGTTTTGTTTTCCTCATATTTAAAAATCTATATCTTTAGTTGGAAGCATTATTTTTAAATTTTGTTTTTGATTACGAATCGTACAATTTATTAGAATTTTTTGAAAAATTAAAATTTTGTTTTTTTTTTTTTGAAATTTGATAGAATCAAAATTTATATTTCCCAAAATTTCAAAAGTAAGAAAGGAAAAAATTAAACATTTTTTCGATTTTGAATTTTTTTTTGGAAATTGCTTACATCATGAACTAATATAAACATTTAAAAGGATATTATATTAAAATTTTCAAAATAATAAATAAAATTTTTTATAATATTTCCTTAACTTTTAGGTTTTTAATTATAAATTGTAGTAATTTCCCCAAATTAAAAATCCATATTTTTATTTCAAAACATTATTTGTTAATTTACTTTTTGATTATGAATCGTAAAATTTATAACTATTTCTAGGAAAACTAAAGTTTGTAGATTTTTTTTTTTTTGGAATTTGATAAAATCAAAGTTTATGTTTCCCAAAATTATAAAAGTAAGAAAAAGTAAAAATAAAATTGATCGACTTTGATATATTTTTTTAAGAATTTGCTTACAATATGATATAATATAAACATCTAAAAAGATTTACTATTCAAATTTTCGAAATGATAAATAAATTTTTTTTATAATATTTCCTTAACTTTTATATTTTTAATTAAAAATTACAGAATTTAGAGATAATTACGCACAACTACAAAAATTGTATTTATTATTTTGATAATTTGAATCTTAAACCTTTTTAGGTGTTTATATTAGTTTATATTGTAGACAATTTCTTTAAGAAAAAAAAATCTGCAGATTTTTTTTTTAAATTTGATAAAATTAAATTTTATATTTCCAAAATTTTGTAAGTACAAAAAGTACAAAAAGTAAAAATTAAATTTATCGGTTTTTTTCTTAAAGAAATTGTCTACAATATGAACTAATATAAACATCTAAAAAGGTTTAAGATTCAAATTATCAAAATAATATATAATATTTTTTTATAATATTTCTTTAACTTTTAGATTTTTAATTAAAAATAAGAGAATTTAGAGAAAATTACGCACAACTTCCCCGCCAGTTTTGTTTTCCTAAAATATAAAAATCCATATCTTTAGTTCCAAGCATTATTTTTTAATTTTCTTTTGATTAAAAATCGTACTATTAACAACAATTTTTGGAAAACAAAAATTCTGCAGATTTTTTTTTTTTTTAAATTTGAAAAAATTAAATTTCCAAAATTTTATAAGTAAAAAAAGTAAAAATTAAATTTATGGGTTTTTTTAAAGAAATTGTCTACAATATGAACTAATATAAAACCTAAAAAGGCTTAAGATTCAAATTATCAAAATAAAATTTTTGTATAATATTTCCCTAACTTTTAGATTTTTAATAATAAATTAGAGTATTTGAAATAATTACACACAACTTTACCACCAGTTTTGTTTTCCTCAAATTAAAAATCCATATCTTTATTTCCAAGCATTATTTGTTAATTTTATTTTGATTAAGAGTCGTAGTATTAATACTATTTTTGGAAAACAAAAATATTGTAGATTTTTCTTTTTTTTTTTGAAATTGATAAAATCAAAATTTATATTTCCCAAAATTAGAAAAGTAAGAAATTAACTAATATAAAATCTAAAAAGGTTAACTATTCAAAAATTCAAAATAATAAATAATCTTTTTTTTAATATTAGAGTTTTAATAATAAATTGGAGTATATTGAGATACATAGTTACTCACAACTTTCCCACCAGTTTTGTTTTCCCCAAATTTAAAAATCCATATCTTTAGTTCCAAGCATAATTTTTTAATTTTCTTTTTGATTATGAATAGCAGCATTTATAACTATTTCTTGGAAAACTAAAATTTGTAGATATTTTTTGGAGTTTGATAAAATTAAAATTTATATTTCCCAAAATTTTAAAAGTAAGAAAAAGTAAAAATAAAATTGCTTGTGTGGCACGTAGCGCCGTCTTGTTGAAAGTCAACGTTGCCCAGATCAATATCATCCTACTCCGACCAAAATACGCAGTAATGATGTTTGTGGAATGCCCAATTTCAAGGAACGACGGGGAATGGACAACACTTTGGGCTACAGCAGCAATATTCTCAGTTGTTCTTGAGCGACGTACACGGATTTTCTTCTTCACATCACTAACTTGTCCAAAACAGCTCGAATTTGTCCATCAATTTCTGCATTGAGGTCCGGCAAGGAGCTTCGCGACGAACCAAAAATGCTTTAGTTTTGCGAACTGTGACTGCAATATTTTCACTATTTATGTAGTGAATTTTAATAATTGTGTATCGTTCGATTTTTAGTAATGGCGTAGTTTCTATTTGTCAAATGTCAAACAATAACAGCTTCAAAAGTGACAGCTACCGAAATACCGGGTGATTCAATTTAACACCTCTTCTTGGAAAACCCTTTAGTTGAAATTTTACTTAAATAAATTCATATAATTGACTGTATATAAGTAATATAATAAAATTTATATACAAATAAATATATCAGTTTATTAATTAAATATACAATAGTATATGCCTTCGCTTGTAGTACCTAAATGACACATGGTGTAATAATGAATAAATTTCCTCTACACAAACCTTTTGGCAAACTGTTACAGAAATCTAATCGAGCAAGTGTGTAAGAAAATCTTTGATTATAATTTTCCAAAGTCATTTACAGTGTATAAAATTCAATTTACATAATAATTTATAGAATAAAGAAAAAGACATCTATGTAATTTTGTCATAAGACCTTTTTCTTTCATTTGATTTTCTTTTTTTTTTTCTAATTTTCCTATAACTGCAGTAATATGTTTCCAAAAAATATATTCTCAGTTTTTATGCATGCAAATCTTTTTAAGCATTTTTACAAGTACAAAAAAACTATATATAAAGAATTTTATAAAAAACATAAAAAAATATGACATTAAAATATATTTTCTCTTTATTATATGGTAGTTGCTAAAAGAAAAATTTTGCTTACCCAACACTTTTTAATGCTTCAATAGATTTAGAGTTGAACGAGATAAGAAAAAAAAAGTTCTTGAAAATTGTCGACATTATTCGTAGAAAATTTCTGAAGAGCAGAATACATACATACCTGAAAATAAAGGAGGAAAAAGGATATTATTAAAAAAAATGTTCGAAAAGAAATTGAAATAAATATTTAAAAGAATATGTGGCACAGAATAAAGGCTAAACAGCTGAGATTGCAAAAACAGCAGTGAAATTAAAACCAAAGAAGTGTCATAGAGTTCATGGACATTGTGGCACAGCAAGAAGTGTCATAGTATTCAAGGATGTTATGACTATTTCAAAACGTCGAAAGACATTATGCCAACCAAACTGTATTATAATATCCATGAGGAAATTATCATAAAGTTCAGGACTTGCAATTGGTTATTCTTATTCATTATCGTCGCTCCATTATGTAATATAGGGCCATGGCAAATTAATGTCGTTAAGATATATTGTATTACAAGCTATTAATTTAATTTCCTTCCAGGTCTTCTCCTTTAGTGTCATATCCCAAACCAGTTGTCTTTTACTAGTGTGTGCTGGCCTCCCCCTTATTTTGCTTTCCTAGAGGTTTTACTTAAAAGTAAAAACAAAAACAGTCCGTGTTAGGTCATATGTTCATTTTAAGACCTAGCCAATTCCATTTGTGTTTTAATATTTCGATTTACAAAGGGGCTTGATTTCACACTTGGCCAAACAATTTTAATAATTGGCAAATTCAGGTTTCGTATCCATACAATTGAACGGTATATGTTAAGTTTTGTCCTTCGCAATTATCTTCACTTCAGTAAATATCTTCACTTGACCCCACGATGTTGACACCACTACTTGCGAGTATAAAGATTGTACGTATTCGAGCATCCCACTACTTATCTTAAGATCGGTGTTTCATTTTAGTTCTGCTCTCACACTCGCATCCACCAAGCGTTATTATTTTTTAATTGTGAACAAAGAAAAGCATATTGTATTTGTAGTCCGTTTGCCTACACCTCACTAAATTCTGCATAATCTTTCACATACATATATCATCACATCAGCAAGGACGATGCTGAACAGGATATGACACATAACCCACCCCTGCTACCAGTTCTCATCTCCACTTTACTGCCTAGTTTCTATTTGTGAAGTACGCTACAAGTGGAGGAAACGTATAGACTTCTTATAAGAGAAATTAATTTTATAGGGATGCCTTTACATACATTTGTATATGGTTTCCTGAGTCAGTTTACCGAATAGCTTTTCAAAGTCTTTTTGTAGCTTTGTTGTTTCAAAGTCAGACACACCTATTCTGATGTTACTGGATTTTTGGTTTTAGCAGTTCAGCATACTACCTATTCTAAATCTCCAACTGTTCAGCTCTTGAGGGTACAAGCTCTCCCGATCTGCTTTTAGTAGCCTTACGGAATGAAAATATTTTCTAGTTCATTTTCGCGTTATACAATAGAGACGCCTTGCACCATTTTTAGTAGCTGTCGAGCGGTCTGATTGACCTTGCCAATAGAATGATTCGGTTGCACACATAGAATTTTTCGATTCTATCAACTGAAAGTCAGTAGATAAGGAAGAGTTTCGGTTGAAGCTACCAAACTTTTGTTACTCCTTCCAAAATTTTGTAGCCACAACTTCAAAACGCTTCGCAGTTTGTGTTTGTTTTTTCAAAAAAAAAAAAAAAAGAGTGCCCCGATAGACTACACGATAGTGTGCTGGACTATCAATCTGGGGGTTGCGGGTTCGATTCCCGGCAGAGACTCTGGGTGTATCTGCAGACAAGCAAAACGCTTCTCAGTTTGTGTTTGTTTTTTCAAAAAAAAAAAAAAATTCTGTCACTAAGGTAGAATCATTCGATTAAGAATAAATTCGGTTGCTATCACGAATTTATTTTCTCTGTGTAGGTATGATATTACTTATGTCTACTGAATAAAACCCGTGATAATATCTGTAAAATAAGGAGAAGATTCCCACACTCCGACGATGTTCCAAAGTATCAATAAACCGGGTAACAGTTTCATTAACTATAAGATCAACCGCTCTTCTTTGAACCAGGGCCAGCAGCTCTAGACTTGACCTTGCAGCTCCGGTCCATATGTGGGAGTTATATTCCATTTTCTGACGAAAAAAGCTAATATATATACGAAGAAGGTCGGAAGGGGAGAAATATTCCGACACCGTCTCAAGAAACCCAAACACCTTAAAGTTTCCTTCGCAACATCGAAAATATGACGATTCCAACGAACTTCACACTGTATTCTTGTACCTATATGGTATTTGTAGTTATCTGAAACTCCAACAGTTGCTCATACAAAGAATTGATTGTGATGAAATCTCAAGACGTTTACGTGTCAATAGGCAGCACTGAGTTTTTAGTGCATTGAAATTAACCCGGTTTAATTCACCCCATTTAAAGATTGTTATAATGTCACGATTTATCGAGTTATCCATATTCATTCTTGAGAGTTTAATCTCAGATAGAGTTGGTCTATGGTCAAAGGAATATGAGAGACAGATATTCCTGTCATTCGCGAAATAATAAACTGGATTTGAAGTGATTATTAGTAAATCATTCATGAAAATTAAAAAAAGGGAAGGAGAAAGAACAGAGCCCTGTGGGACTCCAGAGCTCAATTTAAAGTTCTCGGAGTTTCCACGAAGAAAACTAGAAATAAAACGAGAAAATTCAACCCCGACTCCGAACGAGATCAATTTCGAAACTAGTCTATCATGCCACACCTGGTCAAATGCCTTAGAAATGTGGAGTGCGTCTACCTTACTCCCTCCCATGCGGTGTATTCATTAACACCACTATTCTGAAAGAAACGCCATTAGGTCCGCAGTTGAACGACTACTACGGAACCCATATTGTCTGTCATTCACAAGCCTATTCGATTCTAAATGCTTGACAAAGTGATTGCTTAACATGCTCTACATAATGTTTGAGAGCTCCAAACTAATTGCGATTGGTCGATAATCATCCGTGTTGGTGGGGTCGCCAACAATTCGGGAAAATCCCATTTTGATATGAAAGGTAGATAAGGTTTCTAAGTGGACGAGTCAGCGATAAAGAACATTTGTTTAAAACAAGTGCTGGAATACAATCTGTACCTGTACGGATAGAACTTTCTTAACTGCCCGAGTTCCGAAGAATATTTTAGGCATAATACAAGATACAGTGGATATCATAGGCACCGAATGAATGCAGTTGGGAAGAAATTGAAATTTTGAGAAGATTCTTGCCAAAAGATTTGCTTTTTCCTTAGCTTCGATTACAATACAATCCCCACAATAATAGGAGGAATTGAGGCACCAGTGTTGTTCCAAATCCTCTTGTCAAAGGACCAAAAAGCTTTGCTGTTTTTTAGGGCATCAATTATTGCGATGTTCGTAGCTAATTAATTATCATTATAAATTAGACTTTTCGTGGGTAACGAATTAAATTATGGTTTCAAAAATTCTGAGATAACAGATTTTTATCCTTAATGAAGTCATTATTTAGTTTCATACAAAATACAAAGGGTGTCGAGACAATTAGGTCTTATTAAAAAGGTAGACTTCTAAACATTTTTCTTAAATTTCAAAAACTTATTCCTAACTAAATGTTTGGAGATATCACAGAACTTTTGATGTGAAGTCTCTGAAAGTCTATGTCGTGCTCTATGTTTCGTTTCTACATTATTTTGCAATCGAAACATTAGTCTAGAAGATAGAGATTTATTGCCACTTTCTTTTCGAGAGACTCCAAAGTACGTCAGCCAATTCAGTGAGTGTGTGGCTCTAGTTTGGTATGCAGTGATATTTCTGTAGCGGTAAGACCTTCATTCCATAAGTGAGTTGGTTGCTTCTTTGGATAAAAGCTTGCCGAGTTCACTTGACATAGATTCATCGCTTGCTTTCTTGAAAATAAAATAATAAAATAACTAAGTTCATTTCCAGTTTTAGGTTGTACAGAGTGTCGAAATAAGAGAAAATTTTGTAAATCAGATGTTCGATATACTTTACACTTTAAAACCCTAGAATCCAGCAGGACTAATGCCAGTGCACATCAAAAACCTGACCTACATTTGACCAAGGGACTCAAACTCCTAAAAATCTTAACAAATATTTCAGCATTCTTCTTGAAAGTGGCATAGCCTTCATGGAAAATATGACGCTTCATAAAGTATCATGACATCCTTGGATATAATGATAAGCCACCATGGAAATTATATTCACAAATTCGAGCATTTATTTGCTATTTAATACTGCAAACATAATGCTATTTTTACTATCTACATCTATCTATATAGATTTTTGCATATTTTCTTAGAAATTCATCACAAATCCTAGATTTAAAATAAAATAATAATGTTAAGAAGAAAATTTATTATTAACCCAAAAATAAAAAAAAACAATAAACACATGCATATGTAGTATTTTTGTGCATGTATAAATAAACATTATTCTAAACACTTTTGTCTCTAAACAAATAAATTTTCTGAAATAAAGAAACATTATTTGCCATTTGTTTTAGCAGCAAATAATAAAATGTGTCCAAATAAACAGAAACTAAAATAAATTCTGACTGAACATTAGGTTTACAAAATATGTATCTTTGTCTTTCATAGTTACTATATTATGGTCTTTAATTTATTTAACAAGAAATAGCACATACACAAAAATATGGTTAGTATTTGAATTTAAGTTTTCAAAATACATTTGTTTCTGTATATATAGTTAGGTGCTATTGTTTGTATATCAAAATATTTTGTTTATCGTCGTTTGAATGGCTCGTCCAAATATTGTGAAACATATTTTTAAATTTGCTCTATTTATTTGTAATTTATTAAGAACAGTTCAATACGAATTATGCAAAATGACAACAATTCAAGGACGTTAACAAATAGCAAGAAAATAAGATATTATATTATTTACTACTCTAACGTTTTAAAAAAATTTTAGTTTTAAATTTTAACATTTAATCGATATTCTACTGTGGCCAGTTTAAACGCCTGCACACTAAGGTTGCTCCCGTTTTCATAAAGATTGCTTGCGGATATCACATAAGAGAATATCAGCAAAGGGACACTACTGCTCATAGATACAGCTTAACAATGGCTAATTCTGACACAAAAAATTTAAATAGCTGTACAAGGTATAATATAATTTAAACTTTTTAGTGTCACCCTAATTTACACATTAGAAGTGTTTTCTTTTGCAAAATAAAAAACAAACAAAAAAAACATGCAAGAATACAGCTTAAGTATATATGTACCTCATGCATATATGCTGATTCCATTCATACAATGTTGGAAAAATGCAAATACTGCTTAAATGCCTGAAAAATATGCATTGAAAGCAATTTCTGTTTAAAAAATACGTTTGCTTAAATTTGTTTTAAGTTCATCAAATTTACAGGAATTTGAATTCCAAAAATAGGGAAATCATGAAAGTGAAATCGTGGAAGAATTTAAATTAGCTGAAGTTTATTAAATTTTCCCTTGAAAAATACTCTTGCGTTAGTTCCGTAGGGATCAGGGGTATGCAAAACGAGGTTGTTTCTATTTCTATGTCTAGTCTATGTCTAGTCTATGTCTAGTCTATGTCTAGTCTATGTCTAGTCTATGTCTAGTCTATGTCTAGTCTATGTCTAGTCTATGTCTAGTCTATGTCTAGTCTATGTCTAGTCTATGTCTAGTCTATGTCTAGTCTATGTCTAGTCTATGTCTAGTCTATGTCTAGTCTATGTCTAGTCTATGTCTAGTCTATGTCTAGTCTATGTCTAGTCTATGTCTAGTCTATGTCTAGTCTATGTCTAGTCTATGTCTAGTCTATGTCTAGTCTATGTCTAGTCTATGTCTAGTCTATGTCTAGTCTATGTCTAGTCTATGTCTAGTCTATGTCTAGTCTATGTCTAGTCTATGTCTAGTCTATGTCTAGTCTATGTCTAGTCTATGTCTAGTCTATGTCTAGTCTATGTCTAGTCTATGTCTAGTCTATGTCTAGTCTATGTCTAGTCTATGTCTAGTCTATGTCTAGTCTATGTCTAGTCTATGTCTACTCTATGTCTAGTCTATGTCTAGTCTATGTCTAGTCTATGTCTAGTCTATGTCTAGTCTATGTCTAGTCTATGTCTAGTCTATGTCTAGTCTATGTCTAGTCTATGTCTATGTCTAGTCTATGTCTAGTCTATGTCTAGTCTATGTCTAGTCTATGTCTAGTCTATGTCTAGTCTATGTCTAGTCTATGTCTAGTCTATGTCTAGTCTATGTCTAGTCTATGTCTAGTCTATGTCTAGTCTATGTCTAGTCTATGTCTAGTCTATGTCTAGTCTATGTCTAGTCTATGTCTAGTCTATGTCTAGTCTATGTCTAGTCTATGTCTAGTCTATGTCTAGTCTATGTCTAGTCTATGTCTAGTCTATGTCTAGTCTATGTCTAGTCTATGTCTAGTCTATGTCTAGTCTATGTCTAGTCTATGTCTAGTCTATGTCTAGTCTATGTCTAGTCTATGTCTAGTCTATGTCTAGTCTATGTCTAGTCTATGTCTAGTCTATGTCTAGTCTATGTCTAGTCTATGTCTAGTCTATGTCTAGTCTATGTCTAGTCTATGTCTAGTCTATGTCTAGTCTATGTCTAGTCTATGTCTAGTCTATGTCTAGTCTATGTCTAGTCTATGTCTAGTCTATGTCTAGTCTATGTCTAGTCTATGTCTAGTCTATGTCTAGTCTATGTCTAGTCTATGTCTAGTCTATGTCTAGTCTATGTCTAGTCTATGTCTAGTCTATGTCTAGTCTATGTCTAGTCTATGTCTAGTCTATGTCTAGTCTATGTCTAGTCTATGTCTAGTCTATGTCTAGTCTATGTCTAGTCTATGTCTAGTCTATGTCTAGTCTATGTCTAGTCTATGTCTAGTCTATGTCTAGTCTATGTCTAGTCTATGTCTAGTCTATGTCTAGTCTATGTCTAGTCTATGTCTAGTCTATGTCTAGTCTATGTCTAGTCTATGTCTAGTCTATGTCTAGTCTATGTCTAGTCTATGTCTAGTCTATGTCTAGTCTATGTCTAGTCTATGTCTAGTCTATGTCTAGTCTATGTCTAGTCTATGTCTAGTCTATGTCTAGTCTATGTCTAGTCTATGTCTAGTCTATGTCTAGTCTATGTCTAGTCTATGTCTAGTCTATGTCTAGTCTATGTCTAGTCTATGTCTAGTCTATGTCTAGTCTATGTCTAGTCTATGTCTAGTCTATGTCTAGTCTATGTCTAGTCTATGTCTAGTCTATGTCTAGTCTATGTCTAGTCTATGTCTAGGTTATGTTTAGAAGAAATTTGTAATTAGTTTCTTTAATTTAATAAAATCAAGCACTGGAAACCTTGATTGAAATTCAAACATTTTTATGAAAAATAAGGTTTTCCTATCTCAATTCATCTACAAACAAAAGCCAAACTAATAAATATAATTTTGTTAGAATTAGTACCTGCGCTTGTATATGATAAATAGTCCGATTAGTTGATAGTTATCTCCATCTTCTTTTGTATGTGTGAATATTTTCTGCCAGTATTATTTAGTCAACCCTTTTCTAAATTCCAAAAGCCCTTCTTTATTCATTTAACTAACAAAAAATTTAACAACTAAACTCTAAATCATATTTAAAATTCAAAGCATGCTATAAGATGTCGTTCGCTGCTGCAAATAGAACTGAAAGAAAAATACTAAAACACTATGAGTATTCATGGCATTTTGTGTATGCTAAAATAAAGTCTGAACTGTAAATAAAAATAAACCATGATATGATACAAAACAAAGAACTAGAGAGAAGGAAAACAAAAATAATGTTTAAAGCAGCGAAATCAGCAACAATAAATGCAATGGCAACAATGATACTTTTATACGTTTTTTGGAATCTAACACTCTCTACTGACACATCTTTACACTGCCAGCAACGTTTGCACCACTAAGTTGCCGTTAGATGGCTGGCATAAGAGCTGTTTCGTTGGCAATTGAAACTGCCATTTGCAAGGTTTTTTTTGTAGATTTCATATACATACTTTCTTATTTTTTAACAAGAAAGAACAACAAAACAGCAACAATAAATTCTGTTGGTTTGAAATAGTAACAACAGCTGCTAGAGAAAGTGTAGTAAAAATACACTAAAACAAATTTGGAGGAGTTACCGTTTAATTTTGTACTTTTAAGAAGCTACATATGTATCTATATAATTTTGTTTTGTAAATCATATTAATTTTAAAGTAGATATTATAAATCTAATATAAAATGTAACAGGATACACATCAAGTTGTCAATAGTTCTTAAATATATCAATGTTTTGAAGTAATAATAAGAACACAATGAAAACTAAAACAATAACCAAAAAGAATGACAGAAATTAAATCAAATTGAACAGATAAAAAGTGCATAAGACTAAGAAGATTTGATGTAACACTGTACTGACGGAGTGTTGTTAAAATTTTTAATTTTACATTGTTGCTCTATGTCGTTTGACATAACAGTTGTTAACGGAAAATCACATGCAGAATTTAGCTTTAATATTTCAAAATTGAAATAAAATCTCACGAAATGACATGACATGAACGCTTGATTAGAGTTTGTTACGTTTGTTAATCAAACAACTTGCTGACATGAGCTGCTGTTGATGTTGATAATGATAATTATATAACACCATTGACCATCTATTTGAGACTACTATTCGCAGTCACAATTTGAACTTTGTCATAATGTTGATTGATAGGTTTTCGCTTGAAATTTTAAGATTTTTGAAAGAAGATTATAAAGTTTTAATTGCAATTGCAGTAACTATTCGTTAATTATTTACATCATGCTAATAATTGATCAATAACGGCATTAACTTTTGCTACTTTGTCTTACAATATTTTATGTAAGGATCAGGACTGTTGCTGTTCATAAAATCAGGAAAACACAAATTGCTTCTATTCAAATACCTTGAGTCAAATGCCGATCGAGTTTTATAGGAAATCTTGAGCCAATCGATGATCGATTTGTAAAGGAAATCTTGAGTCAATTGGCAACTGATTTTTATAGGAAATCCGAGTTAAATACCGCTCGATTTCTACAGGAAATCTTGAGTCAATTGACGTAAATTTTTGATATACCCTTTGAGGCATTGTGGCTCGGTCCCTCCTTTGTGTTATAAGCCCAAGTTCAAAACTTAAACATATCCTCTTAAACACCTCCTCCAAGCCATGGGAAATTTTATTAAAATCGGGCTAATCGCTTAGAAGTTACGCATTTATTTCCACTATTTTTTCATTTCCCCCACCGTGTGACGATCGCTTTCTATAGAAAATCTTGAGTCAATCGACTATCGAGTTGTATACGATATTTTGAATCAATTGATGATAGGTTTTTGTGGAAAATTTTGAGTCAATTGACGATCGATTTCTATGCAAAATCTTGAGCAAATTGACGGTAGATTTGTATGACAATTAATTGACAATCGAGTCAATCTTGAGTTAATTGATGATAGATTTCTATAGAATTTCTTATGTTTATAAACTATATATTTCTATAGGAAATCTTGATTCAATTGACGTTTGATTTTTGTACAATAGAAAATCTTGAGTCTGTTGACGTTGGATATCCTGTATAAGATTCTGAATGCTCCGAAGTAGGATTTCCTATGGGATATCTTGTGTCTACTGAAGTTGAATTTCCTATTGGAAATCTTGAGAGCACTGACGTTGGATTTATTATGAAAAGTCTGGAGTCTATTGTCGATAGATACCTATACGAAATCTTGAAGCTGTTGACGTCTGATTGTTGGACTTACTATGAGCAGTCTGGAGTCAGTTGAGGATCGATTTCTATAAGAAATATTTAGTTTACTGCCGTTGGCTTCCTATAGGAAATCTTGAGACTATTGATGTTGGATTTCCTATCGAAAATCTTAATTCTATTAACATTGAATTTCCTATAGGATTTTAATATTCTTGAGTCTGATAACGTTAGTATTCCTTTAGAAAATCTTGAGTCTTTTTTGGATTCAATTTAGGAAATCGTCAGTCTATTGACGTTGATTTCCCATCGGAAATCTTGAGACTACTGACTTTGGATTCCTATTTAGAGTCTATTGACTTTAGATTTCTTATAGGAAAGATTGATTCTATTTACGTTGTATTTCCTATAGGAAAGATTGATTGTTAGATATTCCCATTTTGAGTCAGTTGACATTGGATTTTATATAAAAAATATTCAGTCTATTGTCGTATATTTTCTATAGAATCACTTGCATCTACTGACGTTGTATTTGTTTTTGGTTATCTTTAGTTTATTGAGGTCGGATTCCCTATGGGAAATCCTAAGTCAATTAACGTTGATTTTCTTGAGTCTATTTACGTTGGACGTGATATTTCCAATAATAAATCTTGAGTTGGATTTCCTGTACGAAATTTATTGAAATGTCCTATTTTGAGTCTGTTGAAGTTATACGGAATTTTGATTCTATTGACGTTGGATTTCCTATAGAAAATCCTGATTTTGTGGATGTTGCATTTTCTGCACAAAATCATGGGTCTATTGATGTTTGATTTCATTAGTAATTTTAACTGAATGGACGTTCGGTTGATATATGAATTTTCGAGCCAATCGATGAGAGATTTCTATAGGCATCCTTGAGTCTGTCAATTACAGATAATAGTAAGACTTGAGTCAATCGATGTTAGATTTCTTTGGAAATCTTGAGTCTGTTGTCGGTAAATATCTCCAGGAAATCTTGAGTCTAACAACAATAGATTTTAAAGGGAAATCTTGAATTTAATGTAGATAGGTTTCTACAGGAAATCCTGAATCTATCGACATTAGATTTCTGTATAAAATCTTAAGTCTATCGACGATACATTTTTATAGGAAATCTTGAGTAAATTGACGTTCGATTTCAATTAATTATCATTAAATTTCTACAGAAAATACAAGTCTCTATTCATTAGTAGTAGGATTATTTTCCAGTTTTGGGTTTTTGGACTTTTCCTTTCTAGTTTGTACACTTGTTTTAGTGATATCCTTCAATTCAATGACATAAACTCATTATTCATATATCCAATGCCCATGACACACAGAAACAATATATCCTTGCATTTATTTGTTTGTATACAAAATTGTTCTCTTAAACTTATGATGCCAAAGATGATGAAGTTCATTCAATGAAAGTACATTTTTCTGCTTAAGTTTACAAGAATTTTTATTGTGGATTATTTGCTTCTGTTTTGATGGCATACGTACAATGAAAATCATAGTTATATGGCAATGTGAATATGTACTTATAAACTTGTATGACCAGCACTTAAGGTTACTGCATTTCTTATAACAGAATATTATAAAGTTTGATGGGTAGCTATGAGGACCACTTAAAAAATTAATTATTATTTCAAATGTGAAGAAAGTTTTTGTAAAAAAATATAATATAATTGTAAATAGTTATTTCAATACTTTGGTGACTGCTGATTGGTTACCGAAGAAAACTTTTTCTTTTCAGTAAGTTTTTTATGGAAGCTATGACGATTATTTTAGAGTTAGTTCCAGTAACAGGACAACTATAATTATGTATTTTTTATATTAAAATTTTGTATTGCCTAAATGTATGACTTATTGTAAATACCAAACTACTCTTGACTATGGATTATTTGAATTGGACTAAATAGTCTTCTTTTGTATTACAAACCTAAATCCCAGTATGAAATATGTAATTTTTTATATTACTAAGTATTCACATAAAATTAGTGTCTCGTAGACAAAAAACTACTATTTTCTTAATGATCGGTCCATAATTGATCATAGATCCCATATAAGGTCCACTTCTAAAAATCCCTTCAACTACTTGAAATCTCTTATGACTTTCTGTCCATTAATTACAGCTGTAATATGTTTTATGATAATAAAAATCTCATATTATATGTCATATAAGACTCACGTTTTAACTGATAAATATCCATATCTTACAATTTTTGACATCGAAATAATTTATTCATTACTACTGACTATTTCAGATGTAGGCTATCATATGGTCAGACATGACCGACTATACTTTCTTACATCTTTGAAAGTATTAAGTACTGAACATTTCCCAGCAGCTCTAAGAGTCCGTCACGAACTAGTGATTTTACCTATCATTAAGGGTGGCTACTAGCTACGTGACCAGTAATTTTAACACTAGCATGTCCTAAGCAGGGAGTCAGTTTACCCTTTTGAATTCAATGAGACTGTCTGGTAGCTCGACCAATGTAGTAAATGCCTTGGATTCACATACTTATTAGCTACATAACTCATTATTTCAACATGAACGGATGCTAATTGTTCTCAAATAGTTAGTTAAAAAGACATCGCGACAAAACTTTATCCGAAAACTCTCCAATAGATTATTTATGGTGGGAAAAATAACTTCTTTTAAAGTGCACTACAAAATAAACGTTTAATATGACTACACTTTACGTTACTTAGGGACACTAAAGTGACAATTGATTTCACGCTAGCTTACAAGGGATGTCAGTATACTTAAGCAAAAACAAAATAAAGTGTATGAGAATTACATCAACACAAACTATAAAAAACCACATCGTACAAATTACTCAGTATAAAATAAACTTTTTAAGTATTGACACTCTAGATTACTTAGAGACGCAATTTTCTCCACGCTGAATTACATGGGATGTGTAAAGTAACTAATTAAGTTCTCTCTGCACTACAAAGAGCACAAAATATGTAAATGGTAATCAGCCAAGTGGTCAGAGATTAGTGGCAATTACTGTCTATATGGAATACATTGACTACTTTTTTAACTGCTGGGTTGAACTCTGCATGTGCGTGTATGCCAGTGTGTATGTGTGTGTGTATGTGTCTGTATGAGAGAATTCCAGTGAAAAACCAACAACCATATTTAGCATTCCATTACATGAACACAAAAAGTAATCCATTGTTAAGATGATTTGCGGTTATTGGTGTTGTGATTGAAATACGCAGATAATGTTGAATTTCGTACGGATTTGTAAAACCACATGCTCTGGTAACTTTAATGTATATATATTTACATACACACATATGTATACATATGTCATACATATATTAATGTAATTTTTACTAAATACTTAGTCCAAAAGGTAACATTGTTTAACATTTTGAATGATTTTAAACAATGCACGTGTAACTCTAAAATTTTACATAATCGTTTTTAAAGTGTTTCTGAGTAATCACATAACTTTGTTCATGAAATGGCTTATTAGACGGGAGTTAGTTTAAAACAAGTAAGAAAGTATAGTAGGGCAAGCCAGATCATAGATACCCTATACTAGTATATGATTATAAACAGTTTCCTTTAATATGAAATTTATTTGTATTGAATCTTATATGAAAAAGTAATTTTCCGAAGTGGTCCTTATATGGTAACTATGACTAATTATGGATCGGTCGTCACAAAATTTGCTGAGATGATTTGCCTATATATGAAACATATTTTAGCTGAATATTATTCAGAGATTTATGCAGATTAATGAAATTTTTTAGAATGGTGGTTATATGGGAGCTATGGAAAATTGTGGAGCGGTCGGTACTAAATTTGGTATTACGAGTTCAGCTTATATAAAACATACTTGTGCTGAATTTGGTTTGGATATGTATATAATTAAGATATTAATGAGAGCTTAACTATTTTCAGATAGGGCAGTTGTATGGGAGCTAACAGAAATAATGAATAGATTCTAACCAAATTGAACAGGCTTAGTCCTTGGGGCAATATAAAAGATTGTGCCAAATTTTTTCGAATATCTTTAAAATTGCGACCTGTAGTTTGATTACAAGGTTTATATGGGCGGACGGACGGACATCGCTGAATCGACTCAGAAGGTGATCCTGAGCAGATTGATGTACTTTGGTGTTTGTTTGGACAATATTTTTGCACGTTACAAACATCATCACAAACCTAATATACCCTCCCCACTATGGTGGTCTGTCATAGTTTATACAGGGAATATCATCCCCGCTGACAAAATTTGAAACGCACATCATGCATAAAAGGGATGTCGAAAGAGACGACCTTGCATGGTGTATACATCCTTCTTGAATGTAAAGGGTCTATTTAACAATGTGAATATATCCTCAATAGTCGATATTCTAAGTGAGTTAGGGAATGATTAGTGGATAATGCATGGGAAGGAGAATATGCTAAAATGCAGGCCCCTTAACACTAGTTTGGGCAGCAACCAAATACCAAGACATAATTATGGACTTTAACTAATGAGAGTCGAATGCGAAAGGCTATTTGTGCCAAGTAAGAAAACCTTTGGAAGTAGGTTTCTATTTACTGGGCTACGATGCTGGTTCGGAATTTCCTGTGATAAACTTATAAGTGGACTTATATCCAGCTGGCAAATTATACAGACTTCCAGGCTCTTTATGAGAAAATTATAAGGTGGAAATATATTCTCCGTTTCCTTTATTCTTTGTCCAATTTTAGACATCGCCATGTCGAGGAAATATGGGTTGCGGAATACGAGAGCATGACACAAGATAATGCAATTTTTGACGAAATGTGACATTTCTGGATAAATATGTTGCACACATTTATATATCATTGATAGCAATATAAGTAGAAATTTATCGGTGACCTTCACACTGCCTTAGCAGAAATAATAAAAACAAGTAGGAAAGTATGGTCGGTATGGTTGTGCAAAATATTGTCTCAATAATGCATTCCAGATGAAAGGAACCTCAGTGTACTCTGCCCTATTCACAAGAAAGAAGACCCTAACTTTTGCACCAACTACCGAGGTATAAGACAGATCCATTGCATACAAGATACGAAAGCGTAATATGTGAACGATTGAAGCTATACACTAACAACCTGATCGGAAAGTGTCAGTGCGGTTTTAGACCTGATAAGTCCACCATAGACCAGATATTTATACTACGGCAAATCCCGCAAAAGACAAAGGAAATACAAATCGACACCCACTGTCTCTTCGTCGACTATAAAGCTACGTTCGATTGCCCGATAAGGGAATACTTTTATATCGCCATGGCCCAGCTTGGTATTCGTGCAAAGATCGTCCTACTTTGCATAATGATGCTGAAAAATACCCAAAGCGCCCTCAAAATAAGAGCAAACCTCTCCGACCCCTTTAAGACAAGTATAGGTTTTTCGTGTGATTTCTTCAATTTGTAAATGTAAAAGATATTGCAAGATACAAAAAATAAAACCACGGATATTATTTACAACAAAAGTAACGAGAAGTAAGCAGTCAAATAATACGAAAATAAATCAATGTACTTTATTTCTAGTAGTAAAATGTCGCAACGTATCGAACAAAGCAATACTTTCGGAGACTGCAACTTTGAGGTTGTTAAAGACTTCGTTTATTAATGTGTTAGTGTTACTAACAACAACGAACTCAGCCTAGAAATCAAGCGGAGAATAACTCTTGACAATAGTTGTTACTTTGGGCTTAGTAGGAAATTGAGAAGTAAAGTCCTCTCTCGAAGGGCAAAGATAACACTGTACAAATCGCTCATTTCCTACTCTACGGTGCTGAAACATGGACTATGAAAACATCAGATGAGTCATTGTTGGCAGTGTTTCAGAGGAAAATTCTCCGTAAGATTTATGGCCCTACACGCGTTGATGATGAATTCAGAATTAGAATGAACCGTGAGTTGTACGAGCTATACGCCGACGTATATGTAGTCAAGTGCATTAAAATCCAAAGAATGCGCTGGCTCGGACAATACTTACAAATAAATTACGAACGAAGCATAAGGCTAACATTGTGGCCAGACTATTATCTCTTACCTCGGCGGCCAGGCTAAGCATTCTAGAAGCATGAAAACCAGGCACTACTTAACATGTGATTATTTGGAATGTATGCAATTATCACTGCACATCCAAATCTTTCATTGATAGATGCATTTCTATATTGATCACGGTCACATGTGAGATACCGTCGGGATTACATGTAGAGGAAACACTGTATGAATAATTGAATATGTATTAGCAATAAGTCTTCTCCGGTGTCTATAGGGATGTTGAAAAACGAGTTTGTGCACCACTTTAACCTCGATATTCCAATTTTTCCAAAAATTACAATTCTTTAAAAATAGAAACAAAATAACTACTTAATACATGACATATATTTCTCGTTTTATGTTGTTTTATTTTCATCTAATATCACTGTGTCAATGACGTACATACATCCAGGGATTCATTCCAACATACATAAATGTTCCTTTTACATTGTCACGTGTACAAAGCTTGTATGTATGTGTTTATATTTAAAATATCTATAACAACAAAAGCATTGCATATGCTGTTGTGAATATAAAATTTTTTTTTTATTTTTAAAAACAAATTTAAAAAGTAAACTAAAAAATATTTTATTTGAAATCCATACTTGTTCCAAATATCACAATCAAAATATGAGTAGCTCACACATACATGTTTATTTTATATATGTTTATAACTACATTCAATCTGACACTAACGTTAGGAGAAAGAATTATATACATCGATTGATGATATAGAGATTTACAAAAAAAAATATATATATAAACTCAAAAATAAATAAACTGATACTCTATGTATGTAAAAGGTTTATGTAGCGCTTTTTATTTTTAGAAGTATTTTTTGTGTGTAAACCAAAACTGGATATCGTGTGACCAACTTTATTTACTAAAGACATAAAAAAAAAACAATATATTGTTTAGGTTTTCTATCAATGTTGCAAAATTTAAAAGAAAAATTCAAATACTAAATGTTGAAAAAAAACCAATATTATTAATGTGCACTATATGTATAATAACAAGTAAGAGTGCTATATTCGGCTATGCCGAATCTTATATACCCTTCACCTTTGTTGTGGATATAAACAAAATGACAATTTTATATATAGCGTATAAAAACAAGAACGCCAAACAAAATTAAACATTAGAAATCAACAAAAACAAAATTCGGAAATCAATGAAATCAACACACATCCAATCATACGTTTTGTTGCCTTTCTCTCAAAGCATGCAATAAATTGTTTTTTTTATGAAATTTTCAGAGGGTGTCTCGGATTTTTGCTCATATCTCCGTTATTTATGGACGGATTTTGCTGATTTTAAATAGGGAACTTCTCGAAAGCATGTCTGACAGAATTATTGAAGTTTTGTATCCCTAAGATATCTGGGGTCTTCAGAAAATTGACGGACATGGCTTGTTAGATATGACCTTTACCCATATGCCTGGCAACATATGGACTCCAGCTAAGAGAACTGCTCATCCTTTGAGGCCAAGAACAAGTCAAAACAATATCGGATACTCTGTTCCAAATTAAAGCGTATCCCAGTGAGAGCGTTCTGCATCGATCGAAACAAATTGTAGTCAATCGGGGCAAAGTCTGGACAACAAGGCGGGTGAGACAAAGCTTCCGAACCACTTCTTTATAAATTGTTTTTAACAGCTATTCCAACATGTGGCCGAGCGTTGTCATGATCAAATATCATGGATACATGTCTGACCGCATATACTGGATGCTTTTCAGCCAATGCTCGCTTCAAGCGAATCGTTTACGTTCGGTACAGGTTTCCTGTGATGGTCTGGCCAGTTTTCAGCAGTTAATAATAGATAGTACATTTTTGGTCCCACCAAATAAAGACCACCATGGCTTTGGTGTCTATTCGGTTGGTTGGACGGTATTCACATACGGTTGCTTCGGGTTATTGGGTGCAAAAATTATTTTCTTTTATAGCGTTCAAGCAGCGTTTCAAGCATGCAAAATCGTATTTCAAAATGTCTCGTCTTCAATTCGTATAGAAGCTAATTTCCCTGCTTTAGAATGAATCCTGCTTGAGTAGCTCCCAATGATTTTGCAAGCCATTATTGTTTTTGGCTGACCTGTATGATCTTTGTCTTGCGTATAAAAATCTCCATTTCTGAATAGCACAAACCATCTCTCGCGTTTTGAAACCGATGGAACACATTGTGAGCTTTGGTGGATTTTAGTGGCACTTTCTTCAAATTAAAGAAGTAATGCATATCTTCCCGCATATGACGCTTTTTTGGCATAAAATTCGACATTTTCGAAGCAAAAAAGAACTTTGTTGTTTACAAAATAACCATATACAGACATCACTGCGTGATAAAAGACCAAAAAAAAAAAAAAACCTTTGTCTCCCAGTTTTGCCCAAAGTCATGCACTTTTTTATGGGCCACCAAAGATTTGGGGAATTGGTGTAATTTTTTGCAAAAAAGTGATCATTTTCTCAGGCTCATATCTTTCAACAGTTAGGAATTTTGATTTACTCTCTGAGGCAAAGTTGTAGCCCTTGTTATAAAGAACAAAAACTTAATCTTCAAGATCAAAATCGCAAAAAACTTTAGTTTATAATAATTTAATAGTTTATGGCCCAAATGACTTAGGCCCTAATTTTGTAAATCGCGTCACCAAAGTGATACTTATGTGGGAAGCAAAAACTAATTTTTAAAATTTTTGAAATTTTGTTTTTGCTTTTCCCATAAATATTACTTTGGTGACATGATTTACAAAATTAGGGCCTTAATTCCTTCAGGTTTTTCTTACTAACTTATATTGAACTACCCAAACGGTGTTAAGAATCATTCCAAGGAAGTTCTAGAAAGTTGTTTACTGAGATCTTAGGTACATTTTTGTAGTTGATTGTTTCCTTGAATTTTGAACGGTTTGCCACCTATGGACCTAAACAAGGGAAAAAAAGAAGAAAATCGAATTTTTTAAGTTTTTTTGCGATTTTTATCTTGAAGATGTAGTTTTTTTGAAAGTAAATCAAAATTCTGAACTCTTTGCAAGATATGGGACCCATAAAAAAAGGCATGACTTTGGACAAAAATGGGAGACACGGGATTTGTTTTCTTTTGGTCTTTTATCACGTAGTGTTGTCCGTATATGATTATTATTTTTCGTGTTGCACTGCACAGTGGGGCAGAATCAAATGTGCAATATTAAAATGGCATATTCTTGAATGTGATTGAGATATTGACTTGAAATTTTTTTATAAGACCAAAGATTAACTTATCTAAACAAAAAAAATTTGTTCGGAAAAATGCGGATCAAATTGTTCCTAATATTTGCAATCATATCAAAATTTTGATACAAATTTTAGTTTTAAAAGCTCAATAAATATGTAATATGTAATAAAATCTTTATTTATTAACAAAACTCAATGAAATTTGCAACGTTTTTTAAGTTTTTCATTCTAATTAACAAAATAAAATATTGTGAAAAAGTCAAACGGAATCCCGCAATTCTTAAAAATTGGAGCGAAAATCCCAAAAATTATATTTTTTACTATTTTGCCCATAGGCTCCACATTTTCTTTGGGACTGGGAAAATGCTTTGGAAAAAAAAGGAACACATCAAGGATTACAAAACTGCTTTCCATTTTCTGATCTCAGCTTTGGGATTTTAGAACATGTGGTCCAAAGTTGAAATTTTGATAAAAAATAGGTCAAATTCCAAAAGGCGTAGGGACGACATATTCAAAAACTATGACAAGTTTTTTATTTCAAAATATTCTCCGTAAAAATATCTTACAGAAAAACATAAAAATGTTGTATGTCCTTAAAGAAAGTTTTTTTTTAATAAAAAAATAGTTAAGTCACCTTTTCGCCCAAAAAACAGCACAAATCTACTATTTTTGGAATTTTTAAATTGAAAATTGTTTATTTTTGAATTCGTAAGAAAATTTTTTAAAAAAATATTTTAAAAAAAGCTGATCAAGGTATGGCAAAATTTTAAAATTCCTAAACCTCGAAAATAAGAGTCATATAGCACACGCAAGCATGTTTTTTCAAGATCTCGAGCGCTATCCAAAAATATAAAAATCTTTGAAATCGGATGGGAAACAAAAAAATGGCACGTGTTTAAATATTTTACATGTCAAAGGTATCCTACTTTGGGCCCCCGTAGCGCCGCTCCTGGGGCATTTGTAGGGTCCATTTTAATAACTTATACTCGAATTCTCCTTGGCTATCTAAATGTCAAATTTTATTTCCAAACAATTTTAATTCTGCCCCACTGTGCATTGTGTAAGAAACCTAATTTCATTGTGAGCGGTTCATAGTTGTTCATAGCATATGAGGCTCAGATTTTTAGCATTTGGTTTTAAATGACGTTTAACAATTGTAGACATATGGAGCATCGAAAATCCAAATAGTTCAAAATAAGGGCCAACCTAGTGTTCAGAGTTTTAGTGTGTATATTTATACAAAAACTATGTATAATGTGACCAACTTTATATACATAAAGAAGTATTTTATATTTATTTTTTTCAATTTAGTTTTTGCTCTTAATTTCCAATATTTATGTATATTTTAAAAAATATAAACCGATTACATAAACACATGTATATACATAGTGTTGTTTATACATAATCTTATATGTATGGGTTGTGTTATATTTATTTATTTTTATTTTATTTCCTTTATTATACTTAATAGATTTGTGTGTGAGTTTATACATTTTTCAAAGTACTCACATTTAATGTTCATACACTGAATGCTGTTTTTATGTATTACATTTTTGTATTATTGAAAAACAATCATTAAATTGTCACGCAATTTAATGCCCAGACAAGCATGACAGGAACAAAAAAAAATAAAGAAAAACTCACTCGCAACCAATACAATTTTGTCGGTCTATGTGCCTGTCTGTCTCTATGTCCCTTCTTACGTCTGTTATTGACTCCAATCAATGTTTGGTTTAGTTCTATTTTTTGGTATGGTGGGGTTTGATTGTCAGTGTGGTTGGTGGGTCTGGTGGTGTGGTTGATTTTGTTGTTGTAGTAATATGTATTGAATTGAAAACGTAATCAGTTTGTAATCCTCAACAAGTACTTAACGCAACTGCCAAAGTATCTAGATATTTAACAACAACAATAAGAGCCATAAAAATCATATACATATAAAAGTAGTCACAAAATAGTACAAATACATCTATTTAAATGGAAAGTATATAGTTGGAGTTAATAAAAAATATAAATACTTAAATAAAAAATACGTAAATGGGTAGTCTAAATTCTATGTATCAGACAGAAAAGAAAAAAACCCATAAAGGAATTATCAATAATATTATTGTATTTAGTAAATTGACCATAAAATATAAGAGGATTTTTTCTACACTGCATATTTCTGTTGGTTTTTTATAAAATTCATTTATGTGTTGTTATTAACCTCTTAAGGTTATATTTTGCCAAAAAAAACTCCACCTTTTTCAAAGTTTATTGACTTGGGATTTTTTTGGTACTAATCTTGGTTAATAATAATTTTAGATTTACTTAAAGAGGCCATCGTTTTTATATACTTCACAGTGACTGGAAAGGGTGTATATAAGTTTGTAATTTCCACATTTTTGATTTGCGACTTCTTTAAGTATAAGTATATATTCAGTATCGATATAGATAGCGAAGCCAATATTGTCAAATTTCTGCAGCCTCCAAATAACCTACAATCATGACTGATACATCAATATATCCGAAAGTGACTAACTTAGATTGTTATTTAAAATCGAGTTAATTGACCTACAAAATACTAAGTTATAAAAAAAAAAATTTTATTGTAAAAATTTTATTCACAAAATTTTTTAATTCACCATTTTTCACATATTTTTTCCATTAAAGATTATTTTTAATATTTTTCTTAAAATATACTTTGGTGAAAGGTATATACGATTCGGTTCAGCCTAATGTTGCACTTGTATTTGTTATGTTGTTGGTTGGTTTGCGTGATAGCTCGCTACTTATAAGCAATCATGTAAAATCTATATAATTTCATTTGGTCAATATAGGGATTTCTATTTTATTGGTAGCATATGATAATGCAGAAAATACTGCATCTGAGACAATTAGAGCGTATTATTTAATGACAAGCTCATCAGCCTGCTCTTTACCATAGTAGTCTTTATGTGAAGAAACTCAGATAAGATAAACGTGTTAGACTGAACAGTTCTTGTTTACATTTTCTGATTAAAGTAGAAATTGTTGAATAAGAATTTAGGAACTTAAGCGACATCTGGCACGAATGCTCTTTTCTTCGTCTAAAACTCGCATTCCGTAATATTACAGTGTACAAAACACTAGTTTTTCCCTCAAGACATATTGAAAACCTTAGCTCAATTAGATCACATAAGACTCCTGATCCAACATCACAGTTCATCTTACAACCATCCGTGTATATTTCCTTTAATGTCCACTTATTATGTTAGCAAACTCTTATCAAGAGGGTTTGGTTTAGGAAAGAGGGAACTAAATTCAAGATCATAGCCTACTTACAGATTCTATATCTATAATTGCTGAAATTTTTACCGCATTGTGGGGAGATACAGCCATTAAGTTTATGTTGCTCTACTAATGTTAGTTACAGAGGGTGTTTTTTAAACCCGATAAAACTTAAAATTTTAAAAGAACAATAGTAAATTTTTATCCAAACTTTTTTTTTAAACAAAAGCTCAATATATGCATTAACATTTGACAATGATTTCGGGCATATAGCCAGCGCGGTTGTTCTTGACGAAGTTCATTCTGGACATACAATTTTGGGTCACTTTTTCGAGCATTGTTTGTCGTATGTAAAGAATAATATGAACAATATTGACCTCCAAGGCGACTTCATGTCTGAAAATAATAGAGAGGTGTCAAATCGCACGGAGGCCAATTGGAAGGACCATTTCTCGAAATCAAGTCATCGCCAAATTTTGATTTCAATAAATCGATGGTTGCGGTCGTCATATGGTAGGAAGCGCCATCCTGTTGAAACCATATTTCACCCGGATCAACGTCATCTATATTTTTAAATAAACAATCATTGATCATGGAAAACTGGGGTAACGATCTACATTGACTGCAACGCCAGCTTCGGCTTCATTTTTTAAGTAATAAGGTTTGATGATGTCACCAACATGTAAACTGCACCAAACGATACTTTCTTCTGGATACGTTGAGTCTGTAGGGTCTGCTGTAGATTGGTCTCACTCCATATGCGGCAATTTTGCTTTTATCAAACCCATTAAGCCAAAGATTAGCGTCATCCATGAACACAGTTCTGCTATAAAACATCGGGTCAGTTCCAATTTGCTCTTGAGCTCAAACGAAGACGCATATTATGGTCTCGTGGCTTTTATAACTGCACCAGCTGGATCTTATATGGGTGCAGGCCAAAATCTTTGCGAAAAATTATTCACGTAAAGGATGGGCAGAGCCCCAATTCCAGCGAGCGATGTAAATTTTTATCTTCTTACATACTTTCGTTTCCAACGGTGGTATTCTCTTCAGGAAACACATTCCTTCGTGTTGGAGTTATTACATTATTTAGAGAGTATGTGGTATCTATCTACGAGTATATATGGCTTTTTTAGATGGACGATTATGTACGCATACAAATCACGAAGTCATCTATAAATCGTGCGATTTGATGAGTGATTTTCAGAGTAAATTTGGATAATTTGGTAGCGTTATTCCAGCATCAATCTATTCATGACCATTTGCCAGAGGTATACTGATCAAAAATGTGTGAGCGTAGTATGACAGTTCGATTGACAGCTAACCCTTTCGCGAGTTCTATCGGGTTTAAAAAAACATCATTTATAAGCTAAATAATAAGGGTCCTCATGCAAACGCTTAAATGCCTCGCAAACTGTGCAATCTGTGCATTTTTCCACTCTCGCAAATAAAATGTTAAAAAATGTGTGGAAATTCGTTAGCAACTCCGATAAGTTTGCGCGACAATTTAGACCTTCAAACTTGAATTTACTGTGCATTTGATTAATCAGCAGCTTTTGTTTACTTTTATTTATGAAAAATAAAAATCGAGTAAAATATAAATATTTTGTGCACTTTGGAACTGAATTATTGGATTGAATGGCAATGTGTATGGAAACATTGCCCAACATCTAGAACATAAACAAAATCTTCCAAACTATGTATATCATCGTTTGTTCCGAAGATTTAACTTTCATTCAACATTTTTAGAATTTAAATTTATACAATTTGAAAAACTTTTTTTTACACCTTTTTGAATTTATTTTTATTTGACATTTTTAACAAATATATATTTTCTGTGTAAAGTTGCACATAATTGAAAAGGTGGTTTCATGAAACACGTCGTGCAAATTTACACTTTTGCACAAATGAGAAACTTAAGCGTTTAAATGAGTACCCTTAATATTAAATTTTAGAAATGTAATTGATTCTAAAGTAATATAATTACTTTTTATTAAATAACATAATATTTTTCTAACAACTACACTTACTATATTGGGCTTGTGACTTAAAAATGTAGGATTTTTTTTTTTTTTTGTTTTTAATAACTTATATATCATTTTGAAGAGTACATATCTGTCATTTATTCTCACTTATCTATTGAACTTTATGGTGTAAAAAACAAAGTTTTAGTTTTCTTCGAAAATGTCGAATTTTGTGCAACCAAAGCGTCATATGCGGGAAGTTCATATGTACATTCGATGGAATGTGTTCCATCGGTTTCAACTTGCGAAAGATGGTTTGTGCGGTTCACAAGTGGTGATTTTGACACGAAAGACTAAGATCGCCCAGGCCAGCCAAAAAAGTTTAAAGACCAAGAATTGGAGGCATTACTTAATGAAGATTGTTGTCAAACACTACAAGAGCTTGTAAAAGTATTGGGAACTACTCAAGCTGCACGTTTGCTAGCAGCAGGATTCATCCATAAGCAGGCAAATTGGGTACCATACGAATTGAAGCCGAGAGACATTGAAAGACGATTTTGCATGTCAGAAATGATGTCTAAACGCTATAAAAGAAAATAATTTTTCCACCGAGTAACTCGAAATGTACCGAACGCAACTGATTTGCCAAAAAACGTCAAGAATATGCTATCAGACATGAAACTATAATATTCCATCAGGAAAACACTAGGCTATATATTGCAATACCTGTTAAAAATTATTTAGAATGAAGTGGTTGGGAAGTTTTGCCTCACACAGACCTTGCCCCTCTCCATTACTATTTGAGCAGAGTATCCGAAATTGGCTCTATGCGTTCCCGTACTCAAATGATGAACTGTACTTTTGGCTCGGAATCTTACTAGCTATGGCCAATATTTTGAATTAATTTACATACATATTACAAATGTTTCAAAATAAAAGCTAAAAATTTATATTTTTAAGTCATACATCCAATAATTCTAATTTGACTATTTCAAATACAATTGCGTTTAATTGTAGCTGATTATTGAAAACATAAATCAAGGACTAAGATCGAAAAAAAACACACGTTTTTCATTAAAACTTTTAACCTTTTTATTATATTATCTGTTTAATGTCAATTATGTTAATTTGTTGTTAATCTAACTAATATGAGTGACGAGAAAAAAGTCCGTGCTGAAATTATTAAACATTTTCAACAACATCCAACTTGGTCCTACAAAAAGTTGGCCAAACAATCAAAGGTCTGCCGTCAAACTGATTCCAATGTTATTAAACAGTATCGGGAGAACTTGTCCGTTGATAGAAAACCTGGTTCCTATAGAAGGAATGGTCCACATGATGTTTCTAAAGCCAATAAATAGAAAGCATTTTCAAAAGAGCACCCAGCACATCCGGTAGGAAAACAGTGCGGTTAGCTCAATAATCGGACTATTTGGTACTAAAAGTTAAAGCCAATGCAGGCTTAAAAACATACAAGGCTCAACAAGTTCTTGAACTCTGTTTAAAATTTAGAAGCCACTGACAGAGCACGGAAAGTCAAATTTTTAATTTTATAATGGATGTCAAAACGCACGTACAGAACATTTTTCGCAGCTTCCGGGTCAATATATTTATGTTGCTGATGCTCGAGGGAATGTTGTAGAAAAGTTTAAAACCCAAAAGCAGAAAATTTTCCCAACAAGTTCTTGGCATGGCAAGCAATATGTAGTTGCGGCAAAAGAAGACAAACATTTGTTAAAAAGGCCTCTATAAATACCGAAATTTACATAAAGAAATATTTACAAAAGAGGATGCTTCCATTCTTAAGACTTCCACTCATTTTTGCATGGTTTGGCACCTTGTCACTATGGTGAAAAAAGGTCCTGAAAAAGGTCCTCTCTTGGTACAAATATGTGCTATTTGTACCAAGAGAGGCCAATCCTCTAAACTACCTGGAGCTAAAACAGGTGGAGAGATATTGGGCTCTTGTTCAAATGGAATTAAAGAGCACAAAAAGTGTGTCCAAAATTGTTGTATATTTTAAACGGAGATGGACTACCTGCTCCAACAAAGTGACAAGAAACTCAATAAAAACCTTAATGGAAGGGTTAACGGAAAAGGTTGATAAATTCATTACTAATGATTAGAACTATACAAATAATATTTTTTTGTAAATTTTAATAATAATTTCAATCAAATAAAAAACTCAAAATTTTGAAAGTTTAGAAGTTTCATTTGAATTAACATATATGTATGTTAGGTCCTTACATGGAAATTGGCAATTATAATTACAGGTACCAATAATTGAAATCAGTAACACTACAACTACAACGTACTGTCAACTGCAATTACACCAAAAATAATTTAACGAAAAGTGTAACTGACATCCCCCAAGTTTTTAATATAGCTATAAGTATTAATATCTTATATAAATCTATTGAAAGCAAACTAACTTTGCGTGCCAGCTACTTTCTCAAATACCATTTTTTGAGATTTAAATTTTCGCCCTAAAAATAGCACAACACATTACTTTCAGTCATTTTACACATCATTGTATACTGTACTCTATATACTTATATGTATATGTATACATTAAACTCTTATGCAAATATTTACTGTATTTATACGATATTTTCAGTTTTTCCCTGAACAAGTAAATATAAATAGGTCAGAGTTTCAGTTTTCTTCTTGTTGTTTTTCACATTAAAATATGTATGAACCAGTTCATTTATTTTGTGTGTGTGTATTTTGTTTTCATTTACAAAAATGAAAACACACACATATTTGGTTGCCACATACATACACGCAAAAATATTTTGCACACACCAACAAAAATAGATGTCGCTTTCAGTGGTGAAAGTAGTAGTTGTGTGATGCTATACAACCAGCAACGGCAGCAGTAGAAGTACTAGAAAGAATAAAATAGGTCATATTTGCAAAACTTACAATTGCGTTGTGGGAAAAAATACACAAACACACACCCACACCCACATTAATTTAAACAGGCCAACATGGAGAAGAAAAATCTCCATATGAAAAATCATCATCATCATCAGCAACATCCAGAATATGTGTAAGTACGAGTAGTTTGGCATCCCAAATAAATTTACATTTTGTATTGAGTTCAATATTCAAATCAATCAAATTGCAAGTAAATTGTATGTATGTAAATGGAAATGTAAATGTGTATGTGTGCGAGTGAGTATGGGTTTGTGTATTTGATTGTGAGTGAGAGTGTATAAATATTTATGTATGTATCTATGTGCATATAAAAGTGTTTATGTGTTTGTATGTCGGGCTGTATAAGTGTGTGTGTGTGTAAAAATGGTTACACTATGATTTATACAATCTATTTTTTAAAATAAATGTAAATCACTTCAAGCTCAAAGCAAATAGAACACGAACAGAAAGATTTAACTAACAAAATTTGCTTTCACTTTACAAACATCTACAAAGTGAACGCATGTATTTCAAATCGTACAATTTTAAAATGTAATCTGATCAAAAATACAAAAAAGAACTGAGAGGAATACTATGTATTTGTTTGCGCAAAATATTGATACATGTTTGTTTTTTGATTTCCTTTTTTGGGTTTCATCGGCTTAACGCAATAACCAATGAAATAAAATATTTTATTTTGTTTGGGAATATTTTTTTTAACCTTTAGGTAGCAATGGAATTGAATAAAATAGTTTGTCATAAAGATATAGATAAGGATTGCATTCGCTCATATGATTGAATGTTTAAACATAAGGAAATATATAGTAAATCCTAATAAATAAGGAAAGTGCACCAACCAAGTGGTACTTATGTTTATAGTAATAAAATTGAAACTAACAAATGAATTGTTTTGTATTTATTATTTGATTAACAATAGCTCTGTTTATGTAATGTATATTCAGTGGTTTTTGTATAGAAATTCTGATATATTGAAGTTCACAGAGTTCGAAAATGCTTATAGGAATTTTTAGCACTTCGTTTTGTCCTTTTTTATTAGCAAAATATAGTGAAATAGCGATACTCTTAGGGCCATTATTACAACTTGCCATTAAGTTCGTAATAGTAAAAGGTAATTTTAAGAAATAAAAATGGTTCCCTTAAAGTTAACTTTTACTACTGGGAACATAAAGGCAAATTATTATAATGGCTCTTAAAGTTACAACTTCAAAAAATCATAACTATGATGTTTTGAAACTGATTTAAAAAATGTTTCTTTTAATAATAAGATAAATGATGATCTGCGTTTCAAATAGAGGAGACCTTTTGAAAAATGACTGAGTTACAGTCATTTAAGTTTCAAAAAATGAAATTTTCATACAGTAAAGCGTTTTCAAACAAGAGGTGTTATTTTGAATCACCCGGTATTTCGGTAGCTGTCACTTTTGAAGATTTTATTCTCTGACATTTGACAAGTAGAAACTATGCCATTACTAAAAATGGAAGGATACACGCTTCAACAACGCATTGAAATTATTAAAATTTACTACAAAAATTGCGAAAATCTTGCAGTCACAACTCGCAAAACTAAAGCATTTTTGGGACATCTTGAAGCAACTTGTCGGACCGCAATACAGAAATTGGTGAAAAAATTCGAGCTGTTGGGACAAGTTAGTGATGTGAAGAATAAAACCCGTGCACGGCACTCAAGAACAACTGAGAATATTGCTGCTGTAGCGCAAAGTGTTGAAGAAAACCCAGGTTTGTCAATTCCTTGTCGTTCTTTAGAATTGGGCACTACAAACGTCATTACACCGTATTTTGGATGATATTGATCTGGACAACGTTTACTTTCAATAAGACGACGCTACATGCCATACAAGCAACGAAACCATTGCTCTTTTACGGGAAAAGTTTCCGCACCGTGTTAACTCTCGAAAAGGTAATCACAATTAGCCACCGAGATCTTGTGATTTAACACTTTGCGACTTCTTCCTTTGGGGCAACGTGAAAGGTAAGGTCTACGCCAACAGCCCAGCGTCGAGTCAAGACCTCAAAGATAGAATTCGTGTGGATATCGAGGACATAGGCAGCCACTTTGCGATTTGGTTATGGAAAATTTCATGAAAAGGATATGTATGGTCCTGTCAGCGTGGTCGTGTTGGTCATTTGGCTGATGTTGTTTTTCATTATTATCGGCATACTTTAACTTAATTATGAAATAAACATCCGATCATTTATCTCAAAAAGTTCCATTTTTCTTTGAATACCAAAATAACACCTCTTCCGGGAAACCACTTACTTTGCTTTAGTTGGGGAGCATATTGAATCATAACTCAGCCATTTTTGAAATTCTTTTCTGTTCAAAAGATAAAAATCATAACTTTTAAACAAAACAAACTATTTTAAAATTTGTTTTAAAATAAATTCTCTATAAAGTTTTGAATTTGAATATCGTTATATCAATAAAACAAAGTGATCATGAAAAACTAAACGTTTATCAGCACTCTATGAATTCCAACAAAACAGAATTGCTACATGAGAAGTTCAGCATATTTTACTGGTTTTATTTTGTATCACTGCGTATACGTTTGTGGTGGTGGTTTTTATACCCACCACCTAACAGAATGGGAACATATTGATTTTGTCGAAATACTGATCGCAGAATCAAAAATGATGTAAGGGGTGAGCTCGAAAAAGTCTTAACATTTATACATTTTAATAAAAAAGATCTTTTCCTTTTCCGGAAACCCTACCATTAAGGTTTTTGTAGTGCCTTCTTTCATTTTCTTCGAACAGGTATTCCATCTCCTTTTAAAATGTACTACAATTTTGGACACCGTTTTTGTGCTCTTCAATTCTCTTTTAACAAGAGCCCAATATCTCTCCACTGGACTCACCTCCGGGCAGTTTGGAGAATTTGCCTCTCTTTGTACAAATACCACATTATCTTTCTTGTACCACTAAAGACCTTGCTTAACATAGTGACAGAGTGCCAAGTCAGGAAAAAAATAAGTGGATATATTAAGAAGTATTATGAATTAATAATCCTCTTTGGTAAAGATTCCTTGATGTAAATTTTGGTATTTATAGAGCCCTTTGTAACAAATGTTTGACTTATTGCTTGCCACACCAACAGCTTTTTGGGAAATATTCTGCTTTTGGGTCCTAAACTTTTCTACGACATTCCCTCGAGTATCAGCAATTTAAAAATATTGAAGCGGAAGCTCCGAAAAATTTTCCAGAACATACGTTTCGTCATCCATTACACAGCAGATATAATTTTTTTTATAAATTTGACTTCAATTTCCGTGCTCTATCTTTGGATTCTAATTTTTTAGTAGAGTTCCTGACAGGTGATTTTTGAGCATTGTATGTTATTAAACCTGCAGTGGCTTTAACTTTTCATACCAAACAGTCCGAGTACTGACTGTTTTTCTACCGGAAGTGTTGGGAGCTCTTTTGAAAATACTTTCTATTTTATGGCTTTAGAAACTTCATGAGGACCATTCCTTCTACACGTACCAGGTTTACTATCAACAGATAAGTTCTCCCGATACTGTTTAATAACATTGGAATCAGTTTGACGGCAGACCTTTGATTGTTTGGCCAACTTTTTGTAGGACCAAGTTGGGTTTTGTTGAAAATATTTAATAATTTTAGTACGCACTTCTTTCTCGTCACACATTTTAATCAGATTAACAACAAATGAACATAATTGACATTAAACATAATAACTGACATGCTTTACAAAGGTAACTTGATCAAAAAATCAAATAATACTTGTGTTAAAAGTTTTAATGAAAAACGTGTGTTAAGAATTTTACGATCTCAGGCCTTACGAATGTTTTTTTTTTTTTTTTTTTTTTTTGTTCTAATCATTCTCATCCCTTAGGTTTTTAGGTCTTTGACAGCAGTGTTTCCGCTCTATGTATATTTTTCTATGCAAAAAATCAATAAAATCAATCAATAACAATCAGGAATTCGTTCGGGACTGATTTTAAAACATGACTGGAACACAATTTTAAAATTTTTGTATGAAAAACACTCACAAATTATTTGAAAACTGAGATTTTCATGAAAACATTTCATTACAATAGCTCTGTTCAATAACTAAAAGTTGTTACTAGTTAGTAACAATTGTTACTGGAAAAGCGTTCATTAACTCAAAAAACTAGCAAGTTGAGAAAAAATCAAGAGCGTATAAATTTTAGAGAGTGTTCTCTCGTTGCAAACTATTACAAGTTCTATTTTGAACTCGTAATAGTTAGCAGCTTATATTTCATATATTTTGTGTTATTCTTTATTTATTTATAATTTTATTTTTGTGGTGAAAAAAATAAAATTGAAGAAAATGTGAATATTTATACATTTTAAAAGGAAAAAATATGAAAATTGTGTGTATAAATTTTTTGTTACTGGAAAAGCGTTCATTTACTTTTTACTATTTTTGAGAATTTAAGAGAGTAATTTTGTATATTTTGATTTTATTCTCTCGTTGCAAGTATTTACTGGGAAAGTAAATGAACAGACCTAATATTGTTATCCCCTAGTGTTTCTAAATCATGCCCTATTATTAAAAACGAAAAAGAATTGTGGTTTTTTATTTCACTAGAAATAATAAAATTTTTTTCAGAATTTCTTTTATAATCGTATAAGTCATTGTCTTGCTGAAAGACCCATGGTGTTACAGATCCTAAATTTTCAGCACTTACTTTCAAATTGTCCTTTAAAATTTGTAAGTAGTCTTGGCTATTCATTGTACTTGCAATGAATATAAGATTGCCAGGTCCTGCATCTAACATACAGCTCACACTATCAAATACCCACCACCATGTTTTACAGTAGCACTGAAGTTTTGTCATAATAAAGACTTTGCAAAAACCTACTTATATTCTCCACAGTATTTCTGGAATAATGTAATGTAATATTTAGTGATAAAAGTAAATTTCAGATTTTTGGGTCAAAACCTTAGTTCTACCGTAAAACATGGTGGTGGATCTTTGATGGTGTAGGCTGTATGTCAGATACAGGACCTGGCAATCTTGAATTTATTGCAAGTACAATAAACAGCCATCCGTACTAAAAGGGATAACCAAAAAATATAGAGACGAGACGTAATTGCCAAAAACCCAAGTCTGTTGTCAAGAACCTAACTCTTGCAACAACAAAACACATGCTAGCCAATGAATTTTGTTGTTGTATCAAACATATGATTTATTGTATTTTTATTTGAAAAATCGGAGTGTCTCGTCTCTATGTATAATTCTTTATACAAAAACTCATGGAGGAATACACAGAGCGGAAACTTTAAAAAAAACCTTACATAAAAATTACTCAAAATTATTACACATTTTTATGTATATTTCTCTATGCAAAAAATCAATAAACTCAATCAGTACCTATCAGAAATTTATTCGGTACTGATTTTGAAACATGACTGGAAAACAATTTTTAAATTTTTTAGGAAAATCACTCAAAAATTATTTGGAAACTGAGAGAGATTTTCATACAATCATTTCATTACAATATTGTTATTTCTACATCATGCCATTAATATTAAGAACGAAAAATAATTGTGTTTCTGTATTTTACTAAATAATTAAAATTGTAGGCAAATTTTTTTTTTTTTTTTAATTTCTTTGTATGAGTGTTATAAAAAAAAAATCACATATTAATCATACGCCCAAGTTGACCGTAAAAAAGTTATGAAATTTGTTCATGTTGATGTACACTGATGCGTATGAGGAATATTTAATACAGTCTTAATTTAATATTAAACATACATTTATTAAAGAAAATCTGATATAATATTTCTTATTTTTTAAGTATAATATATATAAATATGATGGTTGCAGAATTTGTGATCAACTTATTATATCATTTCTTTTAAAATTTCACATAAAATTCTAGTAGATAATTACCACCATGTGCCTACTAAATATTTAATAAATCCAAAGCTATCTTTCAAATATTTACTTTCAAAATGGCTTAAAACACTTATATATTGCCACCACAAAATTAATATGAAAAACACTCATGACTTTCAATTGAAAATTTTTCAGAAAATGAGCAAATAGCCAATATTGGCCTTGTAAATATAAGTAACTGGTGGTGTGTATTTTGAGAAAATAGACATCTTAAGAAAATTAATTTAAACTACTTAAATATTAAAGCAAACTGACTTGTATTGCACATTTTGTTGCTAAAAATGGTTTATATTGTCGACCATTCTCTTTCTTTTCTTTTCCATTACAACGTCATTTACTTAAGAACAAAAATGACATTTATTAAAAGAAAGATATGAGAAGCATAGAAAAAAAAGAAAGAAAAAACATGTTGTATTAAAAATGTAACCAAGATGAAAATTTTTATTAAATGAGAATTGTGTTTAAGAAAAATTTGAAGAAAGTGTTTATTTTTCAATAGCAGTCGACTTATAATTGCTGCATATGTAAGCAAAATTATGATCTTTACAAGATTCGTTATTTGAATTAATGTTCCTTAAGTTTTTGTTTCCAAATCTAAGTACATATGTAAGTATTTTTAATGACATTTTTAAGATTTTTAACAAACTTATTTAGTGCAATTTAAAACATAGTTTTAGAGATCAAAACGTATTACATAGCATAGGGTACCTAAACACTTATATAAAACTGGTAAATGACAGCTAAGACATTTGCTTAAAAAACACAGACATGAAATTTCAGTTTCATTATTCTTTTTTGACACAAAACATAGCAAAGGAAAATCACAATAAATATCATTCACAAAAAAAAGTTGTGTAAAACAAAATATTATTTTAAACAAAATTTTGTAAAAGACAAATAAATATACAACGAAATCATTTTCAGACATTTTAATTTAATGTTAATAGATTATTTTTGTGTCCATTTTATTTATGTATATCTTTTTTTTTGTATCTTTCCTCAGATTGTTTAGTTCTTCATTCTGATAGAAAGAATTGTGTATCATTTGTCGTTGTTGTTAATTCTGTTGATTTTGTAGTTGTCTGTTATGCTTTTGTGTTTAATTTCCCTGAAAAATATATATTAAAAGACCATTTTGTAGCAAATTGTTTTCTTCATTTTTTATTTTATTTACTTACATAGGAAAAATTTCAATTTCTAGTCATGTTAAACTAACCACAAAGTCTCATTGTCTGTTTTGTTTTTTTTTTTAATTTGTTGTCCTTTATTTATTTTGTTGATGAAATTGTGAACAGCTCTCGCAGTGTTGGAAGCTTTTGAAAAACCTACTCTAGCTTTACGGAGCCAAACATTTTTAAGAAAGACATAATTTGTATACCGAAACCCAAAAATATATTTATTTAGTTTGTCATTCCGTTTGTAACATATCGAAATATTGGAAAAATTGGACCTTTCGTATTCACCTCTTGCAGCATAACAACGTTGCAATATTTGAATGAGATTATCATATTATTCATTAGTTTCCACAGCAATTTGGTATTAAAAAAAATATTAAATTTTTCGGCCCTCATTCTATAAAACGCAACGACAAGCGTTTAAAAAAATTCAAGTTTAAAACATTTTTCCCAGTAATCTTTATACAGATTGCTTACGTTTCTGAACGTTGCGTTTTATAAAGTCTTTTGAAGTGGAATTCCTAGTTTTAAATAGAATACTTAAACAAATTGGTATATTGAGTTTGTATTTCCCTTTGTAAAATATCAAAATATGCCCGTGTGTCTGTCCGTCTGTTGTTGGTACGATAGGGTCTCGAAGACAAGACGTACGGGAATGAAATTTTCCCCAAGTACGACCTGTTGATGTTGGGTGTTGAAAATCGACAAACATTGGTCAAGTAGAACCAGAGATATTAACCAAAATATTAGACCTCCAACAAATTGATATTTTGTAACAATGAAATATTAACTAAACTAGTTTGATCGGTGCTCTTCGCTACCCCTGTCGTAGTAAAAATCGGTTCAGCCGTTTAGTAATTATTGTTTAAGAACTAAAGATACCAATTTTACCAGTTTTTCCCTCTGTTTATCCCTTTCTGGTAAAAATATTGACAAAAGTTATACCTTATTGATGCTCCAAGTAAGGATCTATATACGTTCCAAATTTCAATAAAATCGATTTAGCCATTTAGGCGTGATCCTCAAACAAACCAACAAATAAACAAAGACATTTATATATTTATATGGATTACCAATTTCGTGTCCACATTTACTTTTTAAGTTACTTTTATACTTATTTGTTACATTTACATGAACATACCACTGTCTCCCACAATACTATACATTTAAATGAACACGCCCCTGTACGTTATTTTGTTCATGTTGTTCTCACAACAGAACACTGAATTATATATTTCCCAACCGGCTTAGAGGAAAATAACTATAAGTAAACAAGTTTGAGTTACAGTCGGGGCGGTTCACACAAAACACGAATGCGCTATACAAGTCTCGGAAATTGTATTATTATAATTGAACAGCCGACAGACTTTACGAAAGTAAAACCTGTTGTATATTTTTAGAGCAATACGAGACCGCTTCGGCGGTCTGTCTTCACAGTGATTTCGACTATCTGTTCTCACAGTGACTTCGGATGTTTGTTCTCACAGACGCTTCGGCTGTCTGTTCTCACAGTATATTCGGCTGTCTGTTCTCAAAGTGACTTCGGTTGTCTGTTCTCACATTAGCTTCGACTGCCTGTTCTCGTAGCATAACCAATCATTGTATTATTTACAACTTAGATACTAAGAATTAAACACTGTAGTACTCTAAAAACCATTCCGATCAAAAAGCACCCGAACCTGAATGCAGAACGCGGAACCTGCGTTAAGCAGCCGATCCTGATATAAACGAACCAGTTAGCAGTGATCCCGATTATTCAACCCGAACCTACGTTAAGCCGATCCTGATATAAACCCGAACCTGTTAGCAACGATCCCGATTATACTACCCGAACCTGCGTTAAGCGGATCCTGAATCTAAACCCGAACTACTAAAAGCGATCCCGATTACACAGCCCGATCCTGAACTTAAACCGAATACCAACAGTAGCCGATATTCCATCGTAATTTATTGAATATGTATTGATTGTATTTAAAATTAAGAAGGTTTTCAATGATGTACTAGTTTTAATTAAACCCAAAAAAGGTACATAATACCTTTGGACCCGTAAGTAAGCCCTGGACATGACTAAGTTACACGTTACAATTTTTCAAAAATTTTTAGCTAATTTCTTTAAATTTATTGCAGATAATGAAATTCTGCACACAGTGTTCTTCTGATAAAAAAAAACATTGCTAAAGATGACAACATTCCTAAGAGCAATACCCATACACAATTAAGCAGGCATAAATAAGTTCAATGTAAAAATAAATCACAAAACTAAATTTTGTTTGGATAGGATTATATAACTCCATACGCAAATATCGCTTTCAAATTGAAATTCGAAATTAAAAATTATAATATAGATAGAAATCATCGTAATTTTATGACGATCGATACATAACTGACTATAGCTCCCATATATATTTGAAAACAGTGCAAAAAACACACGGTCACAACAGTTTAAGTTCGACTCTATAACCAAGGGGTAATAAAACCCTATACTCAGTTTGGCGATTTTGGTGACCTTATTTTTTTATGGGAAAATCAGTGGGCTCTCAAAAAAAGGTGTCATCAGTTTTTGGCCAACATCTAATTCAGACTTGGTAATACCACATAACTGTATAAGGAAATACTATAGCTAAGAGTCCACCAAACAAACTATGTTCATATTTTGTCAAAAAATAGCCGTTTCGTGTCTTTTGTGTTATAGCTACGGTAAAGCTTAACCACTCTTATAAACCTGCTAAAGCAATCTGAACATGTTTAGGCAAGGTAAATAGCTCATAAAGATCACTTTGTACTTTAAAAACTTTTGTTTTCACTATTTGTTTACGCTAAAACAAAAGAGTTTTTGTTCACTAAGTTCACACTTTTATTTTGTGCTGTATTATTTACTTGGCTAAGATGTTTCGTGTTTATTTACAGTTCTTCAGCTTCATAGGCGAAATGGAGACCAAAGGGTGACTCCTTAAAATCTCGCATTTAAAAAAAATCTCGAAAAATCCATTTATGATCCGAATGAGCTGTAATTATCTCGACACGAGCAACGCTTCCGAGCCAAAGTAATTGCTGCTCCATGCGGCAGCAAAAGTCTTTGGTCCTCAATTCTTACTGGTATAATTGATGGCAAACCACTCAGTGGCCCGGTTGATAAAGCCAACATTTTGGCTGAAGTATTTGCAAATTATTCGCACTTACAAGAAAGCAATCAACCACTACCTCAGCTTGAAGGAGTATCAGTAACCATGACGAATATATTTTTTTGCGCTAGCACACATAAAATGGTTTTAGCGGATCTCAATAAAAACAGGTCTCCTGGACTGGATGGTATATCAGCACTGGTCTTGAAGCAGTGTTCTTCGACGCTAGCCCATCCGTTAGCAAGTCTTTTCAGCATATTATACCGTGGTAATGAATTTCCCATATATTTGAAGTTTGCTAATGTTATGCCAATTCCAAAAAAGGCAGAGGCTAACAACCCTGAAAATTATCGCCCAATAGAAATTTGTTCTGCACTTTCCAAAGTTATGGAGAGTATGGTTAACCACCATCTTGTGAAATATCTAGAGTCAAACAATCTATTTAGCGACCTGCAGTACGGCTTTCGTAGAGAACGCTCTATGGGAGACTTTCTAGCCTTCCCATTGGAAAAATTGTGTCGTTACATTCACCATTTTGCCAAAAGAAAAGTGGTGGTGCTAGATATTTTTGAGGCGTTCGATAGGGTGTGGCATGATGCGCTTTTATCGAAACTTATTGCTTTTGGTGTAAGCAATGACTTCTCACGATTTATATCGAGCTTTCTCAGAAATCGCACTATACGTGTTGTTGTAGATGGGATATCATCAAACGAGCTCAAGATTAATTCAGGGGTACCGCAAGCCTCTATTATTACTCCTGCTCAATTCCTTATTTTTCTAAATAACCTTCTAGGTCAAACTTCCAACCATTTCTATTTTTTGCATGTGACATCAACATTTGCATTTCATATTCATTCAGCTATAGACCAAGCCTTTCGGAGATTGGGGCAATGAGGCAAAACATGAATGATACACCTAACCAAGATCTTGTGAAAATCTCTGAATGGGGTTGTGCGAACAGAGTCGATGTTAATGCATGAAAGACTTCATTTGCTTCTATGGGTGGTGTAAATATTGTTACGTTTTAACCTTTTTAAAACGCTGGTTTATTCCCTTTAAATAAACCGGATACTTTTGTTTTCAAATAAAAGCAGTTTTAGTAGTTTAAAATTGTAACAACTCTTTATTTATTTAAAATGTACAACAACAACAGTCTATACAGTCACTCAGTGTCTTTATACACGTTTATCAATTCGCAGGAATGCACACACACTTTATAATGTACAAACTTAAATGTACACGATAGTTGATGTTAACTCTTACAGCGCCAATGATCAACTCAACTCACTACTGCAACCTCTGCCACTATTTATACACGCGCAATCTATCGTGAATCTTCTACAATACTCTAGAGTCTTTGATGTCAATGTTAGCAGCTTAAACATTTAGTGTTTATATACTTATTAACAATGCTAATAACCGCATGCTATCAACATTGTTGATAAGTAGAAGCTTCTACTGATTGTCGTGTTTATAAACATGATGAATGTTGCAGGCAGTCTTTACGGACTGTTAAATTCAAATCGCTTTTGCACATTCGTAACAATATCAAGGAATCAGAAGCTCTCGATGTTCTAGACATGGGAATTCTGTGTGATGTTCGCTGGGCAAAATTGTCAAAAGTAGCATTTAAGTACGTCGGTTTTCTAGGACGGTGAAAGAAATACTTCACTTCATCTGATCTCCTTATTATTGACACCACTTACATCCAACCTAAAATGGAATACAACTCTCATATATGGGTTGGTGCTTCGACGTATATTTTGGAGTAACTCGACCGCGTACAGGAGACGGCGAAGGTGCTAATCGGTGACTGTACGGTATCCAGCTCTATTGATTCTCTGGAGCATAGTTGCAATGTGGGTTGTGTTTCACTGTTCTATCGATACTACAATGGAATGTGTTCTGATGAAATAAGGGAACTTGTTCCCGATTCCGTCCGCATGCGGAATAAGCTTTCTGTCGAAGTATTTTCTGTCCCTTTCAATGTAGAAAAATTCAAATCAAATATCCACAAACACTACTCCCTCTGTCCTCCTTTCCATAACCTATTTTCCTAGTTCAAACACAATACATTGCATGAGTAAGGGTCATCCCCAGAGTGACTGTCCAAGCAAAAAAATTCTCAAATCGCATAGTCGATATCCCATTTTTCGGTTTTTGCAAACGTTTTTTGGGAATTGCGAGATTCCTGATTACATTTTCATATTTTCAATAGAAAATTCTATAGAACTATAAAATTTCTTATGTTTTTAACGTCACAAATTAATTAGGAAACCTTAAATTCTAAAAACGCAAAAGCACCGATTCTCGAAAAGGCTCCATTTTTGTATAACTCTATATGTATCTTAACAACTTACAAAGTTCTTTTTACTATCACACGGTAAATAACGTCACAGTAGGCACATTTCTAAAAAAAAATTTGTTTTTGGAACACATTTTCCCCGTTTAAGGAATTTCGGTATTTTAAAATTAACAATGTCAAAAAGTAAAACGAAATTGATTTATGAACATATAAGTATATATTAGCTCCAAATTTTGTTATGATATCTTCAATCGTTAATATTTTACATTAATTCAAATTTTATATTTTTCTTGCTGAGAAATCATCATATAATTTTTTTAGTTTTTAAGGTAAGTGACGTCCGAAAAAATTATAAACTTATTTAATTTCACTAAAATATTAATCTAATGTTTTCACTAATACCAAATACATACATAAAAATCTTATATTTACTCTTCAGTAGCTGCACATAGCTTGCCCATTTCAAAAACTTTTAAATTTATTCATTTCTGGTCTTGCGCAAGCAAGATTGAGTAACTTGATGTGGCCGGATCATACCGATAATGATTTGCACTTTTTTGGCTTCGGAAAAACATTTACTTAAATAAAAATTTAAAAAATATCAATATCGATAAACAAATTTTACTCATATTAGTTGTATTAAAAAATACTACTATTTTTGTCACGACCAGTCCATAATTTGCCATAGCAAATTCCTGACAATCGTCTCTTTATATGTGATAACTCCCAAAAAAGAACCAAATCCGGCACAACAATACTCTAATTTGTTAAGATTCGTATTATTCAAGCTTGTATTTTTCTGGAAATTATTTGAATGTATGTAAGCAATCAAATATTTCATCTTTGTAAGAACATTTGTAAGGGATTCTCATGAATTTTTCAAATAATAACAAATCACTTCACTAAAATTTAAAAAAAGTCAAATTATTCCATACATTTCTAACTAAACTTAACTGAGATACCAATTTATTGACAATTTTATCAAACAAATGATTTCTAGCTAAATATAATAGATTGATAATAATACCTGCACATGTGTAATAATTTTGTTTTTTATTAAACAAAACTACTACTACTGCTTTTTCGCTTTCCTTTTCAAAAAAAAACTATTTGTTCATCACTATTTTACTGGATATTTTGACTTAACTTTAAACTACAAATCTATTGTTTGCCATGTATCCAATATGTGAAAAATGCACAAACACATACTTATTCCTAGAATAAATTTTGAATGTTTCATTATTTTTTGTTTGCCCTTTTGTTGTCCATTCTATTAAACATGACGATAGAGCCACCCTTTAGTAACAAAAAAAAAAATAGTACCAGTAATGTTTACTTGTACTACACAAATTTCTTACATCTATTCTCTTGTTACAAAAAAATACAAATAAAAATTTACTAGAAATTTGTTACTTTTTTGCTCAGTTTGAACAATAAGTGGGTCATTTTATAACAACAAAAGGAAATTTGTAAAAAAAACAAAAAAAATATAAAAATAAAATTGTTTTCGAAAAAAAGTCTTGTGAAATGGTGAATTTAGCAGCAGCAAATAAAAACTGCATAGAAAACAAAATGTCAATTATAATAATGACAATTTAAATGTTTTATTTAAATAAAACCAAATAAAAAAGGGAAAGAAGCAAGCAACAAACGTAAAATAATATGAAAATGATTGCGAACATTTATTTAAATTACAGGGTCAACAAAAAGACAAAAACCAGATACAAATAAATGTTAAAAAAGAAGGCATTTTAGAATAGTTATAGAGTTAGTGTGTAGTATCTCGTTAATGTTCACAAATATTTGTGCTATTTAAAGTATAGAATTAATAAAATAATTTGTTTAACTACCTATACAACGAACATTCCTATTACCTGTTAGTTGTTTGAAAGACATTGGTTTAGTGAAGTCAGCTCATTCCGTTATATAGTACGTGACATCAGGGGAATGCAAGATTATTGACTGTTGTGGATATATCCATTAGAATGAGCCTTATTGTGATTTCCCAAGGTCTAAAATTAATCTAAATCTTTGAGCGAAATTGTATAATGTTTCATACATGGCACCTCCCATATAAAGTAACTAGATATTTTCAAATATATGAAGAACTATATTTGAAAAGTTTATAAACTTTTTATGAATTAATTTCTTATTAAATACTGTAAATACTGCAATTTCGAATATCTGGAGAACTTCTTATCAGTGCATGAGGAATAGAGTGGAAACTCTCCTGTCAATGACCTAACTCAGTTATCAAAAACTTAAGTGCTGAAAATGTATTAGTAAAACAAACTAACTGAAAACAAAAACAACACGCGAATGTGTGATTATTTTGAGTAAAATTTTTCTAGTTTCTGCTCTTGTTGTTTCTTTATGGCATATGAGGTTTAACCAAAAATGGGAAGGACTTTGTTTTTATTTCTAAATATCTCTGCAAGATTATTTAAACTTTGTCCGAATAACTCTCTTATCATTTTACATAGTTTGATTGAAAATAGTTGGAATGGGATTAGTGTGCGTAAATAGTAAATTTTGAATATCTGTAGAATTATAATTGTAAAGTACTCAAACATTGTATGTTTCAATTTCTTATCACTGTACGAAGTTTGGCTAAAAATAGTCTGAATCGGAACATAGTCAAGTTTGAGCTTAAAAGCTGTTATAGCTAGAGTCTTCTAACATTTTACACCCACCATCATAATACATCGATATATGCATCTCAGATCCTCAAAAGTATATATCGTTACCTTAACCTTTAACTGTTGAGGTTGTGGTAAATTTTACCCTCTCTTTACATTTACTTAAAATACTCTTTTTCATTGCGCTCTATCAATTTTAGTACCTTCTCCTATAGTGATCGTTGTTACTCAGTTGTGTTTTAGAAGAGCTAGACAAACCAGCAGCGGAGCTACGCATATGCTCGTGTAAAAATTACCACTCGTCAGCATTTACGTAATTTTATCTTTGAAAATATGTTACAACCACATCAGCGTTAACGTAAGTATTTAGTGGAAAAAAACTAGCCCCACATCAAAATTTACGTAATATTTTTATAGAATTATTATTTTGGATATTTGTGGTGTCAACTGTTACATTATTTTTCAGACTTTTTAAAAAATCTAGCAAGACAAATGATTTTACCACATTTGAAAAACGTAACATTTGGTTCCGGACTCAGTACCTCCGTCTCCGATAGAGTCGATCTCTCTTGCTCGTAAGTTACGCTACATATATTCGACTAGGCTAAAGCGAAACTACACACTTTTGCCTGCAATGTAGTAAGCCAATGTGTATAGGATGCAGCAAACGTGTATGCATACACTGTGCGATTACAGATTTTGATGAGTAAAAAACCTCCAAAAAGGATGACCTGTGGTTTCTACACCTTAATGGATTTGTGCAGATGTTTGTAACGCCCAAAAATATTAGTCTTACCTTTCTGAGTCGATTAAACGATGTCCGTCCGACCGTCCTTCCGTCTGGCTGGCTGGCTGGTTGGTTGGTTGGCTGGCTGTCCATGTAAACCTTGTGCGCAGAGTACAGGTCGCATTTTTGAAGATATTTCGATAAAATTTGGTCCATATAATTTTTTCTGCCCAAGGACGAACTGGCTGAAATCGGTTCATTATTTCACCTAGCCCCCATACAAATAACTTTCATACAGACATTAATCGCACTACCTAATTTCAAGGTGATCGGTCAATAATTGGTCATAGCTCCCATATAAGGCCCACTTCCGAATAAATTATTGAAATTTTGAAAGAAAAATGTTTTTGTTCATTTCTTAGTGTAGGGTATTATATGGTCTGGCTTGACCGACCATACTTTCTTACTTGTTTTTTTTATGATCTCTTTTATATCTTTTTTATACCCTACACCACCATAGTGGGGAGGGTATATTGGATTTGTGCAGATGTTTGTAACGCCCAAAAATATTATTCTAACACACACCTTAAAGTATACCGATCGACTCAGAATCACTTTCTGAGTCGATTAAACGATGTCCGTCCGTCCGTCCGTCTGTCTGGCTGGTTGTCCATGTAAACCTTGTGCGCAGAGTACAGGTCGCAATCTTGAAGATATTTCGACAAAATTTGGTCCATATCATGTTTTCTGCCCAAGGACAAACCCTATTGAAACTGGCTGAAATCGGTTCATTATTTCACCTAGCCCCCATACAAATCTCCTACCGAAATTGGACTATATCGGTCATAAATGTTTAATTTATATAGGTATCTACACAAGTTTTTCTCCAAATAAGTTTTATATATACAGAATTCATGTCACCAAATTTTATGATGATCGGTATATAATTAGTCATAGCTCTTATATAAGGCCTGCTTCCGATAATCACTTTAACGATCATAAATCTCCTATTTTGGTATACAGATAAAATGCAACATAAATAACTTTCATATAGACATTAATCACACCATCTAGTTTCATGGTGATCGGTCCATAATTTTTCATAGCTCCCATATAAGTCCCACTTCCGAAAATCGCTCACGAATATAAATTATTGAAATTTTGAAAGAAAAATATTTTTGCTCATTTACTTAGTGTAGGGTATTGTACGGTCGGGCTTGACCTAGCACCCATACAAATGTCCTCCCGAAATTTGACTTTATTTTCCTTAAATGTTTAATTTATATAGGTATCTACGCTTAATCTAATTTTATTACGATCGGTCACTTTAACGAGCATAAATCTTTTACAAATGTCGATATAAGTATAAAATTCAACAGAAAAAACTCCCACATAGACATTAATCACACGACCAAATTTCATGGAGATCGATTTATAACTTCTTTATAAATAAAGCTGATTTAAAAAACAAAAGATTCTTATTATCATACTAAATGCTATAAAAAATTAAAAGATCAACTTTAGCTTTAAATTTTTCAACAACTGCTAAACCGATTTTTATGACGTTAAAACTGGAGAGAAATTCTCTCCATCAAAAAAAAATCTAAAATATCTCTATCGGTTCAAAAGTTACACATTTATTTTTTTGTAACAAAATATTATTATTGTTTAAGAGACTTAACGTTTTTTATTTCCCCATTTTTAATAATATACGATCAAACGTAAAAAAGCCAAAATAGTATCAAAAAATGTTGTGTAGATATCGTGGTATATAAACCACATGTTTGACAGTGCATTTTTTTTTTTTAGATAACGGATAACAATAACAGACCTTTAACCACTTTATTAAAGACACCTTCTATATAGAGGGCTTACAGCTTCCTAATAACAAAAGTTAGGTTAGGAAGGGGTGTACACTCTGTGTCCTTCCACTTGGAGACCATGAGGTCCATTGTGATTCACTTCAATAAGAAAATTTATATATTTGAGAGAGAAGAGTCCAAAAACCGCCTAGTGAAAGAAAAATAAAGTGAAAGAAATAGAGTAAGATTTTTATTGCGGGTTCGGAATTGCCGTAGAACGTTCCTTAAATAGCCACCCTATTCCCCTAATGAAACCTAGTATGTTGCACAGTTCACAGTCAGCAGCATAACTGAGTTCGTCTGTTTCCTAGCCATTTAAGTCTAAGACTCTGTAACCTAGGGGAGTTGTACATGTCTCTAGCTCCTCTACATCCCCACACACCTTACAAAAATCTTGTGTGGCATTATCCCATTTGCGGGTTCGGAATTGCCGTAGAACGTCCCTTGAATACCCACCCATTCCCCTAATGAAACCTAGTATGTTGCACAGTTCACAGCCAGGAGCATTACTGAGTTCGTCTGTTTCTAGCCATTTCAGTCTAAGAATCTGTAACCTAGGGCAGTTGCACATGATATGTTCCACTGTATCTAGCTCCTCTACATCCCCACACACCCTACCAAAATCCTGTGTGTCATTATCCCATTTGCGGGTTCGGAATTGCCGTAGAACGTCCCTTAAATACCCAACCTATTCCCCTAATGAAACCTAGTATGTTGCACAGTTCACAGCCAGGAGCATTACTGAGTTCGTCTGTTTCTAGCCATTTCAGTCTAAGAATCCGTAACCTAGGGCAGTTGCACATGATATGTTCCACTGTATCTAGCTCCTCTACATCTCCACACACCCTATAAAAATCCTGTGCAATGACCGGTTATCACTTCTACTAGAATCCTTACATTATATCTATCCAACTCAATTAGTGCTCTGGTTGCTTTAGCATTCAGTTTTGTCCAAACGACCCTGGACACTTTACAATCCGTCCTACTGCAGCAGGATTGTTTGGTATAGTCCCGGAATCTCTCATAAATTGACCTGTAGTAGTGAGAAATAGGTGGATTTATCCAGCATTCCCTGGTATCATGATCTAGATCAGAACCATGTTTAGCCAGTTCATCTGCTACCTCATTTGCAGTATATCACAGTGCCCTGGCACCCAACACAATCTTATTGAGTAGTGTACCAATAACCCGACCCTATAGTCAGAGATTCCAGATGGAATACTTTCCTGATCGATAAGGCCTACCTCATACAATATCTTAGCAAAGGTTTTACTAGTTTCTTGCTGCCACACTCTCAACATAGTTCTCAATGGGTAGTAGGTTTAAGATTATACCCAGGCCGCCTGCGGGATACTGCCAATGGCACCTGTGATGCCCAGACATGAAGACCTTTGAGCTTTGTTGAGTATAACCATATTGCTACGTTTCCTCAGTGCCTCCCACCACACCGTACAACCGTAAGTAATAATAGGTCTAACAACCGATGTGTAGATCCAATTAACCATACTTGATCGCAAACCACAATTTTTGCCTAATAACAAAAGTTAATATAGAATGTTTTCCTATTTAAACATCATTTGAATTTTATAAAAAAACAACAACCAAAAAAAGTAACTTTAATATTAAATTTAAATAACTGACAATGAATAAGTCTAAAAGAAATTTTAATGTTAAATGAGTTGGAAAATGTAAACAAGAGTAAACAAAGATGGCTGACAATACATTTTTTGTGTGAACAAAAAATAACAAAAAAAAAACCGACACAAAATGACCATACAATAAAAACTGTTTTGTTTTAGTCACTTTAATATTCTTTCAAAAATAAAAAAATTAACCTACACTGCAGCTGTAAAAGCGCGAAAATATATATAAAAAAGTACATAAAAAAATATAAGCACTTGTTTAAAAAAACAATATGGATGCTACACAAAAACCTCTTCCGTTTAAATAAAGCACAACCACAAGCAAACCTAACGCCACAAAATGTAAAGAGCGTTAAAAAAAAGAAACAATGTAGGAAGGAAAATGCTAAAAGCAATACAAGTAAAGCTTCTTCTGCTCCATCTTACTAAATTGCTTGCTTACCTGGTTTCAAAAAAAAAAAAATCATAATGTAAATTAAAGAGATACAGAGAGAGCTCGTAACGTAAGCAGTTGTAACTTCCGCACTAAAATATATTTGCAAGATAATATTACATTAAACTTAAGCTCTATGTGTCTTTTATTCAGTTATAATACACCACTGAGACTTTTATAGACTTAAACTGTAGTCCATCTTTATATCGCGTTAGCCTAAATCATATATAAATATAAATAAACCTAGAGTTTATTTAAGTATCTAAATAAGTAAGTTGTAAAATTTTTATAGCATACTATATATTCGTTTATTATTGTCATACATATTCTTAATTGTTTTATTTTTGTCTTGGCTTCATTTTCACTTTAAATTGAAACGTCTTTACTGCCAGACAGTAATATTTCTTCTTAAGCCTTGTCCAACATTCACAACACATTCAGAAATGTTCCATTTATTTTTTACGTAATAGAAAATAAAAAACAAAAATCATCATAATGTTTTGTCATTTATTTTTCGTTTTGTTTTCATAACTTTTTTAATGGCTGCAGCTTACGACAGAAAACCGAGTTAAAGAAAAATACCATGGAGTCATTATTTAAGATTTAAGAAAATGGAATGAATAATGTGGATGTTAGCAGTAAACAAAAGGTAGCTTAGAATTGTGAGAGAAGTTACTGGGAAAAGAGAAAAGTTTTAGTTCAGAATATTATGAGTCAGAAAAAATAGTGATACAAAAAAATATGAAGTAGAAATATCTTTGAAGTGATACTTTATTTCTGGTATATGTAGAGCAATCCCTTTGAGATTTTGGCAAAGTTGTGATTGAAGTTGAATATTAACAAATTTTAAGTTTCTCAGCGGATTTAGATTTTTAAGCAGCCTTGCAGCAAACATATATTTTCTTAAGTGTTGCACCATTTTCTGAAGTATTTTATAAAGAAAAAAACTTAAGTTTATTGTTGAGTCAAACACAACTTTGATTTTGAAAATCCGTTAAAAATTGTGTCTAAATATCTTCAAAATTGCAACCTGAGCCCTATGTCACAAAACAGCTTATCAACATCTCACTTTGCGCTTATCAAATTTATCGTCAATTTGCAAAACTTTATGTTCCTCAGAACTAGAAAATTTGATAATTGATAAGCAAAGCCTTTACAATTTTTATATTATCTTTGCAATTTCTTTTTCACGTACATTCTCTTGTGCAAAATTCGTCATAGTCCAGCTTTTACGGAAAGAATAATTTATCATGCTCACTTTTTTCAATTTATCTAAAATCGGAAAACGGCTAATTTTTTTAAACGTTTGTAGTAATCCAATTTAAGTTTTTACTGAAAGAAAAATTAGTCCACAAAAGTTTCTTAAAAAAAGAAAAATTGTCCACGCCCACTTTAATTAAATTGAAGGGTAATTTTATTCAATAGATTGTTGCGTACTCGCCACTACTCTCCAAAACATTCAAAGCACATATCAATGTCGAATGTTGCCATTCCGTGATCTCCATCAAATACATCTGCAAATATGCGAGCAAATGCAGTGACATGGCTGAGATTGAAGTTCGGGCAGAGAATTCCAACAATGAAGTCACTTAATTTCAAATGGGCCGCTATGTTAGCATTAATGAAGCAATTTGACTCATTTTATCATTTGCCATTCATGAAAGATATCCTACTGTTGTTCATTTAGCCGTACATTTATACAATTGTCAAATAGTGTACTTTACTGAGGAATTGATTGACCGACATCTACAACATTGACCAGATTTTTTTAGATGTCCAAAATGACGAGATATTACTTACAATGAATCGTCAAAGAAGACGATCGGAAACAAGGAAATCAGCGGCGCACAGTGGCTCAGGATCATTTTTCATCGGGCAAAACTCTGTAATTTTGAAACGATAGAGATCTGAGCCACGGCTGGGTAAGTTACAGGTTTTCCCTACTTAATTTCCACCAACGCATTTGGTGGCATTTACACAGTCCATCCAAGAAACGATGAGTGTTTCTATTTCCGTTTGCTATTAGTCAACGTACGTGGCCCAACATCATTCCAAGATTTACGAACTATAACCAGTGAATTGTATGACACGTATGGAGTAGCATGTCAATGCTTGCGATTGTTAGAGTATGATACTCATCGAGAATACCCACTCGGAGATGCAGTGTCTTCGACAAATGCTCATCAAATACGAACATTGTTTTCTCAATATGCTTCCCATCCAAACCGACTGATTTGTGGAGAAAATACAAAGATACCACGTGTAATGATATTTTCCATCAGATGTGTATTGGAACATCAAATTCAAATTTGCAACTGAGAGAGGAAATTTACAATTAGGCTTTGATATTAGTTGAGGACATGTGCTTGATGCTAGGCATCACAGCTCCCAGTCGTCCGATGCACGAAGTATTTAGTCAATAATTGCGATGCGAAAAACAATATGATTGCGATGCCTTGAGGAAATCTGTTTAAACAAACGTTCCACTGTTGACTTGACAACAAAGATATGCACACGACACTCTTATGAAAGTTGTGAAAGATGGAACGGGAGGGATTTTTTTTTACGCTCCCGGTAGAACTGGAAAAATTTTTTTGATCGCGTTAATTTTGGCAACGATACGCTCACAAAACGATATTGCACTTCCTTCATCAAGAATTGCAGCTGCATTGTTGGAAGGCGAACGAACTGCGCATTCAGCTGTAAACTTCCCACTGAATATGCAAATCAATGAAAATCCAATATGCTACATTCCCAACAACAGTGCGATGGCCAAAGTTTTGCACCAAAGCAAACTGATCGTTTGAGATGAGTGTACAATGGCGCATAAAAAGTCTTTGGAGGCATTAGATATAACCTTGCAAGATTTACGAAACAATCAAAGCCAGATTGGTGGTGCGATGATTCTCTTGGCAGGTTGATTTTCAGCAAACATTACCAGCCGATGAACTTAATGCATGTTTGAAGTCGTCCGTTATGTGGAAACTAAAATTGACTGTGAACATACATGTCGTGCTGCAGAACGATCTATCTGGAGAAGTATTTTTCAAACATTTGCTGGATATTGACATCGGCAAAATCCCGGTTGACATTTCAACATACTGCATTAAATTTCCCGATGCTTTGTGACAGTTCACCGAATCATAATCATCCGAAAGGTGTTTCCTAATATTGCAGAAAATTGATAAAATCATGATTGGCTGAGCAAACGTGCTATATTGGCTGCGAAAAGCATTCATATCGACGAATTGAATTTTAAGATTCAAAGTGAAAATGCTGTCGAATTGATGAAGTACAAATCGTTGGATTCCATTACTGCCCAAGATGATGTCGTCAACTATCCAACCGAGTTTTTAAACTCGCTGGAATTACCCGGATTACTGCCCCACAATCTCCAACTGAAAGTTGATTCGGTAATCTTAATGTTACGAAACATAAACCAACCACGTCTTTGTAATGGGACCCAACTTGCAGTAAAAAACCCGATGAATAACGCCGATGCAACAGTACTTAAATGTTGCATCCCATTGGCTCCGACCGACATTCCATTCGATTTTAACGCTTGCAGTTTACGGTACAGCTTGCATTCGAAATAAAAATTAACAAATCTCAAGGGCAGTCATTGCGTGTTCGCGGTATTATCGTTGAAAAAAACAAGTAATGCTCCCGCATTGGAGCATCGTGTATCATAGAGCCTGCAATGAACGAAATTATAATATTTTAATTGGTTACCTGAACATCGATCTTTCAATCAAAATGTATGTAGAACACCATAAGATTCATTGTACATATTTTCAAATCAAATGTAAACCAAACATACCCCAAACCTATATGAATAAAAATTATCATCCAAAACTAAAACAGCTTCTCACAAATTCAAAAATCGAACAGAAACGTTTTTTATAATTTGGACTTGGACAACGTCTGTCCGGTCAGCTACTTTTAAATAAAATAAGAGAAAAACTAGATCACAATACACAGCATAGTAATGCTTTATCGGCTGAAAATCAACTGATACTGCAGCTATGCATGGTCAACAGTTTGCAACACCAAAAAGATGCTGTTTTAGAGGCTTTAAATTAGAAACAAGGTAAAGCCAAAATTAAATGTTACAACTGTGGTAAGTCACATTCAGAGAAACTGCCCAGCACCAAGAAAGCGAACCAAAATTGTTTCAACGGAAGTGAGAACACCACAATAGTGTGTCTAATTTGAAGCATCGGTAAGTAAAGACATCAACTGCTTTGTCAGTGAATACTTGTACATTATAAAGTGTGTGTGTATTTCAGCGAATTGATAAACGTGTATAAAAACACTGAATAACTATGTGAACTCTTGTACGTTTTAAATAAATAAAGGGTTGTTACAAATTTTAAACTTTAAATAAACCAGATGCAATCAAAAGTAACCGGTTTATTTAAAAGAAATAAACCAACGTTTTCAAAAGGTGAAAACGTAACAATATATTTAAAAAATCGTTCCAGATCATACATATATTAAACAATTTTAGAAATGTTTGAATTTATATATCAAAACTTACTCGAAAACCAAATTTCAAAATCAAATTCGTTTACACATAATTTATAGCACTTTTTTTCAAAATATTTCCCTTAGCAATGAACCATTCATTTGTCAAAACTTCTCTGAACAGAATATCGCAGCAAGAAATTATGCTATTGCATAAACACGACTATAATAATTTATAAAATGTGTCAACTGATAAGAAAATAACAAAACATATTCCGATACTTTCAGACACATTCGTTTAAAGATGCCTTAATTGCAGAAGAACTCTAAGAGGTTGAATGAATGTATAATGTAGGTTGTAGGAAATAAGATCAACAAGTAAGAAAGTATAGTGAATCGATCTGCACAACATTTTTAGGTGTGTTTTATGTATACACCGAAAATTCCTATTTCGGGTGGACATTTATATTAGAGCAACTAAGATATAAGTAATTTTAATTTAACTTAAAATAGTTTATCACATATACAGTTTAACGCCATATACATCGAATTCTAATAAAACTTTTCACAAGTAGTTCTTAACATTATATACAATTTTAACATTTAATAGATAAATTTAGCCAGGAAAACAAACTTATAAACATAAATTGTCTTTAAAATTGCTGTAAAAACTTGGAGCAAATTACTTGTTCACAAATTAAATGCTGACAAAATATCTCAAGAACATGCACTTGGAAATCTTTTACTCATTTTCTTTTGGGCTTTTTTGTCTAAAAAAAACCAACAATCATCCTACACAAACAAGCAACAACATCCAGCACTTACCAGCAGTTTTACAAGTAGTCAATTTAACCCTTAGAGACAGCAGTTGGAACTAATTTCCGATCACATGTGGTATCTGTAGTGCAGACAGAAGTCAATTGATTCCTTTATACATCCCAGGTAATCTAGCGCGAAGTCAGTTGCAACTTAACTTTATTTAAGTATTATAGTTTGTACAACTATTTTTTGGGATTAATCCCCAGGAGGGTGTCATATCACTACTTTCGTGGAGCTTGGCTATATCCTGGAACTCAATGCTGCAGCAAGAACATCAACGGCTATAATAGCTATGTATTCACCCAGAACTGTTGGGTTCACATAAAAACAAACATACATACGTACAAAATAAATATGTATTTACACAGAGACACAACCAGAAATGAAAGTAACAAAACAAACAACAAAAAGCATAAACATGATAAATGACTCAAACTCACGATTACAACGAATTTTACAGCGTTTTTTTGCCACAGTTTATCGTTACAATTTTCCAGAAAAAAAATATTGCACAACGTAAAACAAACGAAAACAAATGGCATAAACAGAGAAAAACAAGAAACCAGAACTATAAAAAGAGGAGAAAAACCAGGAAAAAAATCATAAATAAAAAAACTTTTAGTAAAAATGTTCATATTTTGCAGATAATTAAGTGCTACTTTTACGCTTCAACAACGAAAATGGCGAGAAACGAAAACAATGAGTAAAAAAAAAACTCCTTTCATTATTTGGCCGAAAATCTTAAACAAACACAGCAGACACAAAAACACACTTACACATGCATACAAGTTAATAGGACACTCACACTTTATAATTGAAGCAAAAAGGGAAGTGATAAAAAACCCATCAAAATAAGAAACTGGATAAAAGGGGTACTTTTATTATGACAATTTCCCTTTTTCGGGGTTTATTTACTTTTTGATATTTTCACCCTACAATTTAATATACAGGAATAAAGGAATTTTTCTTGTGTGATGTTTTGTTTATTTATACTATTTAGTTATTAATTTAGAGCAAAATTAATTTTTCAAATTAATAATAAATATGTATTTTAAAAAAGGTTTTGAGGGTAAAAGGACTAGACTTTTAACTAATTAAGGTCATGGAATTTTCTATGGAAAAGAGACTAAATTTATTGTATAGAAAATCTATAGTCCAGAGACTAAAGATTTTCTATAGAAAATCTATAGTCCAGAGACTAAAGATTTTCTATAGAAAATCTATAGTCCAGAGACTAAAGATTTTCTATTGAAAATCTATAGAAAATCTATAGTCCAGAGACTAAAGATTTTCTATAGAAAATCTATAGTCCAGAGACTAAAGATTTTCTATAGAAAATCTATAGTCCAGAGACTAAAGATTTTCTATAGAAAATCTATAGTCCAGAGACTAAAGATTTTCTATAGAAAATCTCTGTAATCCAGAGACTAAAGATTTTCTATAGAAAATCTCTGTAATCCAGAGACTAAAGATTTTCTATAGAAAATCTCTGTAATCCAGAGACTAAAGATTTTCTATAGAAAATCTCTGTAATCCAGAGACTAAAGATTTTCTATAGAAAATCTCTGTAATCCAGAGACTAAAGATTTTCTATAGAAAATCTCTGTAATCCAGAGACTAAAGATTTTCTATAGAAAATCTCTGTAATCCAGAGACTAAAGATTTTCTATAGAAAATCTCTGTAATCCAGAGACTAAAGATTTTCTATAGAAAATCTCTGTAATCCAGAGACTAAAGATTTTCTATAGAAAATCTCTGTAATCCAGAGACTAAAGATTTTCTATAGAAAATCTCTGTAATCCAGAGACTAAAGATTTTCTATAGAAAATCTCTGTAATCCAGAGACTAAAGATTTTCTATAGAAAATCTTTAGTCCAGAGACTAAAGATTTTCTATAGAAAATCTATAGTCCAGAGACTAAAGATTTTCTATAGAAAATCTATAGTCCAGAGACTAAAGATTTTCTATAGAAAATCTATAGTCCAGAGACTAAAGATTTTCTATAGAAAATCTATAGTCCAGAGACTAAAGATTTTCTATAGAAAATCTATAGTCCAGAGACTAAAGATTTTCTATAGAGATCTCTGTAGTCCAGAGACAGAAGATTTTCTATGGAAGATTCCTGTAATCCAGAGTCAAAAATTTTCTATGGAAGATTCCTGTAATCCAGAGACTAATGATTTTCTATAGAAAATCTCTGTAGTCCAGGACGATTTACTCAAGATTGCCTTTATAGATTCTATATTGTTCAGTATTTAAGTTTTGGGGAATAAAGTGGGGGGTGGTGCAAAATAAAATAAAATTCCATTGTCAATTTATATATGAACAATACTGAAATCCAAAGTTCAACGAACTCATAATTTTTGTGCTTTAATATTTCCTTTAGTTGTTCATATTTCTTATTTATTTCTTTGCTTAATATTTTTCTTTTTTCTCTTCTCTTCTTATTAATATAGTTTTTATTCTCTTTACACATACAGTCTGTAAACATTTAAATTACAAGTAATTTTTCGTATTGTTGTTTCTGTCAATTCATGCTGAGCGTGTAATAAACTCATAATAATTTACAAAAATACAAGAGGAGTAAAAGTAAAGAATAAATACAGCAACAACTGAAAAACAATAAACGAAAACCAACAAAAATTTTTTTCTTTGTATGCGTGTTTATGTTCACATATATGTATTGTATGAAAAGGATGTGTATATTATGTATGTATATGATTGTGTATTTGTGCGAGTGTGTGTATTTCAAGTTATTCTTTATGTTTATTTGTTCAACAAGTATTTCGTTTGCACTGTAAGTAGTTTTACGTCTTATTCTTAATATTATTCCTTTGTCATTGTATTTTTTTTAAAGCTCTCAGTGTTGCCAGATTTGTGAGGGGTAAGATGTTATAAATGTTTTTAAATTCAAATGAGGCTTGTTTTTTTAATGTAAACTAATTTTTTGTTACAATGATTTACTCAAGATTTCCTATATAAATTCTTTATTCATAATAATCAAGATTTCCTTTAGAAAATCTACAGTCAAGAGACTACAGATTTCTTATAGAAAATCTTGAGTCAATTGATCACTGATTTTTGGTAGGAAATCTTAAATCACTTAACAGTATTACTATTAGTTAACGCAAATCCAAACTTCGTGTTAATGGGGGTAAGAATAATTTTTTAGCGGTACAATGGTACGTATGAGTATTGTGAAACTTTAGCCATTTACAATACGTACTTTAACACACAAGTGTATTTTCTTGTGGCAACACCAACATCCGCTAAAATGTATTTATTTATTATATTTTCTTATAATTTACACAACTGCCATTTCATTTCACTTCTACGACCTTATTGTAAAGGAAAAATAATATTTTGTTTGCTGGTTTACTTATATGTACATATAAATATTTCATATGAGAAAAATCGAAAATTGTAGAGAATTTGACTCATAACACGAGCGCCATTTTGTAGTTGTAAATACGATACTTAAGAATTGTAAAACTATTTGGGATAAGAAAAATAAGATAAAAAATATCACTCTTGATAAAAAAAGTTTCAAACGTTCAAAACGTTCTTTCGTATTACTTAAAAACCATGCGATTTACGTTTTTCAAAATAATAATATTTTGCCGATTTCAAAATTTGTATTTGAAAATGTTGTTTTTAAGTATGTAGGATATGTTTTGTGATTTTGAAAGTATATTTAGCTTTAGAAAAAGTACTTAATATATTTTTAACACCACAGGATGTTGGTATCAAGCTTAGGAGCTTTCATTTGAAAACAACTTTGAAATGTGCTTACATCGCGGCAGTTGCCTGCAGTACTGGATACACATTTAATTATTTGTATATAAATTTTATTTGCCACTGCAATTTTGTGCAAACATTTTTCAATGTTCTCATATCGTGTATTAAAATATTGAGAAAGAAATTTTAAGACTGGATAATTTTTTGAAATTTTTTACCGCCTATTTAGACTTCCTTATTTTCCAGAAATTTTCCCTTCCCGGGAGGAAATAAAAAAAAATGTTTATTAAAAAGTTATTACGGAAATACAAAATTAATATTTTGGTAAGATTTAGTTTTCATGTGCTGAATTCCTGACTATGTGTTGTTAGAAGCGAAAAAATCGATGGATATAATGAAATCATTCAATTAGCAACAAATTTGGCCATCACAACGAATTTGAATATCGTAGCATTTAGAAGAAAACTTATACCGAAATTCCCGAAATAATCCCGAAAATGTAAAAAAAATATTCCAAGAAATTCCGTGTAGAAGGAATATAAGGCAAAAACTTTTGTAAGTTTCAACGCATATTTTTAATTTTTAACTATGTATTATGATCATACACGCAGAAAAAAAATATAGTTGTACATATTTACTGTAACCATTTCAACATTTATACAAGTTTGTTAACAATATTATAGCCACAGTAACTATTTATATGATTGTGTTAACTATAATATGGTTAATTTACGATTCAAATGACTGTATGAACCATATATATGGTTACAGTAAACAAGTTTATGTTTGTGACAACTATATTTATGATGAATAATTTTATCATAATATGTTGTTCTCATATTATGATACGCATAAGCCAAGAGCAACATAATATGGTAAGTCCTTCATCATATAACTGGTTGTCACATATATATATATTTGTTTACTGTAAGTTTATATATAGTGACTATATTGTTGTTAAAAAACTTGTAAAAATTTTGAAATGGTTACAGTAAATATGAACAACAATATTTTTTTTCTGCGTGTAGCTTAAGAGGTTAAACCATCGTAAACGAAAATTTTCAACTAACAGATTTGTTTGCTACATTCTACCCCTACGTGTTACTATCAATTTCGAATCACAAAAGAAATAAAAGCTATACGAATTCAACTTCAACGATTCTCTTTAAATTTTGTTGTTTTCCAACAAGAAGTATTCACAGAAAAATGTAATTTTTTGAGATAAGTGATCGGATGTTTATTTCATAATAAAGAGGATGGTATGCCGTTAATAATGAAAAACAACTTCAGTCAAATGGCCATCACGACCACGCTTACAGGACCATATTCTTTTCATAAAATTTTCTATAACCAAATCGCAAAGTGGCTGCCCTATGTCCTCGATAGCTTCACAAATTCTATCTTTGAGGTCTTGAATCGACGCTGGGCTGTTGGCGTAGATCTAATATTTCACGTGGCCACAAAGAAAAAAGTCGTAAGGTGTTAAATCAAAAGATCTCGGTGGCCAATTGTGATCACCTCTTCGAGAGATAACACGGAAACTTTTTCCGTAAAGAGCAATGGTTTCGTTTCTTGTGTAGCATGTAGCGCAATCTTGTTGAAAGTAAACGTTGTTCAGATCAATATCATCCAACTTCGAACATAAAAAATCATTAATCAACTCTCAATAGCGCAATCCATTCATCAATTTCAGAGAACGACGAGGAATGGACAAACCTGTGTTTTCTTCAACAGTTTGGTCTACAACAGCAATATTCTCAGTTATTCTTGAGCGACGTGCACGGGTTTTATTCCAATTTTTCCTCCAATTTCTGTATTGCGGTCCTACAAGTTACGACTCAAAAATTCTTTAGTTTTGCGAACTATGACTGCAAGATTTTCACCCTTATAAGATGTTTAAAAAATTGACTATGCTACTTCATATTTGCAATGTCAGTTAACGGGACTCAAAAAGGATGCATTTAAAAATACCAGAAGATAAAAATAAAATAAGGCGTAGTATACACACTTTAAGTTTTACACAGTTTATTGTGAAAAAACAATGGATGGCAAGGAACAAGTACTCCAGTGTATTTAAAATGAAAGTTATTGAAGACTGAAAGGAAGGCTTATCACGGCATGAATTGTGTAAAAAATATTCAATTAACAGATCAGTTATTTCCGGTCTTATTCCAAAGTTTTTGCAGAATGGTCGAATATCACCGGGTCGTTCTGGAGGACATCCGCATAAAACCACACGTTATGATGATTCCTTGATCAAATGATCAATACAAAAAGATCATACAGCATCAGTTTGTTAAGTAAGAACAATTCTAAGATTATGCATTAGCGAAAGAATAATCCTTAGAAGAGCAGTGGAAGCCGGATTATTCAGCCGACGACCAGAAAAAAAGCCGTTTATATCAGCTAAGAACAAGAAAGCTAGACTGGAGTTTGGCAAATCCCACGTCGACTGGAGTGTCCAAAAATGGAAGATAGTACTGTTCTCTGACGAATCCAAATACAAATTAAAAAGTTCTGATGGAATAAGGCGTGTACGCAGACGAAAAGGAGAAAGACTGAATCCTAAGTATTGCAAAGGAACAATTAAACAATGTAATGTACAGTGATATATTGAAAGATGTAATGTTGCCTTATGCCAGTGTAGAGATGCCACTTATAGGGAGGTTCCAACAGGATAACGATCCTAAGCACACTTGCAAAGTTTGTAAGACTTGGCTACAGAGCAATAAAATACAAGTTCTTCCTTGGCTTGCTCAATCTCCCGATCTCAATCCTATTGAGAACTTGTGGGAGATTGTTAATATAAAAATAAATCGAAAAAATTGCCGAAATAAGGATTGGCAATTTTCACGACTTATTTCAAGCCGATATTATAGCCTGGAAAGAATATCGCAAGACACCATAAAAAACTTAATATCATCTATACCAAAACAATGGATTTGCAACAAAATATAAATTAAAACAATTTTTATATTAAATCCATTAAGGGATGCTTAAGTTTTGTCCGTTTTATTTTTAAATAGTTTTTGATTTAAAGTTACCTCGTATAGAAAAATTAACTTTAAAAGTATTTGTTTATCAATAACAAATATATGAACAATTGAAAATAATTCATAATAGAAATTTCCAATATTCCGGTTTAAAATTTCCCACAGGTGCTCTATTGGGTAAAGGTGTGGAGACTGCGGAGGTCAATTTAACTTCTTAGGCACGTTGTGCAATAGCTATTCCTTAAAAATTCTGGCGGCATGTTTTGGATCATTGCCGTAAATCATGGTGGTGTTGGTTTGTATGTCACCAGCAAGACCTAGCAATTTTTTACTTATTGAAAGTACAATGAACAGCCGAGACTAGTTAAACATTTTAAAGGACAATTTGAAAGTAAGCTGAAAATTGAGGTCTTGTAACTCCATGGATCTTTCAGCAAGACAATGGCCCAAAGCACGCCGCCAGAATTGTTAAGGAGTGGCTATTGTATAACGTGCCTAAGCAGTTAAGTTCACCCCCACAGTCTCCAGATCTTAACCCATTAGAGCATCTGTGGAAAATTTTAGCCCGGAATATTAGAAAACGAAGCATTTCATCTAAGGAAGAACTCCAAACCCTCTTTAAAGAAAGAGGGGCACGGAAATTACTAAAGATATAACTGAACATCTTGTAAACTTCATGAAAATGTGACTAGACTTCGTAATTAAGCTGAATGGATGACCAACAAAATATTTGGTCAGTTCACAAGGTCTCTTAACAGTCATATTGTCATAATGTCCCAATATATCACGACTCAGCGGATCGGCTTAACCAATTCTTAGGCATTCGGCATTGGTATCTGCTGGTTTGTTACGATAACACAATAAACATAGCATAGAAAGTAATATTATTTTAGGACATTTTTGCTTGAAAAGCAATAAAAATCATTGTGAAATATTAGGACAGTATGACAATATGACAAGATAAGAGACCTTGTGATCTTTTTATTTTCGGATTTTGGTAATATAAAATAGAGCGTTATCAATCAACTGTATACTAAATTTTGACTGTTGTTTTTAGGTACTTTTTCCCATAAATTTTCCTCGAAATTAATTTTAATTTCAAAGACTTTTCAAAATAATAAAAAATTAAACTCTTAATTTAATTTTAAGTTTATTCAAACTTATTGGTCAATTCACATGCTACGTTTTTTGTGTTATCGTAACGAACCAGCAGAAACCAACGCCGAAAGCCTAAGAGTCGGTTAAGACGAGCCGCACAGTGGTTCAGCTTCATACGATTGGTGGCATTAAATATAAGGAAACATCGTAGAGCCTTGAATTTTGGTACAGATAAGTATTTGGTTGTGATAAAAAAATACTGCAAATATGAAAAAAATCCGAGCACAACCACGCCTACTTCCCATATAACACAAAAATTAAAAATCATTGTAGAGTCACAATTTTTTGCTCATTGCAATTTTATGATAATATTAACCAATGGTGAAAAAAATTAGCAAAATCTGTTAATAAATACGCCTACTTTTCATACAAAATGACCACATAAAATGCAATATTTTCTTTGTTAACAAAGCTAGATCGCTTAAAAAAGCTACACAGGTTTAAATTTGCGTATTTTTTATTTGATTAAAATATAAATAAAATTCAGTAACAGTCACGCCCATATTCAATGAAAATATCTGTAAATAAATAAAAGAAAATATTAAACAAAAATTTAAAAACAAAGTTATTTGTGTACCTTTATTAACATAACAAATTTTTTACTTCATCAGAAAATTCCAATATATCCTTCTTGAAATGTTTACGGTATGAATTTATATATGGATCTGAAGACGCTAGTAACATATGAATGACATCTTCATTTGTTGATATGCGATCAGTTTTTCTGGAGTGGCTTAGGCGATAACTTCTGTAATCTTTATTACGAGCTTCCTGAGCTTCCTGAGCTTCCTCCGACAACATGCCAAGTGGCAATATTGCTGCTGACACAATTTTACTCCCATGAATTAGAACTTTGTGTACAGTAATAGGCATATAGTACCAACTGTACAGTTGTATATATCGTTCCGCAGTGTCCAAACAATAAACATTAAATTTTTCTGTATCTATTTCGGAATTACTATTTATAACCGTTAAAATTGTACTAAAGCGATGAATTAAATTTTCATCAACACCAAGAACATCTGCCGTTATGGAAGGATTTGCAAAAAAACGTCTAGAAGTATTGCCATCGTTCGTTGTGCCCATTCCTTGTTTAACCATGTCCACATTTATGCCTAGAACCACTTTCAAATTTCTTTGTATTTTCGCTTTTTCTTCATCTCTTTCATGTTTTGTATCTTTAGTTACTCTCCACTTTGAAAAACTTTTGTTGTATGCTATATGCAATATGCACTCCATAAATTTTATCCTCGCATGTAAAGGGGAAATTCCAAATTGAAGCCCTTCCTCCGAAACTGGTTTTGTCCTTAATACTTCCAAATTGTTCATTTCGCTAGGCTTAGCTTGACATATAAAACATACAGCCATTCCTGATGTTTGTGTGATTGTATTCGCAACCTTTCCATCAATCATGGTTAAAACAGGAGTATGCAAAATTTCAAAACTTTTGTCATAAATATTAACAACAGTTTTTTTCAAATCTTTAATTTCATTTTGCACCCTTTCAACTTCTTCAGAAATAACATTTGCCGTTTCTTTTACAAATTGAAATTTTATTGGCCTACAAAAAGTTGTTGATGATGGCCTTGTATTTCGCCAGTAAACATTTGTGCCATCAATACATTTTAAATTGAGAGGAACAATACTTGTCAAAAAAATATTTTTGTCATTTAAATTTGGATCATTGAATTTTTGATGGTATTCACTATGCCCTGCAGATCCATCACAACCCCATTTAGAAATTAGTTGTAGTTGATTTGGAAGTACCTCTGCCTCAGCTTTCGTTTTCGCCTTCAATATTCTGGATACAGTATGATCGAGTAAATCTTGCATACTTACTTTACTATAGTTCTCCTGTACTTCCAAATTTTTAGGATAACATTCCTTTTTAGCACCAAGAACTTGATGATATGAGGGGAAAATATCACATCCAATTTCTATAGCACTCCATCTTAATATTTTATACTGATTTTTTGATAAACAAGCATCAAAAATGAGGCTTAGTGCTTTTTCTGGACTAAACATTTTTAAAAATTGTCCATCGTTATTAATTCTTTTTGCAGCTGATGAAATAAGTTCTGGCGAATTAATATCACATAACTGCTGTACTTTACTCCTTTTAGCACGAGATTTGCAAAATTCAAAAGCTTTAGAAGGGCGGCCACGTTTGACATGAGAACACATTGGAAGATCTTCACCAAAACAATACATATTTTCCAACCAAACTTCGTTTTGTTCAACAAATCTATCTTTCATACGTTTTGCACTAGCCCACTTAATTTTAAATTTTGGTAAAAATTGTTTATTTAAAAATTTTTTAAATTGATCGACGTCAATAATTGATAAATTCGTATTATTTGTTGAAATAATATCGCAAACTACATCAATGTTCTTATCACAATCTAATAAAAGATCAAAAATTTCATAATAAGATAACTGAAGATTGTCCATATTTAAATAATTTGTTTTCTATTTTTCACTTCATAAACAATAAACTAATTAGCTATAATCATTAAAACCAGAGACCGAAAATAACGGGTTCACTTTCATTTCAATGGTAAATTCTCATTCGCAGCCATTTAAAAATATTTTTTTGTGTAATATCACTGAGAGAGTGATTTATTAGAGAACATTTTAGGTTTGGGGTTAAGAGAAACAGATAAGAAACAAACACAAATAATCTAGATGAGTGATTTTATAATTTATTTTTTTCGTAAAGGTCAGCTTGTGACTTTTATTTGCAAACATAAAAAATAAATCTCAGAAATTAATTTGATGCAAATATATTAAATTTATAAATCATTGAAAGTAAAATTTTTTCACAAAAATTTACAATTGCTTTTTGAAATTGCATTACTTCATATTCATCATATTTTTTTTATAATTTATTAAAAATTACTAAAAATATGTTATTGTATGTAAATAAAAGAGAAGTAACAGTTATTAAGATTAAGAACCATTAAACCATTAAAAAACAACAAAAACTAATAAAGGTCATACCAAACCATGTAAATAAAAATCATTTTATAACTGTTATTTTGAGTGATTTATTTTTATCACAAAAATATAAATCACAATTTGGGTTTTTTGGTATGTGGACGAGTTATTTTCGATCTCTGATTAAAACACAACTAATAATCACAGCTGATAAAAAATTCAAAACAATAAACTAATAAGCTATAATCACAAAAACAATGCAACTAATAATTACAGCTGATAAAAAATATTGAACTTTCAACAACAACAAAAACTGCATCAAAAATAATGGGAAGAAGTAATTGCAAAAAAAAAAAACAAATAAACCGTCACTTTTTCTCAATTTGCCCATTTTTTTATTGCATGTTTATTTTTAGAAAAACAGAAAAGAATGTAGTATTACTGTGTGAAAACAATTATTTGACGCACAATAAAAGAACTAAGCAGTGGTATAGTGAGTACAACAATTGACTAGCAATCGGATAGTTGTTGGTTCGAATCGTGGCTGCGACTTTTTTTTTTTTTTTGTCTGTAAATACATAATTCTATAAATTCTATTTGTTGTAAAGTTTTTGCTGGGTAGCAAGCAAGCAAAAAAATAATAAAATCTGTTATTGCATACGCAATAACATGCTTGTGAAGGAAATTTGTCCTAATTTTTTTTAGTTTTTTTATACCGGAATTGCTTAGGGGCAAAAATGGGCAGCTGAATTTTTAAGAAATCGTTAGCTGAGACTTCAAGCTCTAATTTGATGTGAGTCTCGGGCTAGAGGTCGTTGGAGATCAATAGATACAAGCCATAGAAGTTGGAGAAAATAAATATTTTTGGACAATTTATAGTAGTATAAAAATTTTTTTTTTTTCATTTTCAAATTTTTTTTTATTTGCATATATATCATTTATAACATCCAATTGTATAAAAAAAAAAATCATTATAGTGTCATTACAAGAGTATTTTAAAAGCTTGAAGCGATAGAAGGTAGCATATATAATACGGTCATTTCAAACGCATTCACTTAGGTCAACTTTGAATGTCTCTGAACAAAAAAGTAATAAAGCTATAAGCCTAATATTTTCGGTACATGATAACTAGATTGTTTATTACAAACTGTGAAAAAATCAGGTATATCAGAAGACATGAAAAAAATGAATTAATGCCGCTCTTGAACCAGTGTGAGCCGCCGTGTCGTGATATATTACGACATTATGACCATATATATTTATTTATCTAATAAAAATATTTAGCTTTATAAATGAAAATTCGTGCTGTATACTAAATTTTGACTCTGACTATATATTTTATATACCTATTGTTTGGATTTATTATATTCTTTATTTTTGTATTTCGTGGCTTTTGTAAGCAATCTATGACTTGTGTCCAACAGTGAATGACTTTTTGACATTTTTTTTGTGTATTTAAACATGATGTATTAACGTACGAATAAGATGAAATATATTAAATAAATAATTGTATATGTATATAATACAAAACAAAGTTTTTTCACATGATTATAATAATAATATATTGCCAAAACGAGGGTTGATTAAAATTGATGCTGACGTGTTCCAGAATATCAGAAGCTTTACTATAGCATATCGTTTATCTAACTAAGAAATATTATTTCTATTTGCTTATATTTCTTTTCGTTTCTTTTTTAAATTACCCTCGTATTAATAACGTTTGACAACAATAGAGTCTGATTTGACAATAAATGTATTAATAGTAAATATTTATTACCTGCTTTTTTGTGATATTTAATCCATTGTTTGGACAGTTATAAGGTGTTCTGTTGTCAGATATTTATATGTGAAGTGAATATCTTAATCAAATTTCTCAAAAAAAAAAATGTGGTAGTAAAACTGACTGTATTGGAAAATATTTTCAAAACACCTACATTTATATATATTTCATGTCATCAGTTTCAAATTAAAAGTATTTTCTTTTTTTATATTCACGGTCAAGAGCTAAAATAATAACTAGTTTTTAGCGAGCTCTTTTACATATGAACAGAATTATTGGGTGTTTAGACAGGGCGTTAAATTTCCTTTCCACACCCTTTTTTCATATGTAATCATATGGGTGTTTATAAAAGATAAAAAAAGAAATTGGAAACTTCAAATATGAAATTGATTTAGCAACAGTAAGTTATAATACTCCACCAGTTAAAATAAAGCCAAACAATCCAAAAAAAAGTAAATATAACCAGCAAAAAACTGTCAAGCGGAAACGGAAGTAATTTGTCATTTTTTTTCTGTTGGTGTGCTCTCTACTGACGAGCCAAAAATCGTTTTGCTTTTATAATTTGGTTACATTACACATACTACAATATTTACTTAGCTTAAGCGTTAAGTCTACATACATACATATGTACATAATAAAAACGTTTGTAGTATAGCCTACCATTTAGGCGTACACCAGAAATATATTCAAACCCTCAAAAGCAGAAATATAACAAAATGAAAACAAAAATATCCAAAAAGAAAACCTAAAAACATGCTCATTTATTTGTAATTTACGTTATAATCTAATATAACGACCTGCCAGTATTATTTTTATTATATTTTTTTCTTTTCGTCTATACAATTAGTATAATGAAACTGTTAAGTGAGAGTTTTGTAGGTGGCTCTGATGATAATGGTGTTGCTTTATTTTGCTCTTTTCTTTTTTTTTTTCTTTTTTTGGTCTACAATGTTATGTTGATTAATATATCAGACTAGGGCTATTATTAGAGAATATTAGAAGAGCAGGTTTTATTTGTATTTCTGTGTTTTTTTTTTAGCTGCTGTTGTGTTAAATTTAGTAAGTAATGATGGCATATAAATATGTACATAGTACAATTTATTAAAGCAGTATTTAAGGCTGATATTTATTCAAAATACTAAGGTTTTTCTAGGTATCAACAGAAATGTATTTAAAGTTAAAAGGAAATTAATGACATAAAGTTATAAAAATGTAAAATTTGTTTATATAAAAACATTTTCGTAAAAATATACATTGCATTTAATGCAAATTTTGGTCCCATTTGGTCTAATTGTAATGAACCTTGGCACTCCCAATTTTCGATTTCGAATCATTGTGTTACAGTGTTTTATATCCTTTAATAATAAATATCACTACTGAATAGGTACGTATTTCCTATACGTATTGACTGCAAAGCATAAAAATAACCAAACTATTGACGAGTTCGTCGACAATGTCACCAGAAATACACTAGAACTGTTCTCTCTAACGTATTTCTTCTGACGCTTGAAGGAAAGCCGTCGACATTTTAACTAGTGCAATTGTCAACAGAGAAAGAGTGTTGACATGAAGACTGTGGTCCTAGGCTGACTACAGGAATATTTCAAATTTCGTTTGTGTAACAAAATGTTCAGTACATACTGGCTTCTTACATTTCATGCAGGACTGTCTGCTGTTTCTTTGTGTTTTTTCTTCTTACGACACAAATAACATTTGCCTTTTTTCTATGGAAAATCTGTAGTCAAGAGACTAAAGATTTTCTATGGAAAAGAAGAGACTAAAGATTTTCTATTGAAAATCTCTAGTCAAGAGACTAAAGATTTTCTATTGAAAATCTGTAGTCAAGAGACTAAAGATTTTCTATTGAAAATCTGTAATCAAGAGACTAAAGATTTTCTATTGAAAATCTGTAGTCAAGAGACTAAAGATTTTCTATAGAAAATCTGTAGTCAAGCTACTAAAGATTTTCTATGGAAAATCTGTAGTCAAGAGACTAAAGATTTTCTATGAAAAATCTGTAGTCAAGAGACTAAAGATTTTCTATGGAAAATTTGTAGTAAAAAAATATAAGATTTTCTATTGAAAATCTGTAGTCAAGAGACTAACGATTTTCTATGGAAAATCTGTAGTCAAGAGACTAAAGATTTTCTATGGAAAATTTGTAGTAAAAAAATATAAGATTTTCTATTGAAAATCTCTAGTCAATAGACTAAAGATTTTCTATGGAAAATCTGTAGTCAAGAGACTAGAGATTTTCTGTGGAAAATCTGTAGTCCATAGACTAAAGACTTTCTATAGCAAATCTCTAGTCAAGAGACTAAATATTTTCTATAAAAAAAATATCTAGTCGAGAAACTAAAGATTTTTCATGGAAAATCTCTAATCAAGAAACTTAAGATTTTCTAAGGAAAATTGTCTGATTTTGATTGAAGATAAAAACAAACCTATTAATCACCAAAAATTTGTGATAGATAGAGATTTTCCATAGAAAATATTGAATCCTTTTACTAGAGATTTTCCATAGAAAATCTTGAGTCTCTTGACTAGAGATTTTCCATGAAAAAATCTTTAGTTTCTCGACTAGATATTTTTTTATAGAAAATATTTAGTCTCTTAACTAGAGATTTGCTATAGAAAGTCTTCCATAAAAAGCTTGGTGTCTTTACTAAAGGTTCTCAATAGAAAATCTTTAGTCTCTTGATTAAAAAGTAAGCAAAAAACCTATTAATCACCAAATTTTGTTTTCTACAAAAATAGTTTTTAATATGTATCCCAAAGTATACTTTGGTGAAGGGTATACACGATTTGAACAGCCGAATATAGTACTCTTAAATGATCTGGTTTTATCTATCTTTTCTTCCTAGGCCAAACAGTAACTATTCAAATCTTATAATTAAAACTAAAAGCAATTTTCTTTCCATTGAAAGCCGTGATGCTCAAATAAGACTCAAATTAGCAGAGTTTGAGTTGGTGTATTAGTTCCTTGATGTATCTATAAAGAATTTTTCTGAACTTGTCCCGATATCCAAATTTATATATACCATGTCTCTTAGAATTTGCATTGTGCCCTCTGTATACGATCAATACTGGTTAAACTTTGACGTCTTTGGGTTCAGCTAAAACGTATTGAAATCTCGAATAGAATATCTACTACATTATTATATCCAAAAAAAGTTGGCCCTTAGACTTTACAATGGATATCAAATTAAATTCGATTAAATTTTTGCATGTATGTGATTTCTTAACACAAAAAATAAGCTTCATAGAACCAAATTTCCATTTGAAATATGGTTTTTCAAATGTATCGGTATTCGTACAAAATTTTGGACGAATATATTTTATTTTCATGCAAGATAGTGTATTATTAACTACAGCTACAGAAAATCACTTTAAAGAACCTAAATCTCTTATGATAAAATATGAACAGCCATGTAAGCTCTACCAGGGCTAATGCTTCATTTTGTTTGAGCTGGCTACGCAGATTGGACAAGGCCATATGATAATTGAATGTCAACAACTGATTCTAAAGACGGTCTTTAATGGCGGTATTTAAAGGCCACTGCCCAATAAGTGCAAAAATTAGTAAGTGGACACTCCAGATTTCTGTAGGATTTGGAAGTAGATTGATACGATAGAAGTTACAATCTATAATTCCCTTATGCTATAACGACATAGGATAACATGTCAACGATGCACTGCGGTTTAGAAACTTTTTTTTTTGGAATTAATTCGGTATCTCGGGAACTATTAGAGATATTTTTACAAAATTTCACATGGTTGGAGCTGAAGTGTTTTTGAGTTGACTTGCGTTTGTTCAGGGGCCAGTGTGTAGCCCCTCAAAGTTGGTCACCTCGGGTCTCAATTTTTTTTTTTTTTTAAATCGCCAAAAATTAATTTATGGTCCGAATGAGCTGCAATATTAAATGTAAAGATCTACAAAAAATACGCTTTAATGGGTTATCTCCATTAGTTGAAGAGATATTCAGGTTTATTATTTTCATATAAGTATTTGACATTGGTGAAATCTCTAGTGCTTGGAGATTTGTATTTTAGTAAAATAGAATAATTTTAAACATTTTTGGTACGTAATTTACCTTAAAAACTAAAAAAAAAATATACTAAGGTGATTTTCCACGAATAAAAATATAAATTTTTAATTATTGTAAAATTTTAACTGTTATTGGCATTAAAATTGCTGACAGTTTTTATTTTCAAATACCTATATTCTTAAAATGGTAAAAAGGTGTACCATAAACTGAGTTTATTTAGAAAAGTGCCTACTGTGACGTTATTAACCGCGTGATAGTAAAATATCTCTGTAATTATTTAAGAAACATATAGGGTTTTATAAATGTAGTGCTCATTATTGGAACGGTGCTTTGCCTTTTTAGAATTTTTTAGTCAAACTGAATTTTTTTTAAAATTGTTCAAGTTTAGATAGGTCTGGGGGCTGCTGTGTCCTCTTAAGTGGGTTTCTGGATCATATGAAATTGTATATATTCCCGAAGAATATTTTTTTCTACAAAAGGTAAAATATATGGAATTTTTTGGGAAAAAATGTAAATACGGCCCTTTTTACATGTCCCAACTTTGGATGCGTATAACTTTTTATAAGGACAAGATAACTATCAGAAAATTGTTTTCATTTTATTTAGAATTTTATTGCCAATATAGCTATTATCGGAAAAATAAATTTCGACCCTCCGTAGATCCGCCATATCTAAAAAAACATAAAAAAAATTTAGCAAAATAAAAAAAAGTAAATCAATAAACCTGAATATCTCTTCAACTAATAGATCTTCTAGATCTTCTCAAGGACTATTTATATCCGGATCGTAGATATACTTTTGGCGATTTTTTTTTTTAAATTTGAGACCCGAGGTGAGATATTAGAAAGCTGAACAAACGAAGACACCTCAGATACAGCCTTGTGAAATTTTGTAACAATATCTTTAATAGTTTCCGAGATACCGAATTATTTCCCAAAAAAAAGTGTTCTAAACCACTGCACAGTGGGCAGAATCAATATTTTTTGGAAGTAAATTTTGCATTTCTAAAATGTTGGTCTGATCGGCATATAATTCGATAATGGCGTATTAAAATGCTCCATGCGCTATGGAGGCTCAAAGTAGGGTACCTTTGACATGTAAAATTTTTAAACACGTCCCCTTTTTCGTTTCCGATTCGATTTCAAAGATTCTTATATTTGAGTGTGCTATTTATCTCTTAAAATTTCCGAGATATAGGCATTTGAAAATTAATTTTTTTTTTTTAAATTTACGCAAAAGTCAAAAATTTGAATCTGCCCCACTGTGCACTGTGCGATGCTACGATAACTGGAGGCTTAAAAATAGTAGAGCGTTAGGTTTTGTTTACTATTTATTCATAGCTTTCTTACTACAAATATATTTTTAAATAAATTGTTCACTATTATTTCTATTATCACTAAAAGTACTCATTTAAATGCTAATGTGCAAATTTGAGCGAAGTCGCAATGAATTTTACCGCTTCTGAGTTGATATTAGGTAATTTATGTTACGCAGCCAAACAAAAATAATTCACAATATTGAATTCGACATTTTGAGTTTTTATTTTGAATTTAAATTCAACTCGCGAAAAAAATGTCACTCCTTTTTTTAAGGGCCTTTAAAAGTTGTTAAGTAAGTAACAAAATCTATATTACTCCCCACATTTGGCATTGCCTAGTTACATATACATATTTGTATGTTTAAATATAATTAAACAAATATTTTGTCCAATAAAAACATTTTTGCAATAATTATTTATTTTGCTTTCTCTGTTGTAAAATATTTGCATTCATTTGAGCATATTTAAAGGTTAGTTTATTTAATGTTAAATAAATATTAATAAACATTTATTAATTTAAATACAAATAATAATAACCTGGTTAATTATAATTACGTATGCATGGCCCACATAAAATTGCTAATTAATTATTATATTAATTAACAAGTGAATATAGCTTTATATAACAATTTAATAATAAATTTATAGAGCCATATATATATGACAAGTTTTCAGATACTTTTAAATTTTTAAAGTCTTCAAACATTTATTTTAAAAATATCCGATATTAAACTGAACATTAAATACTTTTAATTTCGTTTTAACTATACTATAATCAAATTTTTAACACTTTACTGTGTATTATGTATGTGTCATGTCATCACAATTTTAAAACCTTATTAATCTTAACCCACCCAAAAGTATGCAATACATACTATGAAATCGTGTGTGTATGCAAAAATAAAGTAAATTAAATTCAAATCAAATACTATACTATAAACTACATACATTTTTAATGGCATTATCTATGTTTTTACTGTATATATTTTTTCTTCTAAATTTAACTCTGTTTTGTACGCCATAAAACGTTTAAATAATGTCCATCATTTCTAATCTATCATCAAAATAAAACCCCAAAAACAAAAACAAAAGCAAAAATTATTTGAATGACACATATCAGACAAATAATATGACATGACTAAAATGAGCGACAAACAGATTTATTAAGGCTGGTTGTTATATATCAAAACAACAAAAATTTCATGAATATTTAAATAGAAATATTTAAATTTTAATAAAGCTAAAATTTAGTTTAATGACATACAGCAAAAAGGACCAAAAACTATAAATTGAAAACCGTGAAATAGAATTCTAAACACCAAAAGAGTAAGTGAAAATTTGTTTAAATTAAAAAACATTCCCGTTAAAACATTATTTAACAATTTAGCTTTTTGGGATTATAAATGCATAATGAAATGGAAAAAATATACGAAAAATATTTATAAAAAAAATACACATTAAACCGTTCAAAGTAGTGAAAATTAAATGAAGGGAAAAATGGTTATAATGTCCTGTTGAGTTTATTAGAGTTTGTTTTTAAATTGAAGTGTTGCATAAGAAAGTGTAAGGGAAACAAACGCTTTAATTAAATGAATTTAAATAGAAAATAAGAAACAAGGAAGGAATATACTGTCCGAAAATTGAGTAGAAACTCATCGACGGTAGTTTATGTAAAGCAACATTTTTCAGCAATTCATACCATACTGATTAAGGACTAATCGAGACCATCCATAGACTAGACCTTAGAATATACCAGAGTATAGACCAGAACATAGGCTAAAACATACACAAAAGAACACAGACTAGAGACTAGACTATAGAATATATCGTAAACAAGACCATTGAATACAGCATAGACCAAAACATAAACTAAACCATAGATGATACCATAAACTACACCATAGAATATTTCATAAACTACTGGACGTAGTGATATCACGCTATCAGCTAGTAGCTCTACTAAAGTAGTCCCATGGTGGTCTAGTTTGGTATTTATTAAAATTTTCGTGGTTAGTCATCACTTGAGTTAAGAAATAAACCATGATTCCATGTTGCCTTTCAATTCAGAATTTTATATTTTGGGTCAGGCTATATGTCCACCTTCCACTCTTTTCTTGGTTTCAACGTTCTTGCCATTTGGTTATTATTAGATTACAGACCAAGTATATCATAAACTATACCATAAACTATACCATTAACTATACCATAAACTATATACTAGACCATAGACTAAGCCACCATGGACTACACCATACACTATACCAAATACTTAACCACAAACTAGAACAAATACTAAGGACTGAGATCGAAAAAACCTTAACACACGTTTTTCATTCAAACTTTTAACCCAAGTATTATATAATTTTTTTTTATCAAGTTACCTTTGCAAAGCATATCAATTATGTTCGTTTGTTGTTAATCTGATTAAAATGAGTGACGAGAAAAAGTGCGTACTAAATCATTAAATATTTTCAACAAAACCCAACTTGGCCCTACAAAAAGTTGGCCAAGTAATCAAAGGTCTACCGTTAATCTGATTACAATGTTATTAAACAGTATCGGGAGAACATGTCCGTACAAAGAAAATCTGGTTTAGGTAGAAAAAATGGTCCACATGATTTCAAAAGAGTACCCAACACATCTGGTAGGAAAGCAGTCCGGTTAGCTCAGTAGTAGAACTATTTGGTACGAAAAGTTAAAGCCAATGCAGGTTTAACCCTTTCACGACCATAAGACTAATTTTTTAACAATTCTTGAACACAGTACCAATTTAACTGTCAACTTTCAAAGACAATAAAAAATAATTGCTGTAACCGAACTTGTTTTAATCTAAACGCATTAATAAAAGACACATTTACGAACTAATTCAAATTAAAATGGAACCCATTATTTTTTTCATTATCTAGTTAATAAATATTTTTGTATTGGGACACCGGTGTCCCCATGATCGTCAAAGAATTAAAAACATACCAGGCTCAAAAAGTTCCTGATAGAAACTTTGCTAAAAATTTAGAGGCCAAAGACAGAGCACGGAAATTGAAGTCAAATTTTATACAAAAAATATACCAACTGCAAAATTAATGACGAAACGTATGTTCTGGAAAATGGTTCACAGCTTCCCGGTCAATATTTTTATGTTGCTCATACTCAAAAGAATGTTGTAGAAAACAATATCATAGACTAGGCAATAAGCTTTGAACCCAAATATTTTTTTCACATGTGTTTTTCATGGATTTGAAAGCTCGTAAAATGGGAGTTTTTATCGTAATATGTAGTTTTTAAAATTTAAACAAACTGCTATGTTTTTCATGAACAATAGCATAAATGAGAATTCGATAGAGTGATTAATTTCTTAAAACTGTTATTTTCTGACTAGGACTTTGTATGGGGACTAGGGACAAATGTTGCCCCATTTTCTCCATACTTAACTGTATAATTTCAGGATTGCCGCATAATCAACATATTTATGGCTGCTCAAACAGTATTCCGGGAGGACATTTGTATGAGGGCTACTTGAATAGCATTGCTCATTTTCAATAACAAACAAACATTAGCAACAAAATCTTGTGAGGACACAAAAAATGTACACTTGTTGGTTCTACAAATAATGCATTCTTCGTATTAATTTAAAAATTTTGACTTTGATTATTTTTAACGACTAGGCGGATTGAAATGTTGCAGCCAAATATTTTAATTTATGTTACTACAAATAAGAAGATATCTTCGGAAACATTTTTAAAACTTTTAACGAAGATATTTGCGAAAACAAAATAAAGTTATAGCTAAAATCAAAAATTTTACAATGCTAACTTAAAGAGGGGAAATTAATTGGATTTACTATACATTCCTATTCGCGTTTTAACAAATCAAACTAGTTTATAAAGATTTTTACCACTTTGTTTGATTAACCCCAATGTGTTTATGTAATAACTTCCTTCGATTTATATTAAATAATCTTCGATATTACAGAATGCTTTTTACTGTATTCAGGGGTGTGTCTTGGTAAATTCTTTATTCTACTCCATTTCTTTCAGCTTTTAAGTTAAAATTTAAACTATATATATTTTTACCCTTTACCATGAGTGGCAAGGTTATATATAAATTCGTCATTCCGTTTGTAATTTCTACATTTTCATTTGCGAACCTACAAAGTATATAGATAGCGAAGTCGATATAGCCGTGTAGTCTGTAAGTTGAAATCAACTTTTCGTAAGCCTAAAATAAATTACATATGTACTTGATTCATACATCAATATATTGCTGTTTAAAATCGAGAAAATCGGCCCACAGATAGCCGAGATATAAGAAAAAAACTGGGACAACCTCAATTTTATATCAGTATCTGGATTACGTTTAATATATGCAATATGGATATCTTATGATAGATATTTCAAATTCCATTCCAACGATGTATATAATCGGAAAAAAATATTTTTTAACCGGAATTTTTTTTTTCAGCAAAAAAAATTTTTTGGCAGAAATTTTATTTCACTAATAAATTAAAAAAAAATTAATTAAAATAAATTTTTAAAACAAATTAGAAAAAACTTTTAAAAAATAATTTCCAAAAAAAATTTTAAATTTTGTTTACCTAAAAGTATTTAAAATTTTGATTTGAAAGTATAATTTGGTGAAGGGTATATAAGATTCAGCACAGCCGAACTTTTTATTTATTAAAATTTTCACAACAGTTTAAATACTCTCTCTTAAAATACACACTAAATTACATACTCTAAACAACTCACTGATAATACGGTTGATGGCAACTACAACAGCGCCTCTGATATACTGACTCACTAACTACTCGCTGTTAATATTTATATACACAGAGCCATCTTCTAGAAGTCTCATGAATAATATTTTTTTCTTTACGCTTTATGTATAATCTTACAGCTAAAATAAAAACTAGTAGCTCTCCAACATGAGAGCATTAATGGATAAATGGCACTCAACTCAGCGGGGTGGTAGATCTGCTCTACGTAGCTCTGCTCGAGTTGTTTTGCAAGCAGGTTGAGATGGTTATGCAGTTTTACAATATATTTCTCACGGATTTTCTTGAACTCTTTCTTTACCAATGGCACTCCCAAGTCCCTGTGGATGTTTTCATTTCTTTTTCCACAATGATTACCTAGAACTGTTAAAGCAGCTTCTTAGTTAATGTTGTCATACGTATAAAAAGTGTTCACAACAGGAAATGTTTATAAACATGATGATTGTTGCAAGCATCCATTACAGGCCATTAAGTTCAAATATTTAATTATAGGCCAAACATACTGGAGACAAAATATAAAAGGAATTCATGATAAATATAGACTATTCCCTGAGATTCAACAATAAAAATGATAGGAATGATGAGATGCTACAATGCCGTTTTCAATTAAATCGCAGTATTCGAACATTCAGTTAATGTCCAACAGTAACAGCTAAAATCAAAAAAAGGACCCTTGAAATTATAGAATAGATACCCAAAGAGAAACTGTAGTTAAACAAAAGGCACAAAACAGAAACTGGCAACAGCAAAAAATCGCAATAAAGTATAGAAAACACTTAAGGGACAATTTTTCCATAGTTTGTTTTGGAATTCTGGTTTTTTCATTGCCCAAAGAGTCCTTGAAGTTTTCTTTCACTTAACGCATACATATGGTTGTTAGAGCCATCTTGTTTTAGCCAAACGTTTTCTTTTCCACTTTAAATTTTTATTCTCCTTCCACAGTAACTTGAAGGAAAAACAAACTGAATAAAAGAAAAGTAAATGTTCACTCACACATTTGTTAGATGGTTTGTATATATTTGTAATGTTTTGTAATTTTAATTGCAACATTGCCTTTTTGTTTTTGTGTCCTTATGTGTTGTGTTTCCAGCTGTAGCATCATCAGCAAGAGCGAAAAAAAAACATGAATAATAAAGAAACAGGTTAATAATTAAAAGCCAACAAAATGTTTTTTTCTTTTTGCAACTGGCTGCAAAATATTTTCATTTTAATGTTGGTTGTTGTGTAACAAACAGCAACATAAATCGCTGGTAACAACTACGAAATTACAAAAAACTAAGATGTAGATAAAGATGACCTGACTTTATTTCTGGTTTGTCTTTTTTCTGCTTCTTTAGCCATTTTCCTTTTTATTTATTTGCTTGAGCTGTTGTTGAAATTTTAGTCCTTTGAGCTTTTTTTTGATGATTTCTTTGGACTTGGCAAAAAAACGTTATGTCAAAGAGTGATGACAATCAAGCAAATAGCGGATTTTATGTTTCTTGTTTCTGAGGCTTTATGAAAACATGAGACACAGATGTTTTTTTTTCCTCTTTTTTTTTGTGTCGGTTTTCGTTTTTTTTTTTGTTTCAGCTTAAAATGTTAAATTTTTCTTTGTAATTGCTATAATACCTAAAAGTATGCTTTAAGTTTAATGGTTATTTAAGAGATTTCTTTGTTTGTGTACGTGTTATTTTTGAAAGCATGATATTATTATTAGACAAGTAAGTATTCACTTACTGTGTGCACATTCTTTTAAAACCTTAAATAATTTGAAGATTATTTGTATGAATTTTTTTAATTTTTTGTCTTAGCCAGCTTTAGAACTGAGAAGATAAGTTGGCGGAGTTCTTGGCGGTTGCCTTAAAGATTTTCATATAAGTAATTTCGACTAAGTAAGATTATAGTTAAACCCTAGCTCTGGCACTATTTGCATATGTCAATATCTGAGCTATAATTGTTGTACCTTTGGTCCGATTTGGAAATGGTTTGGAGTCAGTGACTAATTTTTTCGTAAACAAAATCATGCGTTTATAAAAAATCCTTGCTTTTTCTTCATTATCTGAATCTATTTACATACATATGTAAATATTTTTGTTTATGTGCTTTATTTATCATACAATTCATTTATGTTTATTACATTTAATTGTTTCCATTACTGGGCCATAAGGTCCTGCCCTACTTATGCTCTAAGAACTATCCTGCACGTTCCGCAGTCACATAATTTGATAAAAGAGGCTTGCGTATATATGACTTTTCAGGCTTAGATAAAGCAAACCTCATTTGGGTTGTTTTTTGTTGGGGAGGGCTATTGAGGAATTTGAAGATCATTGAGATGTCAGATAGCCAGAGGGCACCTGGAGACGTATCGTCTTCTCATATAAGGTCTTGAATGTCGTCATTTACTCTATTACATCTCTAAAAGGCACTTGTTGACATTATGAGGGTTACTTAGTCATAAGTGTCATGTCATGAGCACTTATAGATCCGGATCCATACCCTGCCTCCGTTCCAGAGAATGCAATAGAGAAGATCTAGATATTCGACTTACGGGACTATACCACCAAGGATGGTGAGAAAGCATGAAAGTCGCCTTGGACTCCCTTTTAACGACCATTGTCGTAACTGCAAGGATTGTGAAAAGGAGGAAAGGATTTTCCACCTTCTCTGCGAATGCCCAACCCTGAATGTCAAAATGCACTGATTCCTGGACAACTACATATTAACCAGCTTTTATAAGTATATGTGTCTAGATTTAATACTTTAGCATACATTACGATGTAAATGACACTACTCGCAGGCCATTAAAATCCGCAAAACTTCTAATTTGAGGAAAGAAATATGAACTAGTTCAGAAAAATTCAAGGAAAAATCGAGGGTAGTTATAGGATTCGACGACACCTTGGTTACGCAATATCAGATCGTGGACTAGGTTAGGTTAGGTTCCATGGGCAGACGGTCCTCAAGCAGCTCACTTGGGTCCATTCAAATCTGATCCCATTATGATACCCAAGGGCTCCAAATTAAACGAACCAGATTCCGGGATGAAGGAATAGATTCGTCTCAGATTCATCCTTGATAGCTCATCTAAGCATGATTGGAATGGAAATCCGAGGATGCGTTCCCTCAGGTTTGTCAGAGCCGGACATTGGCAGAAAAGGTGATACACAGTCTCTTCCTCTTCTTCATTATTGACGTAACCCTGGTACCAACCAGCATCATCGCATTGAGGAGGAGTGCCTGGGTTCTCTTTGAGAACTTTCCAGAACACCCCTACCAATTTTTGCTTCTCCATATCCCAATTAGTTTAAGATATGGATTAGTCATTAGTACTTCGATCAATAACCACCCTAACAAGATTGTCTTTGACAATCTCACTAAAGGATTTGGCTAAGGATCTCTGTGCCGCTTTGGGCCTTTTAGGTCCCGGTTGCTGGCTATTGGCTGTCACTTCCTCCACTGAACGTTGCCGTTTAGGCACCGCTGATGACTCAGCAGAAGGAGGAGCGGTCTTGAGTCCAGCGATATGAGTTTTCTACCAAGATAGGGAAGCCTGTTGCTCCTTCGTAAGGTCCTCGACCTTTTTAGAGCCGAGAGACTTAATGAAGTGCATGGCGGAACGCCTGGTAGTAGCAGCCCTTCTGGCAGGATTTTTATGCCTAAGACTGAGTTCGGAGCCGGAGAGTGCCAGGGGTGGTGCGCCTTCAGGGCAGGAGGATTCCATCACAGACCCTGATCGCACAATTGTCATACTGGAGGCAACTGAGAAGGGGGACTTGGTCGCTTCCCCACAGAGGCACCCGAAACATGGGGTTTAACCGCATTGACGGTTTGGGCCGCTTAGGTCACTACCATCTATAGCTTTTTGTTTTTTACATTCAGTCAACCTGGGTGTACCAGATTGACCTCTTACAACACCAGTACCACTGACTTTCTGTGTATGCAACTGAATCATTCGATTGGTAACAAATTCGATTATTACTACGAATCTGTTGTCTCTCTATGTACAAATCTATATCAAAAGCTTTGAATATAAAAAAAAGAAAGTAGGGGCTGTAAAATGAAAACTGCAGCTCAGGACGATCGAAACATCGTTAGAATCTTCAAACGAATTTCATTTCAATTTGCCGAGTAAATAAAGAAGAAATTAAACTTAGACTGTGAGGAGAAGATGACAACTAGATTGTTCTATTTGGCACTTCAGGCTGTAGGCAATATAGTCATCCTTATCTATATATATATAAAAATGAAATTGTCCATGTATGTAATGTCATCACGTTAGAACGGTTGAAGCGAATTGGCTGATTTTTTTTAATTCGATTCGAAATTTTCAGAAGATGGTTTGTAAAGAACATAAATTCAAAAATTCGGAAACATACATTTTTAATATATAGCCTCCTTTTCACTTCTCATTTCACTTAGTAAGAGAAATTTTTTGGAGAAACTTGAAGAACTAACAACACTGCCTCCTTTTCACTTCTCATTTTTTCTTAATAATAGGCATTTTTGGAGAAACTTGAAGTGCTAACAACACTGGCTGCTTTTCACTACTCAAGAAATTCCAGTATTAATTATATTCATTTATTTTGTTATAAAAACTTTTCACATTTTTAATTTTACTACGACAGGGGTAGCGAAGCGCACCGAATTAAGATAGTAAATATACAAATGTCTTTGTTTATTTGTTGGTTTGTTTGAGCATCACGCCTAAACGGCTAAATCGATTTTATTGAAATTTGTAATGTATCTCTACTTGGAAGTGTCAATAGGCTATAACTTTTCAAAAATACTTTTACCAGAAAGGGATAAACAGGGGGAAAAACTGGTAAAATTGGTACCTTAAACAATAATTACTAAACAACTGAACCAATTTTTACTACGACAGGGGTAGCGAAGCGCACCGGATCAAGCTAGTTTCCAATAAAATTTCCAAAGTAACCAACATAATAAACTATTGGTTTTGTTCCTTTGATACATTTTTCTCCTAATTTAAACTTGAAAATAAATTTATTCGAGTATTCTATTAATCGAATAATTTCTTATTTATAATATAAAAGTATTATTCATTCGATTATTAGAAACATTTTAATTCGAATGACAATCATAATACAGATTTATGACCAGCCTACACCACCATAAAATATACCAATCTGCTCAGGCTCACTTTCTGAGTCGATTATTGTCCCAAGGACAATGGTTGAAATCGGTCTATTATTCGTCCTGCCCTGTCTGAAAAGAGTCAAGCTCTGATAAATAACTTAATTGTATAGATATCCAAACAAAATTCAGCACAAATAATTTGTATAGAATCTTAACTCACACTAGCAAATATACTACCAAGCCACTCGCATCAAACTAAGCGACCAAAAAGGTCTTCAAGGAAAAGATCTAAACTTTCTTTTAAAAATAGAAAAAAGAACCCATTTAAAAAAAAAAACTCAAAAAAGTTTTGGATTTTGGAAAAAAATAAAAATTTTTTATTTTTTGTCTTTATTGTTTTTTTTTAGAAAGATTGATGAAATTGCTATCTAAACTATTTGGGGCACATTTTGCTAAGAACAATAGGTAACAAGTGACATGGATGAGAAAAAAAACCTGTTTGGCCAAAATCTCAAATTTTTACCCCCTCTAACTCAGAGAGTTCTTCAATAGGACTAACCTTGGTGCAAAATAATTTAAATTGTAAGAGAAAAAAGTTGTTTCTCATCTACTCAGTGTGGGGTATCACATAGTTGGGGTTGACCGACTCAACTTTCCTACTTGTTTTCCACTTAAAATGTATAATGCTGTGACATTACAAAACATTGCAATACTCGTATCAAGCTGTGAGAGTAATTTTGTTAGTAATGACTAACTTTTTTTAAATTTATCGTAATACTTATATATGAGTTTTCAAATTAAACACAAAAATATATAAAATTGAATACACAAACAAAATTAATTTTTGTATTAAAGACTCCTGGGGAAAAACACTTGAAACTAAATACATTGTTTTTTAACCTTAAGTGAACTCGACATTTTTATTTTTATGTTACAATAAACATTTTTATTTGGCTAAAAACAACTTACAAGCTGAAACGGAAAAACAACGCCCTGCTTACAGAAACAGAATAATAATAAAAAAAAAAAACTATATACTTATACATGACATACATGTTACAGAGTGCTACCTTTTGGCGTAGTAGTAGAGAAATTATATGTTAATAAAACGGAATTACTTCTTATGGATTACAGGAATTAAAGTAGTGCAATGATTTGATAGAAAGAGCCATAGATGATTTAAAATTCTTCAAATACTTTTCTAAAACCAGTATAGTTTACAAATATTATTAAAAATGCGGGATTTATAATAGATGGAGCAGCTTTGGAATGCGGTTTTTGTTTTATTTAACTTATGTGTCATTTTGAAGGGTGCATATCTGACATTTATTCTCACAAAATTTGTTTTTGCTTAGAAAATGTCGAATTTTGTGCCAACAAACCTTCATATGTGGAATGTTTTGCTTTACTTTTTTAATTAAAAACAAGTGTGCTATACTCGGCTATGTCAAATCTTATATACCCTTCACCTTTGTTGTGGGTGCATTAATTGCCCACTTTCAGCGTATAGCATCCTAAATATATAAAGAAAACTTTTAAAAATTTTACATATAATTGCTGACGAACAGATTGTATAGTAGAAGTTACAAACAAAATGACAATCTTATAAATACCCTTCTCACGAAGGTGAAGGGTATAAAAAAACAACGCCAAAATGAACGAAACACCAAAAAAAGCAAAAACAAAATACGCAAAGCAATGAAACCGACACACATCCAAACATATGTTTTGTTGCTTTTTTGTCAAATCATGCAATAAACTGTCTTTTTTTATGAAATTTTCAGAGGTTGTCTCGCATTTTTGCTCATATCTCCGTTATCTATGGACGGATTTTGCTGATTTTAAATAGGAAACTTCTCGAAAGCATGTCTGACAGAATTATTGAAGATCTGGATCCCGAAGATATCTCAGGTCTTCAGAAAATTGATTTCAACAGACAGACGGACAGACAGAAGGACATACAGATAGACGGACATGGCTCAATCGACTCCGCTATCTATAAGTATCCAGAATATATATGCTTTATAGGGTCGGAAATTATGTTGTAGAAATTACACCTTCTCACGAAGGTGAAGGGTATAAAAATAGTAGGTAAAGCACACCGATTGCCACCATAGCTTATGGTGACTGTGTTTCATCGGTTTTAACGTGCGAGTGGTGGTTTGTTCTGTTCCGAAGTGGGATTTTAACACGGAAGATAAAGATCACCCAGGTCAGCCAAAATAGTCTGAAGACCAAGAATTGGAAGATTGTTGTCAAACTCAACAAGTACTTGCAAAATCATTGGGAGCTACTCAATTGGCAATTGCAAAACATTTGCAAGCAGCAGGATTCTTCCAAAAGTAGGGAATTTGGTACCATACGAATTGAAGCTGAGAGACCTTGAAAGACAATTTTGTATGTCAGAAATGATGCTTGAACGCTACAAAATAAAATCATCTTTTGCACCGAATTATTACTTGTAATGGCAATAACCTGAAGCGTAAGAATTCGTAGGTAAATGCCGGCTTACCAGTCGAATCGGCACTTAAGACAAATATCCACAGCGCTTCGATAATTCTCTGTATTTGGAGGGAGCAAAAGGGTCCTATCAACTATGAGCTACTGAAATCTGCATTTTTGGGTCGTCGTGAAGCACCTTGTCGGACTGCAATACAGAAATTAGTGGAAAAATTCGAGCTGTTATTTAGCGATGTGAAGAATACAATCCGTGCATGTCGCTCAAGAACAGCTGAGAATATTACTGCTGTAGCCCAAAGTGTTAAGGAAAACCCAGGTTTGTCCATTTCTCGTCGTCCTTTGGAATTGGGCATTCCACAAACATCATTACACCGTATTTTGGTCGGAGTTGGATGATATTGATTTGGACAATGTTTACTTTCAACAAAACAGCGTTACATGCCACACAAGCAACGAAACCATTGCTCTTTTACGGAAAAAGTTTCCGCCCACCAAGATCTTGTGATTTAACACCTTGCCACTTCTTCCTTTGGAGCCACGTGATATATAAGATCTTAGCCAACAGCCCAGCGTAGATTCAAAACCTCAAAGATATAATTCCTGAGGCTATCATAGACATTGGGCAGCCACTTTGCGATTTGGTTATGGAAAATTTCATGAAAAGGATATGGTCCTGTAAGCGTGGTTGTGATGGCCATTTGGCTGATGTTGTTTTTCATTATTAACGGCATACCTTACTCTTTATTATGAAAAAAACATCCGATCATTCATCTCAAAAAATTCCATTTTTCTTTGAATACCAAAATAACACCTCTATGTGGAAAACTCTGTATTTTCATTCTACCTATGTCTGTTGAACTTAAAATCAATGAAATCATTATTTTAAATTTCTCCATTTTACAGTCATCTTTATGGGCCTATATAGATTGCATGTCAAATTATAATATTTCGCTTTTCTTTCTGAACGTATTTAAATTAACACAAATAACTTAATTATTAAATTAAAGGACAACGTGGCGAAACAAAATAAAAACAACAACTATCATATGCAAATTTTAATGAAGGACTATAAACATCATGACACATTCACACATTTCTGCATGATAATAATGTCAACGCCTTTTTTGTCACTTGTATTGGCTCAGACTGGCAGTTCAACAGCCACTCAGCCGGTCAGCCCAACAACCAGCCATCACTTAATAAAAATTAAAAGTGATAAATTGTGAAAATATTAATAATAAAATAATTTATATTTATTTACATTTATAATGATTTCTTTTTTTTTTTCTTTTTTGTAGTAGAGCGAAAAACAACATTGAAAATAAAACACATTTTACCATTTGATTACATTTCAGAGTTTGCGAGTAGAAATAATATTTTCAATTAATTAAAAGTGTATACAAAAACAAAACCATATACAAAAAATATATATATAAAAAAAACACACAAATAATTTTTGATTGTTAAATCGCGTGTTGCTTAAAAAAATATTTAAATATTTGCCAAATAAAAGAAAACAAAAATAAAAGTAAAACAAACCTTTAAGTCAAAATAAAGTGTAAATAAATTTACATTTTAGTAGGCTTTCAACATTTAATTTACCTTGAAAAGCAATTTATCCTTTTTTTCAATCCTCTTATTTGTCATTGTGGTGCTACCTTTCTTTCCTTTTATTTTGTATTTATTTGTGGCTATTGTTTGTGTGTGTGTGGAAAATGGGCAAAGAAAACGGAAAAACACACTCACCTGTAAAGAAATAAAAATAAATAAAATTAGAAATTCAATTCAATTCATTTTATGTTATTTTATTAAACCCTAGAAGGCAAGATATTTGTTTGGTTTTTGGGTTTCTTTTATTTTTATTAGGTCAGTTGTTTAGGCATTGTACAGGAAGTGTAGGAGTAGGGCTAATGTGAGAAATGATTAATTTGCATTAAATTTCACTTAGTCAAAATAATAAATTTTCTAGACTGAATGTTAAAACTATTTACTTAGTTACTATTGACAAATTTGTATAAAATGTATGCAAATGCTAAATTTAACTAAATCGATAAATTAAATTAAAAGAAAAGAAAAAAACAAAAATTGCTACTTAGTTTTAATCTTTGCATAAAATTACTTAAATTGATGACGTGTTGACATGTAATATATGTATACAAATTTTTCTGTAAATATATCCTATGATTTTAGTTTTATGATTAATTTATTCGCAGAAGACTACGTACGTAGTCTATATACTTCTAAATAGGGGACGAAACAAAAATTTTTTATCAAAAAACACGTTCAAGCCCTTTTTACTCTTCTGCATTCAATGATATACGGTATAGACGTTTTCAAAGGCTACACAACATATAACCAGAATAGATTCTAAAAATCTGCAATATATCATCCATATCAGAAATCAGCAATGAGTAGTGAAAAAGTGAGTAGAGTTGAATCATGACTCAAAATTTCCTGTAGTTATACTCATATTTATCACAATGTTGACGAAACTCATATTCACTCGTAATGTTTGAGGTGATCATCATACTCGTACTTAACAACATTTATGCATTTGATGATTTCGACTCTACTTAACCAAATTTGTATAGACGATGCAAAATAAGTATTATTCGAATACGAACATTAGAATGCTCATTATGATGATGTATGTGATTATGAGGATGTGTTTTACCGAATTCTGTATAATTACACAAACAAAAAAAGCATGATGCGAATGCGTTGAATCAATTGTAAGTCTCGTGAGTATCTTCCTAAAATTATAAGTCAGACTGACGTTATTTTAGAATCAAACAGATTTGAGTACGCATGAGTATGATGGGACCCAGCAGTTCTAGGAGACAGTCCCGAACTAGTCATTTAGGGTGGGAACTAGTTACTTCAATAGCTACGTGACTAGTTATTTTAACACGTGCATGACCCTTTTTGACTACAATTACACATAACTAGTACGGGTGCTAATTGGTCTCAAATAGTCAGCTAAAAAGACATATCATAAGCAGTTCAATAAACGATAGCTTGTAAACAAACCTTTCTTCGACAACTCTCCAATGGACTGCTTCTGGTGTGTAAAATAACAACTTTCTAAAGTGCTGTACAAAATAAACGTTTAAAGTGACTTCACTATAGGTTACTAAGAGACACTAAAGTGACTACTGACTTCATGCTAAATTACATGGGATATCAGTATATTTAAGAAAAATTAAAAATTAACTGTATGAGAATTATATCAACACAATTTGTAAAAAAACAGTTTGAACGAATTACTCACAAAACGTTTAAAGTTTCTACACTCCAGATTACTTAGAGACACTTAAGTGACAATTGTCTTCACGCTAGATTACCTGGGCTGTATAAAGTAACCAATGCTCTTCTCTCTGCACTCAAAAGAGCACATACGTGTCAAATGACTAAAATGTATAAATTGGAGTCAGCCAAGTGATAAAACATTTGTGACGATTGCTGTCTATAAGGGATACATTGACTACTTGCTGAACTGCTGGGCGACGTCGGATTCATATTTAATGCTACGCATACTTATAAATCAATGTTATCACAGTAGTTTAATTTCAATTATAATTTCATAAGTGCGTATGAATAGCAAAAAAGTGATTCATTGCCGATCTGTGGTTCATATTCTAATGATTTGCTAGAATATGAGCGCCAAATAATCGTAAGTGACATTTTACAAAAAAAAAAAAAATAGTGCTATATTCGGCCCACCATCATTATGTAGTTTTAGCCTTATCGTCCGAACTGTACAGATAGAGTGATTAATTTATTAAAACTTTAATTTCTTAAAACTTTAAGAAATTAACTGAACATCGAATGCGGTACTTTTAAATTTGTGTATATATGTTTAAAAAAAAATGTCAGATTAAAACTTGGATGTTGTGGGAATGGCGATACGTCACAGTACACGCTACTACCAAATGACTGAGGAGGGGAGACGTATTATCGATGATAGATTTACAGAATTTATAAATGACGAGAAGGGTGACAATGATTGAAGGTATAGACGACCTAACACATACCAGCCAAACCATGACGTTGATGAGTCGGATGCCGAAACTGAACCGCAGGTGGAAATCTATGAGGAGCTAGATAAATACGACGAAGATGAATTAGTAACTGCTCCAACTACTACCTAAACTTCTGGCAGTTATTTTATATCTAAAAATGGAACGAAATGGAGCAAAGTTGCACCATCGAATACCCTCATTTGGACCCATAACGTGATCGAATATATAAGAAGGAAATCAGGGCCAGTGAAAGACACATATGAACCCTATAGCATATTCCTCATGCTCATCACCGACGTTATAGTGTATAGGATGATACAGGAAACCAATCGAGGAGGAAAACCAGGAAAGTAACAACTGTATGGAATTCTACAAATTCTAAGAAGAAAAAGGAATGGAAAACAATTACTCTCAAAGAGCTTGATGCATTGTTGGCCATCGATTTGTATGCTGGGGTGTCTAAATCAAATTATAAGAAAGTGATTAATCGCGATGGGTGCGATTAATCAACAATAACACTGCTGCTATTTACGATGTTTGGCAAATGTTGAAGACAAATTTGGCGACAGCTTACATCCCGACCGATTAGGCGACCATGAACGAGTAATTATTCGCATATAGATGCCGCCTGCACACACAATGGCTATGGGATTTTAAATCATTTTATCCCCTCAAAGGAATGATTTACTTTGGGAAGTTGACCGGTCAAGAGCGTGAGATAAATCAAGGGCAGAAGGTTGCATATGAATTAGTGGAAAGATATGTGAATATAGGCCGCAGAATTTACGCTGAAAATGTCTTATTCACGTTGGATGTGGCGCGTACATGGATGAGGCAGAAAACAGCATTTGTTGGAACAATACACTCAAGTAAAACATTTCTTCCACGTCAGTTCCTGAAAAGTCCTGCGCGTACAGTTTGCTTCTACGATGGCGATTTATCACTGTGCTCATTTGTTCCGAAGAACAATAAAGCGGTAATTTTGCTGTCTACAATGCACTATACTTGCGATGTAGACATAACTGAAAAAAAAAAGAAGTACATGGATATTCTGGATTAAAATGCCAAAAACTCCGTCATGGCTACAATGAATCAAATGCTTGACACGTATTCTTACAAACGATCAACAAACAGCTGCCACTTGTAGTATCTTACAATATGGTAGATTTTGCTGTATTAGCTGCTTTTATCGTATATAATAAAATTAAGCCAGTAAAAAACTATAAGTGACGTTTACTTTTGCAATTGCTCACGACACAACTAACACTGCTTAATATTAAAGAACGATCCAACAATGGACGTATAATGAGCTATCCCAGGATTCGAAGCGCTATGGAAGCATTCAATGTAAAGCATTCAATGTGTAATAAACAACTTTTTTTTTTGCTTCGAAAATTTCGAATTTTGTGCCAACAAAGCATCATATGTGGGAACTATTGCTTTAGTTCTTTAATTTGAAAAAAAAAAATGCCACTAAGGCACAGCGATTGCTCTCCAAAGCTTATGGTGAATGTGTTCCATCGGTTTCAACGTGCGAGCAATGTTTTGAACGGTTCAGAAATGTTGATTTTGACACGGAAACAAAGATCGCCCAGGTTTGGGAACCAAGAATTGGAGACTAAGGTAATTCATTGTATTTGGTGGGAGTAAAAGGGTCCTATCTATTTATCATTCCGATATGTTACAAATGAAATGACAAACAATATTGAAGCTAGGTTGTCAATATTGGAGAAATTTTTTGGTTAGATGTTAAAAAGTTTCTTGTATAAAGCAAAATTAAAATTTTTGAGCAACTTCAAATAGTGTATAAACGTAAAGAAACTATGTACCCTAGACAACAACTAGATAGGTAAATGAGAGCCAAAAACCTAAGTCTGTTGTCAAAAACCCAATTCAATAATTTTGTTATTGTATCACCCGTATGTGTGAATAGAGAGTAATTTTATCCTCTCTCCTTCCATTCTATGCGTTTATTCTATGCTATGTACTAAGTTTAAACAAAATTTGGAAAGGTTAATGTCCGATGCCTTGTCGAAATATTATTATTATTATTATTTTTATAGATTTAATATTTATAATTAAAATCAATCCAAAATTAGGAATTTATTTCTAATCCAGAAATTTTCCAACTGACTATAATTACGATCTACATGCTATCTTTAGACTTAAACATAGTACTCATATACTTAATAAATTTGAAATATTTTAAATAAAATATTATGGGAACAATGCCAACAAGCAGGCATTATTATTATTGTATTCCCACCAAATTAAGCTCAACCATTTCCATGCATCAACAAAAATTCCCCCAAAAAAAAAACTTTGTACTATGAAAGTTTTCTATAACTAAATATAAGTTACGACATCTTTATTTTAATGTAAGTACAGTGGTGGGGGAAAAAGTCATAACAAAAACTTTTCCATAAATTTTGTACTCTTCCCCAAATACAAAGTTTCTTTAAACAGCTTAATTTCTAGTTAGTTTCCTTCAACAACAACAAGAAGAAAAAAAATGGAAGCAAATCAAAAAAATAATATGAAAGAAAGGACTTGGCTGACTGACGGACTTACTGACTGAAACATATATATATGTATGTATAACTGACAATGACAATGACAACAATGGCTGAAACAAAAACTACAAAACTAAATTTGTTTTTCTTAAGAAACAAAAAAAAAATAAATAAAAATAAAGAAAACGACCATGTCATATGAGTCTAAAGAAATGTATTGTTTTAATTTTTGTCATTTCTTTGCTCATTATATATTTTCTTGTTGTCTCTTCATCAGTTTCATTTCCTTACAAGTTTAAGTTTAATAACACTTAAGTTAAGACTTTATCTCCATGACAGTTGTATAACTAACCCTTTTTTTGTTGTTGTTTTTTGTTGTATCTTGTAAAAAGGTTTTCCTTATTCTTTTTGGTAGTATGTTGTGTTCTATTGTATTGTTTTGTTATACCCTTCAACATGATTGGCAAGGCTAAATATAAGTTTGTCATACTATTTGTAATTTTCACATTTTACATTTGCTACTCCATTAAGTATATATATTCTGGATCGTTATAGATAACGGAGTCGATATAGCCATCGATAGACCCCAAGTAACTTACATACTTGATTCATACAACAATATATCCGCCGTAGTCCCGGTTCAGTTGCCTTGTAAAATCGACAAAATCGGCCCACAAATGGCTAGGATATTTGTAAAGACCGCGACTACATCGATTTTTTTTTTATATTTTTTATCTGTATCTGGATTAGAAAATCATTAACTTAGACAATATTTAAATATAATGATAGATATTTCCAAAGCCATATATAACGTCATAGTAATTCGGACCTACAAGTGGTAAGAATCGGGATAAATATTTTTTAACACAAGTTTTTTTCACCCAAAAAAATTGTTTTACCATAACCCTCTGTAACTCAACATCATCAAACTATACATTTTCAATGAATGAATAGATGTAAGAATATAAACAAAATACATATTTACTAAAATTTAAACATATTTATTAGAAAGGAACAATTTCATAAAAAGAGAGCTTAGCTTTTAGGCAACACCAAGCTAAAACGATAAAAGCAAAAGTTTCGCTAACTTCCAAGCGAAAATTTGTCGATGACATAATGGCCTTGACCGATATCATTTTATATTTGCATAATCTTTTAGAGAGCAACCACGAGTTAGACATTGTAAGGTCCGAGTATGGATAAAACATGCGCTACGTTTACTCCTCAGTTTTAACATGTAGGTGTCCATTATGCTCTCGAGGGATTGTTATGTATTTTGAACTTTTTCTGTCATATCTGTCCTTCAATACAACCGTACACACGTCTATGATGCCAACACTAGCTACATACTGTTCAGAATATCCTCGATTTTTTTAAGAGTTCCTTTTCAGATGAAGATTTTAAATTTTAAATTCTATTTCTTCTGATAGTACCTAGCCCAAAAATTCCTCCATTAGCTAGGAATTCTAAAAGACAAACAGATATACAATAGTTGTCGAAGTAGAGGAATCATACGCGAAGTCGCACTATGACGTTGCAAGACGCTTCAAAATGAACTTCTTCAGATCTGACAATATTTTCTTAATCAGTTTCTATCTTCCTCTTATAAGCAAATCCGGAAAGACCACTCAAAACATATAATGTATAGACCTACTTATGAGGTTTCTTGGGTTTACATCTCTTCAGCTAATTTCGCGCTATCGTGAAGCATATTTGCTCATCTTCATTTAGTAGTATCTCTAGCGGAACTTTGGTATATGCTTCGTTTAAAGCTTCAACACCTGGACGAATTTTAAAGATTCTGTCAGCATCAGTATAGGTTCTTGGGGGACACTTGTGTTGTCATAGAAGCGCAGATACTGTCTAATCTATTAAAATTTATTGGCAGGCATAGATTGTTGCGAAGTACCAAGAACGGAATTCCAATGGTTGGATACTATAAGCAGTTGTATCCGTGAAATACTGTTATAGTTTTGTCAAAGTAGGGGAATCATACGTGAAGTCGCAGTACGACGTTGGAAGACGCTTCTAAATGTAGCTTTTCAGCTCTGACAATATTTACTTAACCAGTTTCTATCTGCGTCTTATATGCAAATCCGGAAAGACCATTCAAACAATATAACTTATAGCCCCACTTATGAGGTTTCATGGGCTTATATCTCTTCAGCTTATTTCGCGCTTTCGTGGAACATATTTGCTCATCTACGCATAGTCGTATTTCTAGCGGAAACTGGGCGCATGCTTCGTTTAAAGCTTCAACAGCTAAACGAATTTTGGAGTTTCTATCAGCATCAGGATAGGTTCATGGAGGACACTTGCTGTTGTCACTGAAGTGCAGATACTGTCTAATCTTTTCCAGTTTATTGGCAAGCATGGTTTGCTGCGGAGTACCAAGGTCGGAATTCCAATGGATGGATACTCTAAGCAGTGTAATAGTGTTGTCAGAGTAGCGGAATCATACGTGAAGTCGCACTACGATGTTGGAAGATGCTTCTAAATGTAGCTCTTCAGCTCTAACAATATTTTATTAACCAGTTTTTATCTGCGTCTTATAAGCAAATCCGGAAAGACCACACAAAGCTTATAATTTATAGCCCACGTCTCTTTTCATCTCCTTAGCTTATTTCACGCTATCGTGAAGCATATTTGCTCATCTATGCGTAGTCGTATTTCTAGCGGAGTTTTGGCGTATGCTTGGTTTAAAGCTTCAGCAACTGGATGAATTTTGAAGATACTATCAGCATCAGAATTGGTTCCTAGAGTACATTTGCTGTTGTCATTGAAGTGCAGATACTGTCTAATCTTTTCAAGTTTATTCGCAGGCATGGTTTGTTGAATTACTGGAGTACCAGGAACAAAGTTCCAATCATTGTATACTATATAATCAGTATAAGCAGTTGTATCAGTGAAATATTGTACATTTCCAATTCTGATACATTCATGGGCAGCCACTCTCCAAGCAGCTCACTTGTGTTCATTCAAAACTGATTCCATTTTGATAATTGAAGGTATTGTTGGGATCTTTCTGTACCAAATCGAAATTTGTCTCTTCAGATATATTCTTCATCAGTTCCTTTGGAAATAGGTAAAGAAAGAACTGTATAGGAGTTTCCAGAACTGAGATTTTAGAACTCAGTAACTCATTGCCGCTGAATGCCAGCTGCTGCGCATCGAGTTAAAGATTCCTCTTTTTCCACTGGACCTGTCGAATTTGGAAGATTTTCACTGAATGGTGTTGATTCTTCGTCTATAAAAGAAATAAGATCGTCTTCAAAGTTGTTCAGTATCAAGAAATCAATATCATCTTCCAAGGACTCTTCAATAAATTCCCTGAGATGAAGATCAAACTCTCCATCAGCCAAACTGTCATCATGAAAGTTAATACCATATTCACCTTCTTCTTGAGCTTAAATTAAGCAAGCTATCACCTCTTCACTAAACTCGTTTTTCAACCGACTAATGTGATCAGAGGATGTGAGAACAGAGTGTATATAACAACCTACATTAAATGCTAGGTCGCAGTAATTTTTACTATAGCAATATACATTACCAGTATGTTGCCTATAGTATACTAAATGTTAGAGAGGGATAAAAGTATTTTTCAATATATTTTTTTCCACTATTTATCCAAAAAATATTTTCAGCTTTTATCTTAAGTTATACTTTGTTGAAGCGTATATAAGATTCGGCAAAGCCGAGTACAGCTCTCTTACTTGTTTTCTTTTATACTGTTTATAAACTTAAATGATAATCCTGCCTTATTTTGTTTTTATACAAGTTCTTCTTTTTTGGGAAAAACTAAGTATGTACAATGAAACTTATACCCAAAATGAAGAAAGAATGACAAAAAGGATTTTCTTTAAAATAACAAACAAAAATTTTAAAATTAAAACAATAGAGTATGACAGACCGAGACTGGTAAAAACAAAACAAATATTTTCGGGGCTTAAATAAAAATTAAAGAAAAAGAAAACAGGATATTGGTAAAATTTTAAAAAATCCTTTAAGGCTTAGAAGTTTAACATCAATAAATAAAATAAATATATGGTAATTAAAACAGGGAATGATAATATGGCCTTCCCTATAGCAAGGATATATGTTTCAATTGGTCCAACTGCTTGCAAACTAACTACATAAACAAACAAACTAAAGAATTTGAATGCATCCTTTAAACACTTAAGATTTAAGTTAACAAAAAACAACTCTGTAAGATAAACTATTGAAAAAAGAGTTTGAAATGGAAATTGAAAGCAGATGTACGAGAAAACCAAACAAGGAATCTGAAAACAGGCAAATCACGTAGTTTCAACTTGATTTACTGGCAAAACAAAAAAAAAAAAAAAAAAACAAGTAACAAACAAACGTATAAACTTAGAAAGAAATTAAAATGAACAAACAAAGAGAAAAACTACACGCACACAGAAAAGCACTAACAAATGACTATTATCAAAACTTAAACAAAAACTACCATAAAAAACTAACAATGGTCAAAAAACTAAGGACTTGGATAAATAGAGAGCAACTAAAGGAAATAAATAAATCTTTAGCTCCTAAAAATGAGCTACAAGAATGAAAGAAAACAATAAAAAATGGCCTATAAATTTAAAGGTGATAACACCCAAAAACAAGCATAAGTTTTGTATTTCGAAGCACAGTGGTTATAACCTGCTAGTTATTTCCCATCAAGTCAATCCAGCTAGGAATTTATTTCAAAGGACAATGTCATAAGATATTCTATTTACCAAAATCATCATTTATGATATTTCAGCAATTATTCTGCAATTAATTAAACCTTTATATCTATAATTCTGTAGCATTAAAAAATATTCTTAAATCATGCACTGGGAGAAATTTGTTTGGTTCGGAAAGTTAGCTTAAAATAAGGTTTTTGGAAACCTTAAGGTTGGATTCCGTTACCGCTAAGCTCACATTACCCATAATTGTAAACACGACATGTTCCAATTAAGTATGGAGTAAAATGTCCGTCAAATGGCTCCCACGACTCTGATGACTGGTCATTACTCTTTTCATAAAATTTTCCAAGACTTTTTCATAGACATGTGGCTGTATCTCAATGATGACGCGTTGGATCTCGGATTCTAGCTCAAGAATTGTTTCTTGTTTATTCAAATAAACCCGAGATTTTACAAAACACCAAAAAACACTAAAGAAAAAAATCGCATGATCTTGGTAGTCACTTTACATCAGAATTTCTTGAGATAATTTGTTCTGAAAATCGTTGCTGCAATAAAACGATTGTTGAATGCGCCGTATTGATGAAACCACATGTCGTCCAGATCCATGCCATCCAGTTGTTGCTCGTTTTTGAAATCACAACATTGGGAATTCAAAACACTGCCTAAATTGAGAATTTCGCTAAAAAAAAAGGTTAAATGCGGAATGACATAGGGAAAACCCTGTTGGTAAATTTGAGTAACTTTCTAATTTAAATCTTTTAAAGATATTCTATTGGTGAACCATACAAAATTGGCAAGTGTTTAAAAATGTTGCATGCCTGAAATGTCATATTTTGAAAAATTCCTTGACTTAAACTCATCTGCAATATTAAATTTCATAGGATTAGGCAGTTAGAAATGGCAGATTTATTCCAAAAGCCAAAAAGTTTTTTTTGAATAAAAAACGGCGGCGTTTACTTCAAAAGTGATAATCAACATCCTATCTGCACCATATCTTATTAATATAAATTTCTACCCGTTGACCATTAGATTAGGTTCATAGGCAGTCACTCTTTAAGCAGCTCACATGGATCCATTCAAATCTGGACCCATTATGATACCCAAGGGGTAACCAGCAGGGCATTTATAATACATCCGTTGTCTCCATATTAAACTAACCAGATTCTCAGATGAAGGAGTAGATTCGTCTAATATTCATCATTGATAGCTTGATAGGAATGGGTTTCCGAGGATGTATTCTCTTAATCTTGTCAGAACGATACAGTCTCCTCCACTTCTTCATTATGACAGCTCCTATAGTAGTCGTTGTACAGTGACCTTTAATGAAGGAATCAATTAGCCCTAATTGTTCAAGTTCTCTTAATCTTGTCAGAACGATACAGTCTCCTCCACTTCTTCATTATGACAGCTCCTATAGTAGTCGTTGTACAGTGACCTTTAATGAAGGAATCAATTAGCCCTAATTGTTCAAGACGAAATTCCATAAGTAGATTCGTTCTGCTGTCATCAGAGTAGACCTCGGTGTAACACAGGAAGGCTCAATGGTCCACCTGTTTTGTGCAGTCTCATATAGTTTTTGCTGTACAGCCATCTGGCATCTAACGAGGGAAATACCTAAAAAAGGGTAGATCGCCTCATAATTCATCATCGCACCGCTTTTTGGCCAATTCATCTGCTATACAATTACCCTGATTTCTATCATGTCCGGGACCCATATAAGCGTTATCCTAGAATGTCTCGCTGTCTCATTAAGGGATATCCATCATTCCTCGGTTAACCTAGATGTCGTAAAGACACCTGCAGCCTTGCTGTCAATAAATATACATATATCACCAGATATTCGTAATACCTCAGCCAATGGGATGCAGGTTTAATGCCAGTAACTTCCACCTGAAGAGCCGTGCAGAAGTTAGGAAGACTAAAGTAGCATTTTATCCCAAAGTTATTGCCCCTTTTTGTCAGTATATACTTACTCTTACGACGTCATCAGGGGGAAAAATCCGCGCAGCCATATTGCCAATTTTACAGGGGTAGATTGCCACATAAGCCTTATTAATGCTGTTCTAAATGTTTATATTCCAGGATAATCATTTATCCAGAATGATGCCAAGGTACTTTACATTATCTCTGATCTCAAGACTGATTCAATTCAGTCTAGGTTTTCTAAAGTCATCAATCTTGTACCTCCTACTGATGAGAACCAACCATATTTTGGGAGTTAACACTAAGTCTACTCGAAACAATTCACTCAGACGATTCCATACAACATACGCGACTGTTTTGATCCTTCATACGCGACTGTTTTGATCCTTCTGCTGTCCATCTTGACCAACATGGTATTCATAGCCATATTCCACAGAAATGCTGATAGTACATCTCCCTGCGGGGTTCCACGATTGGCCACATCGAGTATCTTCCCGACTAATCGGCGTACACATAGATCAATCCCAAGTTCGTCCATCGCAAATAGGATGCCATAGGGCCTGACATTGTTAAAAGCTCCTTCAATATCGAGGAAGGCAACAAGTGACTACTCCTTATATGATAGCGATTCTTCAATGGAGCCAACTAACTAATGAAGAGCTGTTTCCACAATTCTGCCCTTGGTGTAGGCATTTTGGACTTAAAGATGAGTATCGTCGGAATGGTCATTCTCAGGTATACGTCAATCACCCTTTCTAGGGTTTTCAGCAGAAAGGATGCAAGACTAATTGTTCTGTAATCCTTTGGTTTAGTATGAGTCGCCTTACCCCCTTTTGGAATGAAGACTTCACTACACCTCGTCCACCATATATGAATATAGGTCCATTTGATACACGCTTTGTATATATAAGTGAACCATGGTACAACTATTTTTTCATTCTTCTGAAGATTAGCTGGAAAGATGACATCCGGTCAAGGGGATTTAAACGGGTCGAGGCTTTTGATTGCCCACTGGATTCTTTCCCTGTTCACCGGAACAGAGTTAGCACATGAAGCAACAGAATCAACAGCCCCATTAACAGTTTCATCGCCAACTAGGAGACAGCCAGGGAAATAAATGTCAAATACTTAGGACCTCAAGTGTCTCTTTACTGTTCAGAGTCCATATACCACAGGGTTTCTGAATATAGCTTGGTACAACAGGAGAGATTGATAGTATTTTACGTAATTGGTTTGTCTCAGAGATCCTTCCACACCACTATAGAAGTCCCTCCAGGCTTTCCTTTTTGCGTTCCTAGTAAACCATTCCGTTGACCAATCCTAACTGTCTCTTATTCATGTCATGAAGACTTTTTATCAGATTTGATCGTTTGTGTATTACTATTTGTAAGTTATAATAAAACTCATATCAAACACTTACTGTTTTCAATCTATCCTGACGATAATCTGTGCTGTAGCAATAAGTACTTGCACTACCTTCGATGGGCAGAAGATGTGCAATATCCAATATAATTTCCATTGATGCAGTTAAGGTTGTACTCATCGCCCTCGAAATACTGAGTAATGCCATCCATTTCGGGCAATATTCACCTGCTCCAACACTGCCACATATAGTGAACTAGCTTAGCTCTGAGCTCTCATTTACAACCAATGACAGAAACTCATTGGTTCTTGTTCTCCAAATTTAGTAAAATTCTCATATTAGTAGTGAGAAATGTTTGGGTCACTGTGTGATTAAAGCACAAACTATAGTCGTTTTTTTATGAAGATAAAAGCTTCAGTGAACTGTAAAGAGTGATGTAGACTGGATCCCAAAATTGTCCAGTTAACTTCATTAAGATATTTCCTACAATGGTTATACCTGTAATCTAATTGTGGAATAACACTTCGTTGTGGAGTTGCTCTTGTTACTTTAGCATAAATAGTTGGGCCCGTGTATTCCGATATGATATAGACTAAAGCGAAAGAATTTTACAGCATTAACGAGTGAATTTAAACTGTGGTTTAGTGAAGTGCAGTATTGTGCAGTCCTTTAATGAATACTGAAATAAATATGTGCATACAAAAGCGGTAATTGCTGAGCTGAAAACGCTTAGTACGATGAATGATTCACTTCGTTCAGTTGAGTGAATAGTTCAATTGAACTAGGTCATTCGTGAGTTCATGAACTAAAGTTGTAACTATACAGCTTTAGTGACGTGATATTTAAAAAGAGCACATATCACTTAACATATCCACGTTTAAGGTTGTTTGTGTGACATATCACAGAATGACTAAGATATGTATATTTAGAACCTCCGATTTTGCAATAACTATGAAAATACAAACCTTTTAGAAGATATTTTAACTACCATTCTAAATTTTCAAATTTGTGAGGACACTTAGTGAACAAAAACTCCAATACGCAGTACTGTGGTAATGGAAAAGGCTCAAGTTAAACATTTCTTAATTTTTGAACTCCTGGAATATTAGTCTGGTAAAATGAATCACTTTTGACAAATTATATTGCTGTGAATTCTAGGTTTTTCCTTCAAACACATTTTTTTAAAGGTTTTAGTGTCAACACAACATTATTAGTTGCACTGTGCAATGAAAAACAAAAGGGATAACGAATGTTTTTCCAGTTTTGTTTTGAAAAGCTTTTAAGTTATAGCTAAATACAAACAAACATACACTTATATATGTATTTATGTATGTTTTCATATACAAATATCTAAAGATTTGTATGCATGTACTTGTATGTTTGTGTTTGTTATGAATATGTTTTTATATGCATTTTTTTCCCCTCTTTTATACCCGTATTTATAGCATTGAAAGGCTTTAAATGTTTTATGACTTTGTGAAAGAAGGGTGATTTTAGTTTTCAGACATTATTTTCCCTTTTTTTTTTTTTGCTTTATGTTTGGCAATGAAGAAGACAACAAATTGTTATAACCACTTGTACAAGTATTTTGGGTATATTTATTAGGGTTACAGTTTTCAACTTCACTGCATTCGCACTTTAGCCCACTTAATATTTAGCCATGCCAACCTCTTGGTCATATTCACACATGGCCACTTGTTTAGTGTTTCACTGGTAATATATGCGCTATCCTAAGAACATATACATGCATACATGAACTTACGCATTTACTGACTTAGAAATATAAACGTACATATATTTGTACATTAAGGTGGCCCTTATTTTACACTTTTTAGATTATCGATGGTCTTAAGGTCTAAAATGTGTCAGTATCATTCACAAACTTTTAACTTGATACCAACCAAATCATAAAAATACACGCTCAAATCCAAAATTTTATATTTTCAACTTGTCCCAGGCTGCAATGCTAGACCACTACGCTATAAATTATTAAAAATATAAAATACTTGAAATTTGTTTGTTAATTACAATTTCTGTATTCTATTGGACCGTAACTATAAACAGTTAATATATTTTCTTGTTTGAAATACATTAACCCAGGATAATCTAAGTCAAAACTATAGTTTCCAAAGCCATTTCGCACATCAATTAGACCATTAATAATGTTGTACTATGAAAAGCGAACTCGTGTCATTCCGATGCGTAGAACTGAATATCGTGGAAATTGAACAATTGCATAATGAGTTGCACCCTAATATATACCCATCAATTGGCTTTTATTTTATGGTTGCATATTTATGGTTGTTAGTAAAAGTTGGTTAAAAAAGGAATAAATACTCAATGAAAGAAACAAGCAAACAAACCATAAACTGCAGAAATAGAAAAATGAAAAGAAACAATGCTTATCAATTGAATTGAATTGATTAGTTGAAAGAACTTATATGGCACTTTTTATCACTGACCCATAAAAGTTTGAAACTTTTTCAAGTGGTGGAATAACTTCATTTTCTTAAAGAGGTAGCAACATGAAAATGAAACCAGGTAATAAACTGGCATTTAATTTACGGTAATTAAAATGTAATGAAATACACGGCTTGACATATTTAACATGAAATTAAGTAAATATATTGCCGAAATTATTTCATGTTACATTTGTTATTATTACTACTGAATTCTTGACGATATGAGACACTAACAACTGATATTTTATTTCATTCTACAGGATATTCAAGACTCCTGACATAAATTTCAAAATAATTAAATTAAGTTAATTTACATAATTAAAACAGTTTTATTTTGGAGTATAAAACACATTAACTTATTATTCGTAGTTTCTTATTCCATTAATTGGTTTTATTTTATTAGGTAATTTCCGTACAAGCGTTTTATAGCTCTTAATTTATATATGGAAAAGGGACACTAACAAACATGCAATAACTCTTATTAATATCCTTAAATTATATTGTATTTGAAAATTTAACTTAATAAAATAATTACAATTTAAAAGTTTTTTACAACTTTCTTCATTCCCATTTTAATTAAATAAAGTTTAAACTTAAATTCATGAAGTAGCCTGAGCAGTTGTACATGTCCTTAACATAATATGTTTAAAAATATGGCCAAAATTACTAAAGAATTTTATACAATTCCTTTTGACTACTAGCAAAGCAGCGTTTAACTATCCCTTTTTAATAAAAAACAAAATTTAAGTGACAATTTTTCTTTACTATAATAATTGTATGTTTAGACCTTTTTCAACCTTTATCTAATAAATATTAGAAAATTCAAAGAAAACGAAAACTTGTTTAGAACTGTTTAAAATTCTAAAAATTCCTTGCAAAGAATTTTACTTAACAATGTTATTTATATAAAAAAACGAGAAAATTTACACATACATATTTTACTGATACAACATTTTTAAGGGTTACGAAAAGCTAGTTATTTTTTTTATTTAAACGAAATAAATTCTTGGTCTTTATGGACATATATGGAGAAAATATAAACAAAAGTGGGCTATTTAAAAAGTTCTTTCATATGGAAAAATATATCACTGACAAGAATTTTAATTTTTTTTTTTTTTTTTTGTCAAATATAAAAGGTTGTGTACTCTAATCAGAGTCAGGAGCTTGCTATAGACAGGTATGAGAGTTTTCTCTAGCCAGCGATGATAGTATTCCCTAGAAAGAGATGATAACATTATCTAGACAAAGAGGGCAGTATACTCCAGTAAGAGGCGAAAGCCTATTCCAGACAGAGACTGTCGTCTACTACTCTGCGAAGATACGACTGGTCTGCTATAGATAAATTCGACTTATCTACTTCAGATACAGCCGGCAGTCTATTCTAGACAGAATCGACTAGTCTAATCTAAACAAAGTCGACACGTCTACTCTAGATAGCATTGAGTCGTCTACTCTAGACAGATACTACTCACCTAGTCTAGACATACTCGACTCGTATACTCAAAGAGGCGAAAGCCTATTCCAGGCAGACACGACAATCTACTCTACGAAGAGACGACTGGTCTGCTATAAATATATTCCACTTATCTACTTCAGATACAGCCAGCAGTCTATTCTTGCCAGAGTCGACGCATCTACTCTAAATAAAGTCCACTCGTCTACTCTAGGCAACCTTAACTCATTTACTCTAGACACCCTCGACTCCTCTACTCTAGGCAGACCCGTCTACTTCACGATATTATAAATGATTCGAAGTTCTCTCGAAAATGAATCTCTTTTTTGTAAGCTTTCATCGATATAGAAATCGATATAATGTCGAGAATGTGGATATTTTCCTATGTAGAGTACAGAGCGAAATCGAGTCGAAAAGTAGTTAATATTTTGACTCTAATTTGTATCGCTATTTAACTTAACTCCAACTCGTCTAATTCTAAACAAAGTCGACTTGTCTACTCTAGATAGATACTACTCATCTACTTTCGACATACACGGCTCGTATACTCTAGGCAGATGGCAGTCTATTCTTGCCAGAGGCGACTCGTCTACTCTAAACATAGTGGACTCGTCTACTCTAACCAAAGTCGACTCGTCTACTCTAGACAGATTTGACCTATGTACTCTAGACAACCTCGACTCGCCTACTCTAGACAGATTCTGCTCATCTACTTTAGACAGACTCGTCTACTCCACAGTATAACAAATGGTTCAAAGTTATCTCGAAAATGAATCGATTTTTTGTAAGCTTTCATCGATATAGAATCCGATATAATGTTGAGAATGTGGATGTTTTTCTATGTATAGCGCAGAGCTATATCGAGTCGAATAGCAATTATCGCTATTTAAATTAACTCCAACTCGTCTAGTCTAAACAAAGTCGACTCGTCTACTCTAGACAGATACTACCCACCTACTCTAGAGATACACGGCTCGAATACTCTAGGCAGTATATTCTTGTCAGAGGCGACTCGTCTACTCTAAACAAAGTCGATTCGTCTACTGTAGACAGCCTTGACTCGTCTTCTCTATACAGCCTTTGCTTATTTACTCCAGACAACCTCGACTCGCCTACTTTAGCCAGATTCTACTCATCTACTCTAGACAGACTCGTCTACGCCACAGTATAACAAATGACTCCGATATAATGTCGAGAATGTGGATGTTTTTCTATGTAAAGCTCAGAGCGATATCGAGTCGAAAAGTAGTTATTATTTTTAGCTCTAATTTTTGTCGCTTTTTAACTTAACACTAACTCGTCTACTCTAAACAAAGTCTATTCGTCTACACTAGACAGCCTTGACTCATTTACTCTGGACACTCTTGACTCACCTACTCTCGACAGATTCTTCTAATCTACTATAGACAAATTCTACTCATCTACTCGAGACAGACTCAACTCGTCTTCTCCAGTATGACAAATGATTAGAAAATATCTTGAAACTGAATCGCATTTTTGTAGAATTTCATCGATATAGAATTCGATATAATGTCAAGTATGTAGGTGTTTTCCTAGGCACAGTATAGAGCGATATTGCATATTATTTTGACTCCAATTTGTATCGCCATTAAACTTAAAACTAACTCGTCTACTTTATATAAAGACGACTCGTCTACTATATTGAGTGACTCATTTACTCTAGACACCCTCGACTCGCTAACTCTAGACAGATTCAACTCAACTACTCTAGACAGACTTGTCTACTTAACAGTGCGACAAATGGTTTGAAATTCTCTCGAAAATTTCATTGGTGTAGTATTCGATATAATGCCGAGAATGTGGATGTTTTTCCATGTAAAGCGCAGGGCTATGAGTCGAAAAGCAATTATTAGTTTGACTCCAATTTGTATCACTATTTAAATTAGTTTCAACTCTTCTACTCTAGACAGCCTTGACTCATTTACTCTAGACACCCTCGACTTTACTATTCTAGACAGCTTCTACTTATCTACTTTAGGCAGACTCGACTCATATGACAAATGTAGACAAAGTCGACTCGTCTACTCTTAACACTCTTGACTAAGTAGTCTACTTCTCTTTACTCTTTGAGTCTCCTTTCCTCAGTTTGCAGCAACGTATTTATTTCACTTATAAATTTCGAAATTAAAAGTCACGTTCCTTTTAAGCCTACCATGAGATCCATTATGTTTTCCGGAGTAATTGTCGGTCCTATCTCTGCCTCAACAAGAGATCTACTATTCTCGAATCTAGTATATTTAAAAACAACATGCTCTGCGTTTTCGGTCTCCATGCATGTTGTACAATTCGGTGAATCATAATGGCCACATTTAAATAGATAGCCTCTATATCTACCATGCACTGTCAAGAACTGGCTGATATGGTATTTAGTTACCCCATGTTTTCACTTAATCCATTTCCTGTACTTTAATCGACCTTGTTCTTCTATCTCCTTTGTCATGTGATAAAAATTTTGTTACGCTCCACAATCTTTCTTTCTCGCCTGCTCTCATCAATGTTTGTTTACTCTATAAAGCTCGTCAGTTACTAGGTCCAGTGAGATGATTCCGGCAATTACACATATTGCCTCCAATGTTACACACTCATAGACAGGTTTGCCGAAATAGAGACATTACATTTTTGAGAGATGTGCTTCTAATTGATTTTGCCTATATATGTGCACCATATAGTAATGTAGACATCCTTACTCTAAATAGGAGGATAAAAGAGAAACGATGTTTATATTACCATATGGTGCAACTATATGACCAGAATCAATTAAGCACAGCTCAAAACAATTGTATGTCTCTATTTCGGCAGAGCTGTCTTCAAGTATGTAGTCTACTTTAGACAGGGTCGTCACATCTACTCCATACAGAGTCTACTGGTCTACTCCATACAGAGTCTACTGGTCTAGTCTAGACATCAACGTTTATGTTTGTACAGGATCGATTATCAATTCAATATAGAGTCTAGAATCAACTCAACATTAACTCGAGTATCAACTTCTTGCCCTAACCCCATATCAACAACTTTTATCTACAACTTCTTACCCATCTTCCTTTAAACAAATGACGGAGGGGAGCCGGAAATAAAAAAGTGACCACACAACTAATATAAAAAACGAAAACGAACAGCAAGAGTTTGACAAACAGGACATAATATTTATGGTTAAATATGACCAAAATTTAACAACAACTACAACAAGACACTTAAAAATAACGATATAACATGTTAACTATGGTTGTATTTAGGAAATTTGTTCTCACACACACACACATGCATGCATATGTATATACACACATAAATCTTTATAGAAATAAAAACATTGTCAAGACACTTCTTCAACAAAGAGTGTGATTTTGAGGACAAGTGCGGTTGTATATATTGGTAAATATGTTCAAATACTAAAAAAAAAAAACAGCAGCAAAGGAGCTGATGTGTAAGAGTACAAAATAACTACTTGTACTGCCGTATAGACAAGAAAATTATGACCAAACATTTACCACAATTTACAAAACAAAAACATGACATAAACTAACATTAAGACAACAACAACAACTGAAATAACAAGCAGCAACAATGAGAACTCTATAAACACAGTTTTTGTAGTAGGAAAATAGTAAATATAAATATATTTAAACAATACAACTAAAAGTTAACATTGTATTTGTCTTCTTTTTAACATGCAGGTCTACATGGTGAGCAGGGTAACATGTTTTATGTCGTACAATTGGGAGTGTGTAGATAGGAATCATACAATTTGTTTAGTGGGGAAAAAATAATGTACCGATTTCAACCTATTTCAATAGGCTTCGTGCTTGTCCAGACAAAAGTGGATTTGCCAAATTTTGTTAATAGGTAACAAAAATGCATCGTGTATATTGTGCTAAATGTTTAAATAAATTGCCATACAGACGGAGAGATGGACGGACTGACTTCGATAAATCGTGTCGCAAAGGAACTGCAAATCTACACAGAGAGAATTTTGACTCAATTTGTATATTAAACCATTATGCCATACTTTATCAGACGCTTGAGAAAAGTATGAAAAAAATGTATATCAAACCTAAAAACTACCCCTGGGGCACATACGCCTGTTACAAGGAATCCCTGTGATGTAGAACAAATTATTGATAAAATATAGAAAAACTCAGTCACAATCTGTTTAATTTTTTATTTTTTTTGTTAAGTTATGTGAAACAAAGCATTAATATCTAGTTTATTATACATTGTTTTGTGAATTAAGGTATAAAACAGTAGAATACGTTTAAATATTTGTTTTTTTTTGTTTTATTTTACAAATGGCAAATCTGCCCCATCCCTTTGGCGTATTTACCCCATGGGTGGGGTAGTTTCTCCGTTTTCGGTCAGTCTAGAAATGTTCTATATTTAGAGCCACCATTAAAGCTAAACTGGTACTGCATATAAGGCCACGAATAAAACTAAACTGGGACTATATATAGAGCATCGATTAAAGCTAAACTGAGACTATATATAGAGCCACGATTAAAGCTAAATCAATATGTCTGTTATAATCAACATTGGTTACACTGTAGTAAAAACAACTAGTTTTAGCTATTAAGAAAATATAAAATAAAACGACCAGCTAAAATTGTATTGTATAAATGTATAAATATGTATGTAGTACGTATGCACATATATTTATGTATGTATATCTTGACATATAAATTTTATAGATTGTTATAAATGTATGAATGCATGTATGAGTATAAATGAATATACATGAAAATAAATTCATATATACAGTATGTATCTGTGAGTATTTTCAAATAAATTTAGCAACATAAGTATGACAAAAAAACAAGTGTACAATTCTGTGTATAAGTTTATTAAAAAGCAAACAAACTATCCCTCTGCAATAAGAAATTTCTTTGGTTTTTGGTTAGAATTTTAAGAATTTCATTTCAGTAGTTTATTTTTTTTTTTTTTCTTGTTCTAACATAATTTGTAGTTTTTATTTACTTGTATGTGGCACGAATGACTATAAAAAGCCTACAGCACATTAAATACTTAAAATATTTATTGAAACCCAAATAAATTTTAGAAACAACTAAATATTTAGAAGATTCCTTTATACGGTTTGTGGCTAAAAGCTAAAATTTTCTAAATTATGTTTAACCGCAATTTGTTAAAAATATATATATTTTTTTTTAAATCATTATTAAGAAAATAAATAGAAATGTTCTGTTGCGGCTTAATTTTTGGAGACACAATTTAAAGTTGTGTGCAGGACAAAGGAAGGATGCTGTTGTTAAGATAAAGCAATAAATTAAGAGTTAACGGTTAAGGAAGTTTTGGTGATGAAGGAAGAGGAAATTCAGAGAACTTAAGATCCACTTAGTGGAATATAAAGTAAAAGTAATAGTATATCGTAGGAATTAGGTTTATAAAATGTTACAAAAATTCTGAAGAAGGCGGCCGGCCGCATTAACTCAAAACTTAAAACATTGCAACAAAAGTTTTAGAATATCGAAATATAGAATTTTTGTCCTAAGGCATTTTTAGAGAATATAATACTATTGTTATCCGTCGTTATTATGATACTTACTTAGCTAACGTGAATTGTTCGCAAATTAAGGAGCTCATTGTGACCGTTGTAATATCTTTAGATATTTTAACGTATACTATGAAAAGAGAATAAACGCTTTCACTAATCCGAACGACTGTAAGGCTCCAGTGGTCTCCGGGAGAACCAACCAATACTTATAACAAATTTTATCAGATTCTGCTGTATCATATCTCTGAGACAGTGCAGATCATGGTAGAGACCTGTATCATAGAACATTAGTCTACGCTCTCTGAGACAGTGCAGAACATGCTAGAGACCTGTACCAAAGTGAATTAGTATATGCTATTGTAAAGGGTGCAGTCATAAACTATTAAAAAAACACTTTTTAAGAAACCCGGTTTTTTGATTAGAAACAACCAATATATTTCGTCAATTCACAAGGTTTCCTACCATATCATATTGTCATAATGTCTTAATATTACACAATGGTTGAAATATTAGGACATTATGACAATATGACATGATAAGTAACCTTGTTAATTGAATTATATACAAAAAGTCATATTAATCATAATTAAACAAATTTTTATTTTTTAAAAAACAGGCTCTGTACGGTTAATTGTTAGTTTTTACAACACGTTTTAATCAGTGTGAGATTTTCTATAAAAACCTGCTCTACTTTATCTAAACACTTTATATTATTGTTATAACGTGGGTCACACATACTTTCCAACATAAGTATGTTCAATCACACATTTCGCAGTAATCATACACTTAAATCTGTGTGGTTTGGTGGTCACTTTACTAACCACCTTTTCTATAGTCTTTAAGACATAGTTTATTGGCAACTATTTGCATTATGCTAAACAATTATACTTTTTAAAGTCATCGTTTATGTTTCTTTGCAAAACTTTACCGCCAGGGTGCTCTGTTTAGATAAATATATTAATTTGAAAATATTGTGAACCGCAGTTTTTGTAACAGACTTTCACGCATTCAATACAAAAAGCACAAAGTGTTTATTGTTAATCTAATTCAGTGTTGCTTGGTTGGTTGGTTTACGTGGTAGTTCACTGCGTGCGAACAATCAAATAAAGTCGAAGGGACCCCGTTTTGACAAGACCATACCACTCGTTAGATATAATGTCGTTTTCATCGTAATGTATGTAAAATGTATGCAAAACGTCGAGTTTTCTAGACACAATCTGTAGCTGTGAGATATCTCAGTAGGTCATTGCGTTAAGACCCGGCTACCTCACCAAAGTAAGTCAATATATAGTTGCCCATGAATTTATGTTTCTTGACATTCAGGACTGGGCATTCGCAGAGAAGGTGGAAAATCGTTTCCTCTTTTTCCCTGTTCTTACAGCTACGACAATGGTCGTTAAAAGGGAGTCACAGGCGATTTGCATGCTTGCCTAACGTCCAGTGCCCCGTTAATACTGCTAGTAACCCTGACATATCCCTTCTATTCCGGGTTATCAGTTGCATAGTACGTTTTTCATTAAAAGATGGCCACATCAACTTGGCTACTCTACATGTGTCTAAATAACGCCATCTAATCTCAGCCTTTGTAAGAAAGTATCTGAAGACGATGCCTTTGATAGTCCCCAGTGGAATTGCTACTGAGACCGCATTGGAGGTGTCTAAGGCAGATCCCATACTGGATAGTTCATCTGCCTGTTCACTACCGTAGTGGTCTCTGTACGCAGGAACCCAAACAAAGTAATGTTAGATAGACGACCTAGCTTTGACAGAGAATTCTTACATTGCCTAAATAGTGAAGATGAAGTTGTGTAGGCCTTCAGTGAGAGAACTGTCGCCTGACTGTCGACAAAGATACCAATATTCTCACGAGTACTATGACAAGCTACCATGATTGCATAAATTTACACCTGGAAAACACTACACTCATTCGGAAGACGATATGAGATGCCTACCCCAAGTTCATCACAGAAGAAGCAAGAACCAATACCACAGCTTATTTTAGAACCGTCTGTATATAGCCGAATTCAGTGTTAGTGAAAATTATTCGATTTCAAAAAATGTATATGATACGAAAATTTGTATCAAAGTTATTTTTAATGCCTACCGCCACGGTGGTTAGTAAACAAACCACTCCACTTCACAAAAAACCTTGGAATGGGGTGTTTTTTTAAGTTTTGATTCATTTTGTCTTACTTTTTATAATAAAATAACCTTGATTGAAGTAAAAATGCAATTGTTTTGATTCCTACCAAGAGCCAAGAGATTACTGATCCTTTTCATATCCAGATGGTTTAATTAGACCTTCTAAATTCCATATTTTCCAACGCCCATTTGTATATCAAAATCAAAATTGCCACCAAGGGAATCTTAATGTCTCTTTGCGCAAGATATACGTTTAAGGACGATCCGTTAGTTGCACACTCTTCAGCGATTTCATTTCATCTGATGCGCTCATGACCTGAAACCTATTGGCGTATGACTTACATCTATTTTAAATCCCATAAATTTAGTAACTTATATGACATTTTGAAGGGTTCATATCTTTCATTTATACTCGCTTAGTTATTGAGTTTTATAGTGCAAATATTAAAGTTTGCTTTGCTTAGAAATTGTTTTACGCCAACAAAGCATCAAATGCGGAAAGTTTTGATTTACTTCTTTAATTTGATAAAAAAAAGTCCCGTTGAAACACACCGATTGCTCACCAAAGCTTATGGTGAATATTCTTGCATCGGTTTCAATGTGCGCGAGATGGTTCATGCGGTTCAAAAGTGATGATTTTGACAAGGAAGAAACAAATCATCCAGGCCAGCCAAAAAAGTTTGAACACCAAGAATTGAAAGCATTGCTACATGAAGATTATTGTCAAACTCAATAAGAGCTTACAAAATCAGTGGGAGCTACTCGAGCAGCAATTTAAAAATGTTTTCAGGCATTAGGATTCATCCAAAGGCATGGAAATTGGCAACCATACGAATTAAAGCCGAGAGACCTTGAATGACGATTTTGCATGTCCGAAATGACGTCTGAACGCAATAAAAGAAAATCATTTTCGCACCAATTCAATACATGCGATGAAAAATGGAGCCACTGTGATACCCCGAAGTGAAAGAGATGGTAAGTAGAGCCCGACCAACCAACCGGATCGACGCCAAAGCCAAATATCCATGTTGTTATATAATGCTCTGTATTTGGTGGGACCAAAAGGGTTCTATCTATTATGAGCAGCTGAAATCTAGCCGGACCATCACAAAATTTGAAAAAATTAATTTTTAAGTCATGCTTGCAATATTATAACTCGAATTGGTGTTCTCTAAGTTGGAGCAGTAAATGAATATTGTTAAAAATACAGTTCGACCTAATTACATTGGAGTTGAGAGCATTTATTGTCCAAAGGCTGTCCACGTATATATTAGTATATATACTTAGTTGAAGTTTCGAGATTTAATAATAAACAAATGCTTACGGCCTTGAAAACGATGCAAATTTCGAGCTGGGAGTGATAAAAAAGCCAAGCGCATCAGTAATAATTCCCAAACCCATGCTCCCTTCCAACTTTGAGTCGACAGTGTAGATTGAGTTTGTGTCGTCCCGAAATACACAATTTGCGGCTCAATCATCTCTTGTCCGTATTCTAATCCTGAGGGTCCTAGCTAAATTAGTTATAGAACGGGCTATAGTTCGTCCACAAGATCGGCTTGTATATCTTGTGTATGATAGCACTATAGCAAATACGGTCATGCTCAAGTACGTCTGACTCATTGAGCCTGAAGGGAGGTATGTCTAGTAGCATCTCCAGAATGGCATGAGGAGCGAAATTTATGGAAATAGTAATAACAAGACAGATGTGTTTTAATGTCCACAGCTCTCCATAGTTCTAAATAATTTTTATGACTGCAGTGTGCATCCAGAGTAAAATATATTGCTTAAGATCCCATCTTTTCCCACAGGAATTCAATGTGTCTTTTCCGTTTGACCCTTAGCATCTACTAGAGCTTAAAGTTCAATTCCGCCACAGATTTGCTTTTTTTAGCAAAATCATCCTAGTGAAGAAAAATATTTTCAATTAGATGGCTTTGCTAATCGTACAAATTTCCTACATGATAACAGAGCTCTTTCTGCATAAATGGATGACATTTCATTTTAACAGCATGTGCCATCCCTTGGCACAATTTAATTACAGCATGACACACTTCCTGGACGTGTTCACTCTCATTTAGGTAAACAGAATTGGCCCCCGTGTATCCTGTATACTTTATGACTCACTAAAAAAATAACAATTCATATAAAAAGGTCTGTGTTTTCTATTTAACTGAGCACCCTTATATTTCAACGGGAAAAAAATTTTTTTTCAAGTACTTACAGATCTAACTGAAGATGATTTGGGAACAGTTCTTACCCAAAATATTCTTCTATTAAACAGGTGTAATGACAAATAATCTTTAGTGGAATTAATCGAACGCAAACCTACTTCCCATAACTTTTCTACCCGATAAACAACACATTATTTAAGAGCAAATAACAGCTATTAAAAAAGTTATAGGGGGCGGCATATAAAACTCAACAAAAACTCACTTCCTAGCTCCTAGCCTCTGTTTGTCTTTCAACAAACAGGAAACAATAAAAGAACTACAAAATTTTCAAACGAAAAACAAATAAACAACAAACGTCACACTATAAAGCAAACACAAAATAAAACAAAAGAAGTTCATTAAATAATTACAAACACATGTTGCCAGTAAAGTTGCCTCAAAATAAACCCACGTTATATGGGTACAATTTCACATTTTATTATTATTTTCTAGTTTTTTTTTTTTTTTTTGGCCGAAATATAAAATACTACAAAAAAAAAAAAAAAAACGTTTAAAATACAACTAAAACTACTTACACCACTGCTACCCACTATATTTAGTAGAAAATATTTACTAGATACCTTTCTACACAGCTGGAGTTTATGAGCACATTGTTTGGTCATAGGTTTTTTTTGTTAGTTTTATTTTCACTTCTTACTGATTTTATGGCTCAACAGTAGGGAAAATTGTAAAAACATTGAAGGAAACTTGTGCTTAATTTAAATATCCTTGTAAAACTAAATATAGAGCAGAATGTTTAATAGTAAAAGTAGTATGTACTGTGTAAGTGTGCTGCATTGTATAGAGAGTGTTGTAAAAGTAGTTTTAGTAGTAATAGTCGTGGTAGTACAAGTATTGATAGTAATAATTTTGTAGACTTTTTTAATACCAAAACAATTGTGGTCGTAATTTAGTTTTCCATCTTCCACCACTTCATAAAAATCATCGCTAGTGTCCATTAACTACACAAAAATAAGGCAAGTGTTTGTCTTAAATTATTTTTTATACACTGAAAAGCTAATGAAAAAATTTAAAATTTGTAATCAAATGCAACTTTTTGCTTGTAAATACTTGAAATTAAAAATAAATTGAATTTTCCGCAGCTTTTAGGATTTTTTTTTTTCGAAAAATTTAAAAATAAATTCTTTATGAGCAATTATACATACGTATACTTAATATTAATTAAAAGTAGTGAAAAATAAATATTTCATACGCCTTGATGTACATCAAGATTTCCACTGCCGCATAGTGAGGGAAATGTAAAAAAAAAGTGGAAATAAATCTGTAACTTCTAACCGAATACCTCGATTTTGATAAAATTTCCCACAGCTATAGAGGAGGTGCTGGTAAATTTAACTTTTGAATTAAGGCTCATAAAACCAATGGGGGACCGAGCCACAGTGTTCCAAAGTGGGTATATCAAAAATTAAAAATGATGCCAAATTTTTGTTTGCGATCCGATTTGAAAGATTTTAGTATATGAAATCTACTCTACAAAAAACATTGCCTTAGTCATATATTATATGTTATGTTTACGAGCCATTCGCATTTGAAAGTATATTTTTTTTTTAACCTACCTTTGTCTGCTTTTTTGCTAATAACGGATCTGATTATTTCTCGATTGTCTTGAAATATCTTTTTTAAATTAATAACAAATTTATTAATAATAGTAAGAAAAATTATTTAAAAACATTTATTAAGTCAAAAGTTATGTGCATTCAAACTTAAAAATAAAAACAGGCCGTTTTTCGCAAATGTATGACCAGGAATGCCGGGCATCCTTAAACAGGATGGTGAGACATTCATCAGTCGTACTCAAGTGGGTAGACAACTGTATTGCTGATGATGACGGAAACATAGATTTCCTATGTGGAATTCCGTTATCCAAATGAAAACCCACATGCACTATAACCAGAATAATATGGCCCTTACTGAATCGTGGTCGAACAACATATCTTCTTGGCTTGTCACGCGGCCATTATTGGACAGCCCTTTTGGCAACCACGCGATGATAGTTGTCTTGCCCTACAATAACTTTTGCAGAAGTTGTCAAAACGAGGAGGAGAATGAGACCATTTTTCATCTTCTTTGTCACTGTCCGGCATTAGGAGATCTACGCTTACGGTTTCTGGGACACCGTACCATAAATAGTCTTTTTGAGATCTCGAATATGAGGCTTGAGGGCATTAATGCATTTGCCTCTCTCGAGTAACCTAAAAACCTAGAGTAGGTTACTCTAGAGTAATACGAAATTTTTTGGAAATCTCCTTCTCTCTTCCTTGAACATCTTCATCTTAACTTTTCAATCTTCCCCTTCTCTCTTTTCATTTCTATATGCCCTTTTTTCTTTCTAACTATCTATTTTCAGGTAACACATTTCTCGGACCCACGTGAGCTGTTCCTCTATTCTTCAATTTCGCGGCTGCCTAGAAACCTAACATAACCTAAACAAAATTTCACAAAAATAAATTGTATACACAAATAAAGGCGATCGGTCTTTAATTGATCATAGCTCCCATATAAAGCCCTCTCAAAAATCATTCACGAGAAAAAAACATTATTGAAATTTAAGAAGACATTATTTTTTGTTCATTTACTTAGTAAATGGTCGGCCTTCTTTTCAATACCTTATTTATTATTTATAGACATTCTTATTTACAATAACTTATTGATTCACCCAGATAAAATAGTTTTTCCAACCTACTAATACATTATTATTGATTATTGTCTACAAATTGTCTATAACATTAATTTGCAATAGCAAAATTTTTTCTCCTTCAATTTTTAACTAACTTTTGCTAAAACGATTTAATGTTTATTTATTCATTATAAAATATATTTCATTTCATTTAACGTCTAACTGACGTACTTATAGTTGGCGACTTAATAGGTTGGAAAAATAATTGAAGCATTATCAATAGACTGCATTCAGCCATACATGAAAATCGTTAAAATTAAAAGCACAAAAGAAGTGGACAAATGATTTCTAAGGAAAAGACAAAAGGAGCACAAAATGTTAGAAATATGTAGGTATGTTTTCTTTATAAATAACACAGTCAATTTCAATGTATGTATGTAGTTTTTCCCTATAACTAAACCACATTTTTAAGAATTTTTTTTTTTCGTTTTTTGTTTTATATTTCTAACAACATAAGGCTAAAAATACCCGTATACCTATATAAGTTTCTAAGAGCGCAATGTAGCCAGGGCCATTTATTTAAGTCTATGGCCAGCTTTACTGGTCATGTCTTGTGTATGTAGCCATGGTAGTAGTGTCATCATCACCAGGGTCTTAGGCAACAACGTTATTATTATGTCAGTCAGCTACTCAAGGTATTGTGAAGAGGTCATCGTTTCTAGTTATCTGGCCATTTGATATGTCATACCCCCACACCACACACCATCATCATCATCAGTTACTGTCTTAAACTGTATTAGTTTTCAAGGAAATGAAATCGAGGATGTTTTTTCTTTTGCAATTTACTTTCTTCTTATTTGGAAAATTAATATCAAATCACTTAAGAATTTCTATTAAAAATAAATTTAGTTGCACCACAAAGAAGAAATGAGAAATATAACTATTGGAAACATAGTTTCAATTTTACACAATATTTATTTACACCATTATTCTTTGCAGGTAAATCGATTTCTTTTTACAGTCTTTATAAAGAAAATAAAGAAAATTGAGAAATATGTGAAGGTTTCGAAATATTTACTTTGTTTTAAATAAAATTTAAGAGAAATACAAAAACAACGAAAAACAGTATTGAACTTAGTTGTTTTAATTTTATGGAAAATTTATAATTTAAAGGCCTTATCTATAATCAATTATTAAATTCACAAAAGCTTTATGAAACTAATTTTGTATGGAAATTTTGTTTCACAAAACCCTTGATAAATATAAAATTTGTATGTATTTTGTAAAGTTTAATATTAAAAACACAATTTAAAATGCTTTATTTAGCTTTCAAGTTTAAATCAGCCATCATTAGTGTATTTTTATAAATTTCTGCCTAATTTAAAATTAAAATAAAAAGAAACAGCAACAACAGCATAACAGAGAAAAGTAATTATTGATTTTACAAAAAACAAAACAAAAAAAGTTAAAATGCCAACGTTTCCTTGTCATTATACTTTCTTTTTAACTTTGTTATTTTCAATCCGCAGCCAACACACATAATTACACATACTCGCAGTACAACATTAAAATTTATGAACATTGTAAAATTGTTTGTTGTCTTTCTATGATCAACGATTTTAATGACTGCTATTTTAAATTCTAGACCATTTCCTACGCGTGTGTTTTGTTCCATTTTGTTTTGTGCTTTTAATTTCCTTTCATGTAATGCCTGACAACACACACCTTACAAAAGGAAAACGGCAAAAAAAAAAAAAATGAAAAACAAAACAACATTGAAAGCACGCATACCAACGCATAACAAATAACATTAATACACTAACTAACACACGTACAAATGCACTGACAAGTGCTCTACACACACGCACAAAAATAACAAGGCCGGATGAATAACGGTACTTGTGCTACCATGTTAAACAGAAAACTAATGTGTGTGTGTGTGTATGAGTAAGTGTTCTCGTGTTCTCTTTCTCCGTTGCTTGCCTGCTCTACTAGTTTATTTCACTTTAGTGTAGCATACCGTTAGGAGGGACAATAAATTAAGAACATCAGCTTTTAATACAAAAAAAAAATAATACTGCTACACATCCAAACACATGCTTGCAAATATTTACACATATACATATATAACAATACTCTTTTAACTAGAAGTATCAACAACTTAAAACAAGTTAAAGTTCGTGTGCAAAAACCAAATTATACGCTGGAACCTATTAGACTGCTGTATAGACTTCTTATAGAATCGTTCTCATATCAGATAGTATTAAATCGAACTGTGGAACGGTTTTCAGATGGTATTAAATCGAACTGTGGAACGATTTTCAATATATAGATTTTCAATATATATAGAATAGAATTGTCGATCGGAATATTTATTATGACCAAAAAAAAAAAAAAAACAATTTCTGATATATACTTTTTAAAGATCACAGGCTTTATTCATAATCAATTTTTTGATTTAGTAAAGGTTTAAAAAACAAACTGTGTATGGAAAATTTATTTTATAAATTTGTTTTATATTTAAAAATTGATTATGTCATTCAAATTTAGAGGCCAAAGACAGAACAAAAGTTAAATATCAAAATTTTCACGTGCTCTATTGCCACAGTAACCAAAAAATTACTGAAAGAGAAAAAATTTATAACCTTAAAGATATTTCCTCCAAAAAGTTTTGGAGCAGTCTATTTAGCAGCCCATACAAATCAACGCATTAAATATTATGTACAAGTAAAAGAAGATTTGTTTTTTTGGTTTTACATACAACATTAGAAACCACAACGAAAATTGTAAACATTATAATGCGAATTACAATTGTAAATTACAAATACACAAACGAGGGTAATTTGGAAATGTTTACTAAATCCGTAAAGATTAAATGTGCATTCACTCAATAGCTAGAATTTCCAACAATTATATCGGTAATTAATCTTTAATTTCCTTCGAATTCAATACATCATCGCTAGTTTCGAATCAGACAAAATCATGATATACATAGTTCATAAAATTTGGAAGTATGTTAAGGGACTTCCGAATGCTGACAGTTGAAAGCGGCTAAACATCTGTGGAATTGTCATTTCAGTTTGTTTTGTGCGAGCAAATCATAAAATTAATTGATCAAATTTGGTGTTCTGTAACATGTCGTGCCCTTGACCATAATCATCCTAACGAGAGAACTATTCGCAGAGTGGTGTACTAATTTGAGTCCTGTGGTTCAGTAAACAATGAACCAACACCCTCACGATGACGAAATGCAAGATCTGCCGAAAACATTGGCGCTGTCCTTGAGAGTGTGAAGGATAATCCGAAGCAATCCATTACGCGTCCATCACAAGAACTCGGCCTTTCGCAGACCACAACTTGTGGAATTGGCGACCATAGACAAAGATGTGTGTTAGATGAATGGCCCTGGAACAGTTCGAAACTGGCCCTAATGAGTACGTCAACAAAATTTTTTTCAAATTTGGGAGGACACAAATTCACATGAAATCCAACAGCATCTAATGCATTCCGAAAAAGTTTCTCTTTGGAATGTATTTTAGGCCGACGTCGGTTTATATTTCTTTGAAAACGACTTTGGCCTGGTCATTACCGTCAACGACGAGCGCTATAGGTAGATGATAACTGAATTGATTGTTTTAGTCAGCAACGACATGTGGTGTAAACAGAACGGAACTACGTGACACACAGCTCATGTCACATTGGACATTCTGCACAAGCTATTTGAGGACATGATTATCTCACATGGAGATGATGTGAACTGGCCACTGAGATCGTTCGATTTGACCTCATTAGACTTTTGCCATAGACTTTTGCTATGGGAATAAGCCACAAACTACAGGGGCCCTCAAATCCAACAAAACCCATGCCATCGGTCAAATTCACCTTGACTTATGCGCCAGTGTCATGGAAAATTAGACATTTCAGATGCGTGCCACCCATCGAAGCCGCGGCAGATATATTCCATATATAATGGCATAGGTTGGCCTTTCAAACGAGTAATAAAAGTCGACACTTTGTTTTATTTAAATTTAAAGATATTCACAAATATTTAAACAAAATGAGCCTGCTCTCGTACTAACCAACAATTGCAGATATGAACACTTGGTAGGAAAATGCAAATTTCATACACAATACAAATACTATTCTACTGAACATATTATTAACACTTATACTTATATAGCTACACAAATATTCATTAAATACGCTCAAAGAAATATTAACATACTCTGTTTGAAACTTAAATTAAATTCATTCTGTATGGAAGTCTTAAAGCAAAGTTTCCCTAATTAATTAATTCTCGTACTCCTTTTCATAAAATATTGACTTGCTAACATAAAAAGATTAATTAGTAAAAGCTTATTCTTTGTAATGAGTAAAAGGCAACATTTTAGAAGTTTTTATTTGAAATTTTTTTCACATTGTAAAATTTCCCTAATATCATAAGAAACAAATTACCTTTCCAATATGTTTTTATCCTGTGAACAGTTTCCTTAAGGAGTGTGCAAACAAATTACTTTTCATAATTTTGAAAAATAGAAATTAAAAGTTTTGAAACATTTCCTAAAACGAATATAGAATACATTTTAATTTAGCTTTGTATCCAGGTAAATAACTGAAGGCAATATATAAAAGAAAGCCATCAGCACTTGGAATTTTAGTAATTTACAAAATAATATTTGCTACCACTTTAATACTATAAATGCAAAATTTCTACAATATTGGAAAAACAAAAATACAACAATGAACTGAGTGTAATGAGTTTGCAAAAATCGTATACCACACACCACACACAAAAATAAAATTATAAACAGTAATTAAAATTTAAATTGTTTAAAATTATAAATGCTACCAACGAAATATATCTGCATTATTATATAGGAATTCATTATAATCTCATAATGCTTGTCTTATTAAAGCGGGCTTTTGAAGCATTCCGTTTTCCCGATTTACTTTGTACCCCAATCAGGCCGGAGCTCCTTCAACATTGCTGGTTATGTGGTATAAACAACGACCTATGATATTAGGAATCATACGTCGTAAAATCACATGATCATTGGACCGGACCATTTCTCTAGTTTACAATATTACTGAAATTCTCATCAATATTACCATTGTTCAAAAAGTTTTGGTTCAATATTATCTTCTTTTGGGTAATTTAGGCACATGTAGTGTAGCCAAGTTGATGTGGTCATATTTTAACGAAAAAAGTACAACTGATAACCTGCAATAGTAGGGATATATCAAGGTTGCTGGCAGTATTAATGGGGCACTGTACGTTAGCCAAGCTTACAAATAGCCTGGGACTTCCTTTTAACGACCATTGTCGCAGCTGTAAGGATAGGGAAAAAAGGAAACGATTTTTTACCTTCTCTGCGAATGCTTTGCCCTGAGTGTCATGCACACTTTTGCATACATTTTATATACATTACGATGTAAACAACATTACATCTAACGAGTGGTGTGGTCTTGTCAAAATGGTGTCCCTTCGACCCTACTTGATTGTCCGCACGCAGCGAACTACCACATAAACCAACCAACCATATTTTTTAAGAAAAATAATATGATTGCAATCGGGAAACTTTAAAACACTTAATCAACGTTTGATAACACAACATGGACTTTCCATATTTTTTTGGTTGTTAATGCACTTAGTTTGTAAAAAGTGCAGTAAATAAGAAAGAAGAGAGCTTTTAAATGGTTTTAAGGCTTGTAAAATTATTTAAATAGATTTTTCAGAAACTGTTACAAGAGTTTTTGAATGCTTAAGCATTAGAGGGTTAACAATGATTACCTGGATTTTAATGTGTAAAACTTGATTCACTAAAAAAAAAACGTAAAACTTAAACAAGTGTAATTATTGCATTTTGTTTTGGACCTCCCCAGATATGTACACTTTAATGTTTTTTGTAACTTCTGTCTCACTGTCTATTTCTCTATTATAGATTTAATTTTCCGCTCCATGGGGAATTGTTACAATATATCTCTGTTGTCATTTTTGCCTTTAGTTCTTGTTGTTTTTGTAACAATACTATACAACAACGCAGTACTAACGTTAACATATTTCTGTGTTTGTTATCACTGTGGTAATGCGCTGTAAGTGTATTTAAATATTTTAATGATTTTCTCGTTGTTGCTTTTTTTATTCTCTTTAATGAGCTCAGGGATAGGGGAAATAGAGATGAAAAACAGCAAAAAAGTAGCGATAAAAATTGTGTATTTTATTTCAACAGAATACTAAACGTGACTTTGACATTGAGTTAATTAGAGAAAAAAAAAGTATATTAAATATGTGGTGATTTACAAATGACTTTAAATGCGCAACATTAAAGAGAAAATTGTTTATGTGTAATTTGAAGGTATAATTCACAATATTATTTCAGAAATTTAACAAATTTTTACAACAAAAAATTACAGAAGTTAATTGCAGTTCAAAAAATACAAAAAATAACAAAGTGACGGAACAAAAAATTTCGATCAAAAAAAATGTATTTTTGAATATTTTTTTTCTGAATTCGATAATATTTGGTATACATAACTTTATAATTTGGTATTTCATATAAAATCTAATCACCGGGAATATGAATTATTGAGCCACCTGAGCCGCTTTTATGTTTCATTTCCGGCGTCACTCTGATTCTGATTCTTAAAAATATCCGAAAGTGCAACTCATGCTTTCAAATGACTTCCCTCGAGGAAACTAATATATAAACAATGTCGGGTTCATGTCCACCTTTAAAGTTCAATGCCAAATGTTCCACTAAATTGGAATATTGCTCCCTCTTCCCAATGATGATGTGAAGTTTCCTCAAATTTATTTCACTGCAAATGAAGCTACAGAAGCCGAATGCTATCGACGAACATGCGTATGCATTTGCTGCAAGGCCTTCTGCCGAAACATTCTCACAACAATTGTTGGATATCGGATATCTGCCAAATACAAATGAATATTCATGCCGTTGTTGACAAGGTATTCCCAAGTCTTACAACCAACTACAAAAAATCGGATTGGCTGTAGGAACGTGCAATTTTGGCACCTAGTAATTATGATGTCTGCAAGCTCAATGACAAAATACAATTGAAAATGCCTTACAAAACAATTAACTAAAAATCGATTGACATTATCTTACTGAATTTTTTAATTCATTGGAAATATCCGGAATGCCACCACATGTTTTAACATTGAAAGTTGTATCACCGATAATGCTGCTCCGCAACTTAAACGCGCCAAAGTTATGTAACGGGACAATATTGACCATCAACAAATGTTTATCAAATTTAATTGAGCCAACAATCATCGGTGGCAGATTATAAGTCGAAGTTGTACTGATTCCACGCATATCGATGATTTCCAACGACTTACCATTTTATTTCAAGCGGCTCCAATTTCCGTTTCGTCTTGCCTTTGCTATAATCATTAATAAAGCACAAGGCCAATCGTTTACTATTGCTTTTGTTTTGTACGACACTGTATTTTAAAATCGAGATACAATATAAAACAGCTGTTTTCTAAGATGCAGCTACGCGAACCGGGTTCAGCAAGTGGAAAATAAAAGAAAGAAAATGGTTGACAATATAAACCATTTCAGCAACAAAATGTACAATACAAGTCAGTTTGCTTTAATATTTAAGTATCAAATCCATAGTAGTTTAAAATAATTTTCTTAAGATTTCTCTCTTCTCAAAACACACACCACCAGTTATTTATATTTAAAAAGCCAATTTACTTATTTTATGAAAAGTTTTAAATTGAAAGTCATTAGTTTTTTTATGGTGAATTTTATGGTGACAAAATATAAGTGTTTTAATCCATTTTTGAAGTAAATAATTGAAAGACATCTTAGGATTTATTTAAGATCTAGTAGGCTCATGGTGGTAATTATCTGCTAGAGTTTTACAATGATAAACATTTAAAAATAAATGAAATAAGTTTAACAGAACATTTTCCCCGCAAAATGTTTAATGTATAATACACAATTCCTGCCACCTTCACGAATTATTTCTTATAAACATTATATTTATATTTTCAAAAACTTAAAAAATAAGAAATATTATATGAGATTTTGTTTAATAAATGTATGTTTGATATTAAATTAAGACTGTATTATATATTCCTCATACGCATAAGTGTACAGCAACATGAACAAATTTCATAATTTTTTACAGTCAACGAGGGCGTATGATTAATATGTGACTTATTTCATTGTATATATCACTTATACCACTGAAGAAGAAATTCTGAAAAAAAAAATTTCCTCTAATTTAATTAATTCTAGATTAAGTAAAATAAAGAAAGACAATACTTTTTCGTTCGTAATATTAAGGGCATGATTTAGAAACACTAGGGTATAACAATATTAAAAGAAATGTTTGTATGAAAATCTCTCAGTTTTTAAATAATTTTTGAGTGTTTATGAATGAAAAAGACGGATGGTATAAGTGTCATCCTTAGTCCCCATACTATTTCCATTTTGTGAGAAAAGTATAACATATTAAAAAAGGTCATAACTGTTATAACGAATATTGGAAAAAATCCTGAAATAATTGTGTATCAAGAATTTTTAACAAATGGTCTCTGAATTTCTAAGTTTATAACACAGAAAAGGAAATAAAAAAGGAAAATAATAGTAATCTATATAAATAAAATTCAAATATCTTTCGTTGGTAATCGCATCACTTTAGCATAGCTAAACCGATTTGGATTTTTTTTCAAATTTTCGGCTTAACCCAGCTTCTTTTAATTTATCTAAAATCGGAGAACGGCTGGACCGATTTCACTAATTTTTTTTAATGTTCGTTGTAATCCAATTTAAGTACAAAGGAGAAGAAGTTTTAATACTGCGAATCCTAAGGGTTCCGACAGACATGCCATTCCATTTTAAACGCTTGAATTTGAAATGACAATTAATAAATCCCAAGGCCAGTAATTGAAAATCTATGCTTCTCCCATGGTCAAATGCATGTCGCCTGTTCAGTGTCGGAATATCATCAGCATTATTTATTTTCGCGCCAGACAACTAAACAAAAACTGTCGTGTATCATAAAGTATTGCAACTAAAGAATATCCATTTATCAATCAGAATCATTGTAATTGCAGATCCAAATAAAACATACCCCAAACCTATATAAATACAAATGATCATTCAAAAAATCCTTATTTTTTCTATTTTTACATTTCTCACTTATGAAAGCTTATATCGGCTCAAATTTCGTTGCCATGCATCCCAGGCGAAATTGAAAAAATTGTCAAAAATACAATTTATGCTTTATTTAAATAAGATAATGTACGACTGATAGTTTTAAGTATTTTTTGTTTATTATCATCCGATTTATAATTGTATTTAAGTGTTTCTTTTTCTCGGCTAATTGATACAATCTGACAACAATATATTATGATAAAAAGATTCATCATAACAATGGTTGTCACAAAAATATACCTGTTTACTGATTGATACAATCACGTGAATCTTAAGTTAACCATATTACGGTTACCACAATCATATAAATAGTTACTGTGACTATAATATTGTAAAAAAACTTTTAAAAATTTGGAAATGGTTACTGTAAACATGCACAACTATATTTTTCCTCTGCGTGCAGCGAGATTATATACATTGTGGTACTCAGAAAGATAATACGTTTTTTTAAATATACTGTTCTTCAGCGGGAAGCTATATCCTGGGTTATTTACATGACATTTATTGGGACTTAATATTCCATCGGCAGCATTTCTTTCTCTGCGTGTGCTTATGTAAGAAGACGGCTCAAAAGAAGGCGCTAACACTTTTCTAATATATACTAGAAGTACCCCCTCTTTTTATAAAGTAAACGTGAATAAATTAATGAAAGATAGTTCCGTCAAGTTTTTCATTGTAGAAAATTTATATATGAGCAACTGAAATTTTTCATTGTAGAAAATGTATATATGAGCAACTGAAATTGATCCATTTTTTACCATTCTTGTATAAAAATTGATCTTTGAACTTCGATAAAAGACAAACCAAAGCGAATGAGCAGCTTCAAAATTTGATGTGACCATAAGCAACCTGTGTACAAACTTTAAATAAATTTGAAATGGGTAAAGTCCATGAGTAAAGTCCAACAAGAAAAAAAGTATGATCGGTCAAGCCCGATCATATATATACCCTACACAAAGTAAATGAGCAAAAAACAATTTTCTTTTAAAATTTCAACAATTTATTTTTATGAATGATTTTGGAAGAGGCCTCATATGGCAGCTATGACTAATTATGGACCGATCATCACAAAATTAGGTGACATGACTTCCCTATTTACAAAACTTATTTGGAGAGAAATTTGTGTAGATACCTATATAAATTAAATATTTACTTATGATCTATAAAGTCAAATTTCCGGGGACTAATTTATGGGGACTAGAAGAAATAATGAACCGATTTCAGCCAGTTTCAATAGGCTCCGTACTTGGGACAAAAAAATGTATTTGCCAAATTTTATAGAAATATCTTTATAATTGCGACCTGTACCTTGCTCACAAGCTTTACATGGTATTGGACAAATATTTTTGGACGTAACAAACATCCACACAAACCCAATATAACCTCTCCCCTATGGTAGTGTAGGGTATAATAAGTATAAAGAGTGTTAAATTCGGCTGTTCCGAACCTTGTATACCCACCATCAATATATGACAATAAAATAGCCAGCTCCTTTCGTTTGAGCCATATCGTGATTTCAACGGACAGACGGACGGACAAAGCTAGAACGTCTTTAAATTTCATAAGAACCGAGAATTTATTGTATATATTTTTGTGAGTCTGCAATGAATATCCCGATGTTTGATGGTGGGTAATAAGTACATAATAACAAATACTCAGGGCAAATATTTGCATGTTAGGCTAATTTTATTGAACTTACGAAGAGATCGATTTAAGCTTGCAGCATTAGTAGTCCACGGTTTTGATTTAAGGCCACTAAATAGTAAACTTTCCCAAAATTTTATTAAAACACTTTAATGTCTTATAATTACAAACGTAATTATAAATCTACCTATACAAATATGCAGTAACTTAGAAATACTTTTTGATTTAACATTTTTCACAATGTATGCCTTAAGTAATTATTTTATTTTAGTATTATTTAAGTGGTTATAAACTTAATTACTTACTCTAGAGGAATTTTAAGTACACCAACATAGTAACAACTAAAATTATACTAATGTCTATATCCACTTAAAGTGTTTTTACTTATTATAAAATATAATAAAATATATACTGTATTTAAAATCCAACAAGATGTTCATGTCTTTCGTATTATTATAAACCTCTATATATGTATGTATATATTTTCATTCCATTAAGTTTTATTCTCCATACAAACACACCTTTAACTAATTCACTTACAATAACTAACTTTAAAATTTAACCCAGTTAAAGTAGTTCAAAAGTTTATTGATTTTTTTGTATTTTGTCTTAAGCTAAAAACAAGATTTAAAACTGAATACCATAATAATTTTTAATATTTATGGTTTTATTTTAAAATACTTACTTAGTAGCAAAACTAAAATGTCTTAAGAACAAAGAAGTACATATGTATAATACCTATATATACCCAGCTGTTTTACAACTAACTAGTCAATGTTGCCCTTATAGACTTGGCCGACTCCAATTTATATATTTTGCATCATTTGATACACATGTACTCTTTGTGGTGCAAGGTGAAGTCAATTGTTTACTTCTGTACATCCCGGTAATCTATTATAAAGTCAGTTGTCACTTTAGTGTCCCTAAGTAATCAAGAGTGTAGCTATATAAAATTTTTTTTGAACTGCACTTTAGAAAGTATTTATTTTATATACCAGCAGTAATCTACTTGAGTGTCAATTATCACTTAGTCTTTCTTTGTAATCTGAAGTGTAGTCTGTTTAAGTTTTGTATATTAATTCTAATTTTCGGAAAAACCAGTTTACTCACTACAAAGTATATAATGCTGGGTGTATTATCATTTTATTGTCCGTTGTTAAACCAAATGTAGTCATTGCAAAAGTCAAATTATTTTTCTTTTTAAGGAATAGTTATTTCTAAAACTAAAATTTGTCAAAGTTTTTTGAAAATAATATATTATAATTAAGATACTAGTTATATTGCTTACCTCTATCCAGGGTCGATCAATTTTATTTGATGAAAGTGAACTAGATTTTCAATTATTTATGTTATTAGGGGTTAGCCTAAATGATAGGTAAAATCACTAGTTCGGGACAGTCACCCAAAACTGCTGGGTATAAACACATGCATGTATATTAAACAAATACATACATGTGTATACATAACATAAAACTTGTTATATACATGGGCAAAATGCATATGGAAAAAAGTCTGAAAATGAAAACAATTTATGACAGTGTATGTAATATGATTTTACTGCAAAAGTTTTAAAGTGTCAAAAAGTTTTATAACCTCAAACTACAAAATGAATACGCACACGCACGTAACAAAGGAATATTTAAATCACAAAACACACATATGTGCACGAATATCGAATATTTATGCATTTCTGTTTTTATTAAACTGCAACAAAATTGATTCTAGGAGATAATGATTTTAAAGAAACAAAGGGTGAATTCAGTTTTAAATTTTCCAAATGATATTTTTATCTCATTAGAAAGACAATGTAGTACAGATTAATATTTCGTTTATACTTATTAACGAAACATTTACTTAAAAACTTGATTTTTGTAAAAACAGATTGCTGGACTTTTGTTTGTTTCAAGTGGTAGACTCGATAAGACTCCAGTTTTATAAGACCACGCCACAAAAACAAATTACCAAAACTTAGTTTTTCATATAAATTCTATTGTTTTTAACCCTGCTGTTAGGTTAGAAAAAACTTACGAATGTTAGGTTAATGGACCTTTTGGTCCATATAAACAGCTAATATAAAAAACAAGAGAGGGATTCCAATTCTTTGCTTTTTTTTTGTAATCAACATAGATTAAACATCTAAAAGATAATTGTGAGATTCCCATTTTTTCAGTTTTATTGTAATGCAGCACAAATATTTGCAAATTGCAAATGTTCACTTCGTGTGCAGTTTTTAATAGAACAGACATGTTTTACTTATGACATGGCAAACTTGAACGAATATGAAATACGAGAACTGCACAATGCAAAAAAGAGACCCCGATATTTTAAATTAGGAAGTAGAGATTCTAGGAGATAATGATTTTAAAGAAACAAATGGTGAATTCATTATCCAAACAATATTTTTATATCATTAGAAAGACAATGTAGTAAAGATTAATATTTGGTTTATACTTATTAATGATTGCTGATCTTTTGTTTGTTTCAAGTGGTAACTCTGAGCGCTAGTATTCAAGTAGATTCGATAAGACTCCATTTTTATAAGACCAAGCCACAAAAAGAAATTACCAAAACTTAATTTTTCATATAAATTATATTGTTTTTAAAAGGCCACATACAAATTCTGGTGCCCTTCACCATGAGTGGCAAGGGCATACTTTGTCATTCCGTTTGTAGTTTCTACAGAGAGAAAACTGATTCGCCAATCGAATTGTGTCAGGTGCAAGTACTCGATTAACATAACCAAATTACTCGATTTAAATTACTAAATATATTAGTACATGCAACCTTTTTTAAAAAACTTTGACGAAAAGTACTATATCTACGAGCTTTATGGTTTTAATAAAGCTTTATTAAAAAATATACAACCAACACCTTTGCCAAAAGTTTAACTTGTACACACCAGATGGTTTTTCAGGGACTTGAATTTTTAGAAGAGCCAAACATAAGTAGAATAGCAAATGGTCAACAATATTGATGCAATAACATCAAAGAAAGTATAGATAAGTGTATTGCATTTCGGATGATTCATGCCCAAAAATACTAACTCCATTTTACTAGACGATAGATATTTCTATTTTGTTTTGGTTACCGAAACCCAATTTTCAGTCGGTTGGAAATAACGAATGTTTCTATATCAAATGCTAATATTATAAACTGAAGCACTTAATACTGAACTCAATTCGGTTACAATAGACGATTTAATAATATACATTTTAGTAAAAGCTCAATTCGATTAAACGAACTAACTAAGCCATTGTTGGAAGCTCAATTCTGTTAATATTATGGTTTTGCAATTCTAAATATAGAAGATCTAGTAAGCTTATAGTATATTAATAAGAATAATTAAATGTCGGTTCGTTTTATTAAATACTAGTATTGGGAATCGATTCCCAATTAAAATGTTTTCCGTGTGTACACCATAAAATATATATACTCTGGATCGTTATAGATAGCAAAAGTTTAAATCTTCCTTAGCCCCGAAATAATTTACATACATCAATATATCCACTATTGAGTTCGATTCAAAAACCTTTCCAACGTTAAACCCAATTTTTTTCACCATAAATCATAAAGCATATACAGCACCATAGTAGGAAGGGTATATTGGGTTAGTGGTAAAGTTTGTAACGTGCAAACATATTGTCCCAACACCCACCTTAAAGTATACAAATCTGCACAGGATCAGATTGAGTCGATTAAGCGATGTCCGTCCGTCCATCAAACTACAGGTCGCAATTTCAAAGATGGTACAAGCTTTTCTATTGTCCCAAAGACGAATCCTAATGAATTTTGCTAGAATCGGTTCATTATTTTTCCTCATAATACCTAATGTCATAAATACCTAAATAAGTTGAATATAAGCCGAAGTCGCATTACAATATTTTGTGACGATCGGTTCATAATAGCTCCCATATAAGGTCCACTTCCGAAAATCACTTTAACTACCATAAATATCTTAAAAATGTCAGTATTCCAATAAAATTCATACCAAATAAGTTATATATCTATATATTTAAATTAATGTCACCAAATTTTATAACGACCTGTCCACAATTAGTCATAACTCCGATATAGATTTAAAAAAAAAAAAACTGTTTATAATCATCTTCTCTGTGTCGGACTTGACCGACCATATGAAAAATTTTTCAGCAAAAAAAGTTTTTTATCAAAAATATTTTTAATCTTTATCTTAAAGTAAAATTTAATTTGAAAAAGGGTATATAACATTCGGCAAAGCTTGTTTTTATTTTATATTGAACCATAATATAACTATTACAAGGTAGAATCAGTAGAAAAGTCAGTTCTCAATTTTTCATGCCTTGAATTGTCAGACTTACAAATACAAAATAAAAAATAAAAATAAAATATCTAAAATTAAAAAAAGTTTATTAAGTATTTTTGTGATGAAATCAATTTAATATTAAACCATATAACAAGAAATATGCGTGTGAAATGTGCTGTGTGTAAATGTTCATTTGAACAAAAGGATATACGAATTTTAAAATGTCCTGAACAAAAAATTAAAGAATGGAGTACAGCTTGCAGCGTTGAGTTTTAAATTTTCTTTATTTTTATTCATATATTTTTTTCTCATTTTCTCATATTTGACATAACAAGACATACAATTTTAAACTCTCCCTACTGATTCTACCTGGTTATTGTTTTATCATGTATTGAACAAAAAAAACAAACATAAATATAAATAAACTATCAGTTGGCGCATACTTTAAACATTAGGTGAAGCTGGGGAAGATTAAATTCTTTCTACCTTACACTGACCACTGCACAGGGGGCCAGAATCAAAACTTATTGGGAATAAATTTGACATTTCTGGTCCGATCTAGATAAAATTTGACGCGGGAGTAGCCAAGATGCATTCGAGTTTAAGTTATTAAAATAGCAACAGCGAATACTCCAGGGACGGCGCTATTGGGGCTTAAATTAGGGTACCTTCGACATGTAAAATTTTTAAACACGTGCCATTTTTTTGATTCCCATCCGCTTTCAAATATGCCACTGTGCACTGTCAAATTTCACCAGCCTTTTAAGGAGAGATACTGTCATTTAGCAATGATATTCTCTCGGGGAAAACTATGTCCAGCATATTTTCCCAGGTGTCACATTTAAACATCTTTAAAATGAGTTTTGGAAAGTAAATCAAGTGATTCCGCTTATTTTTCAATGGCCACCTATTGTTTGAATGAGGTAGATAATATTACCTTTGTCAATAAACTTACTAAATCTTGCAGAAACCTGGATATACTCAATCACTCCATGAGTTTCCTTTTGTGGCGGTTTTAGTTTTCATAGAAGCATTAAGCTGTTGTCTTTGATGTTAAAAGCTGATTATTAACTAAAACTTTTCTTCACATTTTCACCAGCTAACGGACATTCTACGAATGACATCCTTTTCAGGTTTCCCATGATGTTCCCATTGAATTTCATAATGATTAGAGAAGTATTTCTTGCTTGCTTTGTTGAATTTGTAATGCATTTTTATATGCACTCAATTTACTTGTTAAATTACTCATTTAATTTTTTAATTTCCAAAAATAATTAAAGCTAATTCTAGTTTTAAACCAATATTTCAGAAAATTGCACTTGTAATCTCTCTGTTTAATATAATAAGAGCTACAGGACGCTCATATCAATAAACATTTTATCTATAACTTTATCTGAATTATGAATGTAAGGTTTTAATGGCTTTTCGCGTCATCAAGCAGAATTATTTACTTTTTTTTAAAATTTCATTTGACAGTCATTCATATGTATTTCCAGTGCTTGCATGATATGTAATCTTCATCTAGTAGGCTCAGGGTGGTAATTATCTGCTAAAATTTTATACGTGAAATTTTAAATTAAATGAAATAAATTGAACAGAACATTTTCCCCGCAATACCCGAATTCTGCCACCTTCCCGAATTCTTTCTTTGTTTCAAAAACTTAAAAGATAAGAAATATTATATCAGATTTTGATTAATAAATGTATGTGTAATATTAAATTAAAACTGTATTAAATATTCATCATACGCATCAGAGTACAACAACATGAACAAATTTCATAATTTTTTTTACGGTCAACATGGGCGTATGATTAATATGTAACTTATTTCTTTCTTTATATCACGCATAGGACTAAAGAAGAAATTCTGAAAAAAAGTTTGCCTCTAATTTTAATTATTTCTAGCTTTAGTAAAATAAAGAAACTCAATACTTTTTCGTTTTTAATATTAAGGGCATGATTTAGATACACATAACAATAATGTAATGAAATGTTTGAATGAAAATCTCTGTTTTCAAATTATTTTTGAGTGTTTTTCCTATAAAAATTTTAAAATTGTTTTCCAGTTATGTTTCAAAATCAGTTCCGGACGAAATTCTAATAGGTATTTATTGAGTTTACTGATTTTTTGCATACAGAAAACAGGAAAAACTGCTGTCAAAGACCTAACTCAGTTGACAAATACCTAAAAAACCAATAGTTTTTGTTTTCAGTACCATTTGTCAATCAGAATATAAGAATCATTGAAATTGCAAGTCTAAATAAAACATAGCCCAAACTTATAAATACATATCCAGTATTTCAGAAAATTTCATTTGTAATCTCTCTGTTTTAATACAATAAGAGCTGCAGGGCGCCAAAGCTCATATCAATAAACATTTTATCTATAACTTTATCTGAATTATGAATGTAACATTTTAATGGCTTTTCGCTACATCAAGCAGAATCATTTACTTTTTTAAAATTTCATTTGACATTCATTCATATATATTTGCAGTACTCGCATGATATGTAATCTTCATCATGTATCTTATAAAAAATAAAACTGAAATACTTATGTACATTAGGGTGATCCTGTTTGTATGCAGGAAAAGTTAGGTGTCGATGTTCCCATCTAAAATTAAAGTTTAGTTTGACGCTATTTCTTAAAATGTTTGTTCTGGTTTCAGTATTTGGTGACATGGTTCAAAAAATAAAAACGCCATTTTTTAAGGGTTTCATTATTCGCATAGGAACATATAAAATAATGAAACTATGTGAAAGTCCTTTGAAGAGCGCTTTGAAGTGCGCTTTCAGCGCTATATGAAAAATTTTCGTATAAGTTCGAAAATATTCGAACTTTTGAAATTTTCTATAAAAAAAATTAAATTTTGGCATAGAATTATTTAGAATAATTAAAATAGTTTCAACTAATGTGTTATAAACTGCAAAAGTTTTTTCTGTTTTTCGAAATTGAATCAAGTTCGAATTTTTTTTGAATTTTTCGAAACCTATTTTTTCCCGATCTAGTGTTAACACTTTAATACTAGATCGGGAAAACACTTTATAAATTCATTGGGTTAGATAGATAGATATATAGATTTGATGAGTGTGTACTATAAGAAGTGCACTCCACGCGGAGTTCCATAGGATTCACCGTAATACCCTTTAGAAATATTACTAGGTGTGAAGTAAATGTGAAGAGAAGAAATGAAATAGGAAAGGAAAGAAAGAAGTCAGGTGATATAAAGAAAAATAAAGTGATAAACAACACAGTAAAAATAAAAAAAATACAGGAAATAAGTATTGAATGGGTTTCCCAGAGATTTGTTACCTAAAATAGCCAGCCTATTCCCCTGATAAAGCCTAAAAGATTACCTAGATTTTAGTTTAACTAAAATACTTGCCACATTTCACACAAAAAAAATACTTATATCATGACAAATGCTTTCTTTGTGATTGACGTTTTTAATGTTTATGTTTATTTAATGCGACAAATAAAAAATTTCCTTAATACATAATTGGGGGTCACATTGTCATAATGTCCTAATATATTATGATAGTTTAAACAAATTGTTGTTGTATTTGAAACAAAAAAAGTTCTAAACTAATTATACTTTTTGAACTATGTTTATTGTTATGTCATAAAATAATAACTTTTTTGTTTGAAACACAACAACAATTTGTTTAAACTATCATAACATATTAGAACATTATGACAATATCACCTAATAGCAGACCGTGTGAATCCCCTAAATATAAAGTTTAAATATTTAACTTTTTATGCTTTGATTCATTCAACTTACCAAATAATAATGCCAAGACTAAAAGAAATATTCTCAGGAAAAAACCTAAACTATAATTTTAGTTGGGAACATCGAAACCATAGTTTTCCTCCATACAAACGATGCCACCCTAATTTAAATAGTTTTGTGGTCATAACTTTTTTAGTTAAATAGATTTTAAAATTCCAACATCTAAATAAATAACTTTGTTTTCATTCATTTCATTTCTAACTAAACTTGTCAAAGTATTTTTTTTGTTTATTTTCTCTTTTACTCCCTACATTTTGTTTATTCAAAAAAAAAAAAAAAAAATAGTTGTTGGAAAAAATTTTTTTTGTGGTTCCACAAATTAGAATATTTTTATATTAAATGTCATCATAAAACCACATTAAATGTTTATTATATGTATGATTTTTATATGTTTTGAAAGTACTTTTTGGGGAAAAAATTATAAACTACAGAGATTGTTTTTGAAGGGAGAACTCATGTTAGGGAAAAAAACATATGGGAAGATTAAGGGTCATTAAAAAATATTAAATATTTTACTTTTGTTTATCATGTATAAAATAGATATAAATCTAGTTTATTTTGAACAGAAATTAGAATGTTGACCCAACAAAACACAATAATACCTTTATTAATTTAGATACCCGGTGTGTAGTAGAACTCTAAACAAATGACCATATTTTGTTTATTTGGTAAAAAAAATGAAATTTTTTGTTATTTATTACTTTTTTTTCTTAATGCTAGCGAAAAACATGCATTTTTTAAGTACAAATCAGCAACACTTAGAAATTGGCATTGAGCCTTGTTGATGGTTCTCACCCATTCACTAATAACCACTAAGTTTTTACTAAAGTAGGAATATAATTGTTTGAGTTGAAACCGAAAACTGAAACTAATATGTCGGATTTCGAATTCAACAGTTTTAAAAAGTTCGCAAGGAAGATTAGTTCAGGAACCATTCTGTTTCAAAAAGTTCCGTTTCAAATAGATCCATTTTGGTAAATTTGTTTACCATATTAATGTACATAAACAATTGTTTTGTAAAAAAAAGTACCACAAAGATGCGTCAATTTGACCTCTTATACGCTCAAATTTCAAAAAATGACAAAATCCATTTGAACTTTTTTTAGGACTACAATTCCCATTAAAATTAGTCTCTGGGATATGGGATACAAAAAAGTACCAAAACTCGGTTTTCGCCTGTTTTATCCTTTTAAAAGTACAAAAATCAGAAAGTACTACACACCTGTCCACTTATTTTTTGCATAAATTCTGATTAAGTTAAATTTTTAGTGCTAGTGCTGGTGAATGTTCGTAAGCCGACATCATTTGAGTCACTTCGAACTGTCAATGGTGTAGTGTTGCCAACATTCCATGCTGCATGTCAGGAGCTCAGTTTGCTTGAAAACTATACGCATTGGGACACGACAATCGCTGAAGCAACTGTTTCTGCATCTCCAAATCAAATATGCACATTATTTGCGATCATTGTTGCCACATGTTTTCCATCGAATCCACGTGAATTGTAGGACAAGTACAAAGATGATATGTCAGAAGACATTTTGCATCGAGTTCGTATCCATTCAGAGAATCCCCATCTTCAGATGAATAAAGATATGCACAACCAGGCTTTGGTTTTGTGTTACCTCATGTGCGGCAGTTTGTTAGTCAGGTGAGGAATGCCATCACCAGATCGTCGACCAAATGACGCTTCGAACGAGAATTGCAGCGTGAACGTAAATACGATACAAATGCATTAAGCAAATTTTTTCAAACGAATATACCCTTATTGAATCCCCAACAAAGAGAAATGATGAACACCATTGATAATGGAAATGTTGGCATGTTTTTCCATGATGCGCCTGGTGGCACTGGCAAGACATTGGCTACAGTTCGTGCAAGATCAGAAATTTCTGTAGCAGTTGCTTCTTCTGGAATAGCGGCCATTAAACCTTTAAGCGGCTAAAGAACCAACATGTAACATAGCGAAGCATTTAGATATGGGCAAAATCAATATCTGGGACGAATTCACAATATCGCATAAACGTGAGTTAGAAGCTCTGAATCACACTATGAAAGATCTGCGTAATGACGCCAGACGTTTCGGTGGTGCATTGATTTTACTCTCAGGTGATTTCCGGCAAACACTACCAGTATTACCTCGATCGACCGCTGCCGATGAGATCAATGCTTGCTTCAAATCATCACCATTGTGGCGTTATGTGAAGAAACTTCAGCTGACGACAAACATGCGAGTTGCATTGCAAAACGCTACATCTGCCGAATTGTTCTCCAATCATCTGCTAACTATTGGTAATGGTGGTGTTCCTGTCGACGCATCAAATGGATTGATTTAGTTCCTGCCGAATGTTTGCAATTTCGTCTTAACGAAAGAACTCATTAAAACAGTGTTTCCGAACATCATTTCTAACCACAAAAACTAAGATTGGTTAAGTGCAAGAACAATTTTTACGGCAAAGAGCAAGGATGTCATTCACTTAAACTGCACAATTTAATCGTAATTTAATCAAATCGTTGGTTCACTGCATTCCGTCGACTGTGTAACAAATGAAGACGAAGCAACCAACTATCCAACTCAGTTTTTGAATTCAGTGGATGTGCCTGGCTTGCCACCGCTCAATTTACAATCAAAGGTTGGTTCTGTTGTCATCATGCTTCGCAATCTCAATCAATTAAGAGTATGTAACGGAACGCATTTATCGATCACAAAACCCATGAGCAATGTGATTCACGCAAGAAAACTAAAAGAAAAGTTCAAAAGTGAGGAAGTTCTTATTCCGAGAATTCCAATGAACCCAACCGATACGCCATTCGAGTTTAAGCGAATCCAACTTTCAATTCGTCTTGCATTCGCTACGACAATTAATAAATAACAAGGCCAATCATTGAGTGTTTGTAATTTGAATCGGGAGAATGAATGTTTTTCACACGCTCAACTGACAACAAAAAATATTGTTTATAACAAAGTGCTTCAATGAGGGGAAATACAATTCAAAATCGACCAGACCGCAACCAATCCAGCAAATATTACAAAAAAAGAATTAACTGCAATGGACAATTGACCACAGATTTTCTGCAATCTGAAGGCAAAACAACGTTTGCCGGGTCAGCTAGTTGGGTATAAAAATAATGTATACACACAAAAATTTTGACAAAACTGTCTCCGTGAAACAAGACCAATAGTTTTATCTCTGCAAACAATGAATTTATAGACATACCTTAATTTTTTGGGCACTTCTATAAATAATATCAAATTAGAGGCTTAACACTTAAATCACTGAAAATTAAGGTTTTCAAACACATCCCAAAAAGTTACTGTATAAATTGTTTACTTTATGCCAAATTTTAAATCACCAAAATATTCTCTTCACATGCACCTGATGTCGTCGTGTAATGCAAATAAAACAATTCACAAAATTTCCCTTTGCAAATTACAATTTGTACATTCTATTAACACAGACAATAGAACGCAATCAAGCGGATAATTTCTATAATAACATTTGCAAGAAAATAAAACAAACATACATACAAAAAAAGATCAAATAAATTATAAAATATTTCTTGTTTTTGAGCAATTAACCGCACGCCCAAAAGAAAAAACAAGAAAGAGAAACATTTAATAATTTAATTTTAAAAGCAAAATTACACAACACACTTATTGCAATAGAGACAGAGCTAAATTATAACGAACATTTGTAATGTAATTGATAATGTGTGAAAAATTTTATGAAATATTTTTCCTTAGGGTAAAATTACACAGACACATACACATACACATACAAATGCTTACAAAAGCAACAACATATAAACATGTCATTATATAATTGTTTTCCACACATATAAAAATATACTTTCTGTTTTACAACACAAAGGAATAAAAACATACGTTCATAAACATATTCATTAAGGTGGCCCTTATTTTACAACTATTTGAGGCAAATCTGATATTGTTCTTCGTCCTCTATCTCACCGTCAATATGTATCTTTAGCATTATATGCGAGTATAGATTATATATTGGCATTGAAATACAAAAAATGTGAAAATAAGAGCCACCCTAATATAAATACATGGCGAAAGGAGACTCGACCTTAGAACACAAATACAATTTTGTTTATTTATGTATATGTTTATGTATTTTCAATATTTGTTTAAACAATTTGTGCTTTTTTTCTTCTTTACTCGTGTGAATAAACATAATTTACATTTTAATTGTTTTATATTGTGAATAAAATTTTATAAGAAAAGATGAACAAGAATTCAAATCAGTGTTGAAGTGAATGTATGATTGTTAAATGAAGTCTTATTAACAACATTGTTAAAATAAACGAACACATACAGTAGGGCGTTTCTCCAAAAAAATATATTTATTTTAAACATAGCTTCCAAGAAATAAGCTTTTTCTTTCGCAGCTCTTAAAGCAAAGTTCACATTCTTATAAACCACAAGAATTTTAAAATTTTTTAAAGACAAAACTTCGCTGAAATCAATTTTGATTGTAAGAATATATGCATATATATCTTTAAGTGTTAAAACGAAATCAAACCAAAAATGTTTTTTTGTGCAACCCCCTATTGTAAAACATACATACTCCAGCACATTCCTAAAATCTACATTGAATTCCCAAAAGAAATCACGAAGCTGGTTTCTGTTCCTCTGCTCTTGTCAAAATGTAAATTCTATAACATCATTCTTATTTTGAAATTCCACGAAAATGAATATAAAGCAGTAAAATTAAGCAGAAACCGTTTGTACCAGTAAAACAGAACTGAGCAGTTTTACAAAAAAACTCATATTTGCTGTCATGTGTAAAATGGAACATAAAATTTACTACAAAAGAGTTATAATAAATTCAGAATAAACAAATTTTAAATGCGCTATGGAAGGTTTTTTCGCCCGAATTCGGAAATAAAATACACTGAAATAGTAGAGCAAGTTAAAGCAACTAATTGAATTCACAATTAAAGTTATTTAATTAACGTTTCCAAAAATATATTTTTGCAATTTTATTCCTTTCATTGTTTGACGGAAAAAAGCTGACATTATAATTGTTTGTTATTTTTTAGTTCAACGTTAAATTTTAGTTGTGAGAACCATGCGTAGTAAACAACCACATCCTACACCAGGTGTCTTTGCCTGCTAAACAAAACATGGCGGATGTGGAGTGGAAGCTCAATGAAAATACTTAATCCCTGCTTACATCCTTACCATTCCCATGGGGCGAACGGTACTATGTTCATAACGTAAGCCTACAGGCTAGGGCACACTCAAGTTGTATTTATTTGTTCATCTGAAACAACAATTTAGATTCTACGTAAAGGAATATCAAGGAGGCATATAAAATATGTCTTTAGCCGATGAGATCCTTAGTGAGCTACATGATCTAAGAATTCCTAGGAAGTGAGACAGGTGGGATGCATCAACTCCTGATACTTTCAAGAGCTACGAGAATAACTTATATTGGCACCCCTATGGCCAAAACAGAATACACTAAAATGGATACGCTTCATTACTAGTTAACTCAGATGAACGTAGTTGAGATTGAGCTACTTAGAGACATTCCACCAAAACTCCCATTGGAAATTTGTTCCAACGAAAAGCTGTTACTCATTAAAGCGTCAGTCCTGAGCAAGATTGTGGAGCTCAAGAAAAGCTCTGTAAAACCATTATCTGCAAACGCATGCATAAGCCTGGACGGATTATATTTAATCGCAAATGCAAAGAATCTTTAACTAGATAAGGGACCACATAGCCTCATTAAAGCCATGATGACTGGATGACTGGATGACTCATTAAAGCCATGATGACTGGACGGTTTATTTTTAATCGCAAAGACAAAGAATTTTTAATTACATCAGGGACCACATAACCTCATTAAAACCATGCACACTGTGGTAAATCACAAATCTAGCTGGACAAAATTAAAAAAATAAATGTCGGGCAGGATTCCTTCTGATCGTTTCATGAACTTTTCAATACATTAGGTAACTGTAATTCATGTTTTGTTTTTGTTGTTTTTAGCTCTTTTTAAAGAAAGTAAGCTTTAAAGTCAGTTGTTGTCAACAAGTACATTTAGATTTCAAAGAGAAGTGTATTATTTGTGTGACTTTGATATATCATTATAAAGGCTAAGGTGATTTTACTGTCATAATTTTCTTTTGTTATTATTAAGCTTTATCTTAAGGAAATATTTTACAATTTTTATTTAATTATTTCCGTCATAAGTATTAAAAAAATATGTTTTTTGTGAGAAGTTCTGAAAGCGAAAAAATTAAATATTTCCATTTTTCAAGTATCCTTTATATATTTGAACCAGGGACCGTAACAATTATGACATTTATAATAAAAATCACAACATAATTGTTATTTTTTGATTTTTATTTTATTTTTCAGAAATATTTGTCAAACTTTGATTTTTATTTTTTTTGTCAGAAATATTTGTAAAACTTTGAGTTTTATTTTTTTTGGTCAGGAATATTTGTCAGACTTTGATTTTTATTTTTTTTGTCAGAAATAATTGTTATTTTTTTGTGATACATATTTGTCAGACTATATAAATAAAAATCATAGTGTGATTAATATGTATGACAAAAAAATAACAATTATTTCTGACAAAAAAAATAAAAATCAAAGTTTGACAAATATTCCTGACAAAAAAAATAAAACTCAAAGTTTGACAAATATTTCTGACAAAAAAAATAAAAATCAAAGTTTGACAAATATTTCTGACAAAAAAAATAAAATCAAAAAATAACAATTATTTTTGGCAAAAAAAAATGAAAATCAAGAAATTAAAAATCATGTTAATTTATGAAAATATAGTTGAAAACGATCAAAATGGTATGCTTGACTTGGCTCTCCGATATTTTCTAGTGATGGCTTTTTTCTTTTGAAATTTCAAGAATAATTATTATTTTCGAACCCTGATTTGAACTCGTTTTTTTTAAATTCATAAGTGAGAAGTGAAATTTTCTAGTGATGGCTTTTTTCTTTGAAATTTCAAGAAAAATTATTATTTTCGGTCCCTGATTTGAACTCGTTTTTTTTAAATTCATAAGTGAGAAGTGAAACCAACGCGGTTTATTAATTTTGTCCAACAACCACATTTTGCCATGGTGTGATGCCGGACTCAAATTTATTTTCAATATTATTTTCTATTATTCAGTAACTGAAACGACAAATTTAAAAATAATATTTCAGAAAAGTATATTATTGTTCATTTGAACAACTGTCAGCAGTATCAGTTCATTTAAAAATCAAAACTATTTTGATTTTTCATACTGTATTGTCTGTGTGTCGCATACATAAACAAAAATTTTAAACTTACCAACACATGCTTATTGCATGAGCAGTATATGTCTATGGCCCCTTATGACTGAAATATATGTTGGCTATTTCCCAGATAGCCCAATCATTATACCCTACACCACCACAGTGGGGAGGGTATATTGGATTTGTGCAGATGTTTGTAACGCCCAAAAATATTAGTCTAACACCCACCTTAAAGAATACCGATCGACTTAGAATCACTTTCTGAGTCGATTAAACGATGTCCGTCCGTCTGTCCGTCTGGCTGGCTGGTTGTCCATGTAAACTTTGTGCGCAGAGTACATGTTGCAATCTTAAAGATATTTCGATAAAATTTGGTACATATCATTTTTTCTCCCCAAGGACCAAGCCTATTGAAACTGGCTGAAATCGGTCCATTATTTCACATAGCCCCCATACAAATAACCTCCCTCAAATAAGTTTTATATATACAGAATTCACGTCACCAAATTTTATTACGATCGGTCCATAATTAGTCATAGCTCCCATAGAAGGCCTGCTTCCGATAATCACTTTAACGAGCATAAATCTCTTAAAAATGTTGGTATACACATAAAATGCAACATAAATAACTTTCATATAGACATTAATCACACCACTTAATTTCATGGTGATCGGTCCATAATTGGTCATAGCTCCCATATAAGGCCTACTTCCGAAAATCGCTCACGAATATAAATTATTGGAATTTTTAAAGAAAAATGGTTTTGCTCATTTACTTAGTGTAGGGTACTATATGGTCGGGCTTGACCGACCATACTTTCTTACTTGTTTTTTTTTTTTTTGTATTTATTTTATTTATTTCATAAAATACAAGATACTTCCTTTGTATGAGATAATCAACGAAGAGTTTATGCAATTCGGAATTTGGGAGGAAGATTTGTCGGATGAGCACCATATTTTGGACGACATTCTTGCAAAATGTTTGTTCGCGGTGCCTATGGTTACTATGGTGCCTCTGCTCGACAAATGGATATCTTTATAACTACATACCCTATGCTGGATCGACAGACAACTACAACAAAGATGTTGGCTTAGGAGCCGATGTGTGCTTGTTAGATAATATAAATTTGCAGATAGGCATACCGTGTATTTTGACAACTTTTTTACTTCCTACTACCTCATGTGCCTACTGACTGAAAAAATATTGTATACAACAGCTACTGTTCGGGCAAATATAATTGGGGGAGCTGTGCTTAAAACCGGAAAAAGTTTGCAAAGAGGCGATCATGATATCCAGTTTGACAGCAACAATAAAATTGTTATTTCCCGCTGACAGGACAATAAAGAAGTTACAGTGGCCACCAATTTTGATCAGATCTATCCCACTGTGCCAGTAAAAAGATGGAAAAAGCAAAAAAATAGTAAGGGCGGAATAATAAAACACGGTAGCTTTGTAAATTAATATCAACCTTTACTATTGAAAAACTATAACAAAGGAATGGGAGGAGTTGATTTTCATGACAATCCTGTACAAAATTATAGTGTTGGAATTCGAGCAAAGAAGTGGTATTGACCTTTATGGATCTCTACTCTAAATTCTTCGTTGGCAAATGTTTGGAAACTGTGCTGTTTCCATCGTCGTTACCAAAACAAAAGTAATAAATCGCCAAAAAAAATATCGAGGAGAACTTGAGTATTCTTTAATGGTGAAATAGCAAGATATTGATTCAACGAGTGATGACAGTGCTGGTGACTCACAAACACATTGAATAAATAGTCTTTCTATAAGAAAAAGTAAGCATGTTATAGTTAAAATAGAGCAAAATAAGAAATGGAGATATAAAAACTGTCATAAACCAAGTTCTTTTTTATGCAAAAAGTGCAATATTGCGCTTCATACACATTGTTTTGAATCATTTCATGAAGGAAAATAATATATATTTTTAGTCCAAGTAAATGTCTTGTTCTATTTTTCTATTAATAAATAATATGAATTGGTTTGAGTTTATAAAAAAAACGTTGTGTTTCTTTATTTACATGATATGGGAACTATATAACAAAAATACTAAATAGTGCCCAATGTTCGATTAATCGAACACCATTTTTCTCAAAAACAAAAAATCTGAAAAAAATTTGGACTTCAGATTCGTGTTTTCTAATCCCAAATTATCAACCAACTACAAAGTTTTATAAAGTTCGCCATTTTTTCTATATTTGATGAAAGTAAAATGGCAATTTTCAAATAATTTCAAAGGGTATATGTTTACTGAATATTTTGTTAATAGAACTTCTTTAAACTGTAGGCGGCGGAGCGGAGTTTCCTTGCTCGGCCTGTTTAGTTTTTCTTGTCGGAAGTAATTAAATTCTTGATTCAATTCATTAAATTAAATTTCAACGAATAGTAAGTAATTTAAATCTTTAAGGCGTAAAGCAGTTTCAAATTGTTGACAAAATTTATTAGATTTTTTTTTAAAGAGTAATATGTACCTAATTTTTAATAAAGCATTTTTAAAGTCAAGTGTACGACAATATATTGAACCAGTATTTTATCACACAAAATGCGGAAGTAAAGACAAATAAAATATAATCACATACGTCATTATGTAAATATTTAGTGTGGTGGTTGGAAGGTGATAAAATTTTATTAAACGAGGGTGGGCTTTAAAATATTGGCACACAATATATGTATAACAAATAAACAGGAAACACTATCTATTATATATACAATTTTTTATTAAAAAATCGAATAACTATACAAAAGCTAATATATAATTAATTTTAGCAAATCAAAAAAAAACTGTAAACTATATTTGTAAAACTTTATAAAACCATACTTATTAAACACTTGTCACTCTATCCTCGCAGAATTATTTATGCCTACTCACTCATTGAGTTATGAGCAAACAATCAATTTCCACACATACTTAAGCTCCTATATTCCATAATAAGCCAGAACCCTCACATACAGTCAACAGCTTCCTGTTTACACACACTTGCAGCAACACTTACACATTTCTCGTTACAAAATATATCCTGCTTTGTCGATATTAAAGGAAAAACATCACAAGACATCAAAGTAAATAAAACCAGCAAGACATTTACAACACAACCCTACTAAATGGAAATTCAGCACCAAAATCCCTTGTTCACTTCTGGTAATACTTGCGTATTTGTGCCTTCACATTTTATTTATTTTTATTTTGCAGAATTTTTAAATTTAGATTCCAACACTTTATTGTGATTTAAAATTATATATTCACGTTTATTTTTTCGCTTGTATTGTTGATATTAAAAAATTGTTTTTAGAAAATATTTACATTTTTACAATTGAATTTTTGATTTCAGGAAATATTTATTAGCGGCTTTATTGTTTAGGGATTCCTAGCAAAAATTCCGTTAACAAATTCATTTTTTATTTATCTTTTATCCCTTTAGAGTTTGAGTAACTTAGCGGAATTGTTTGAGTTTGATAGATAAAACATTTACACATAGAGAAAATATACATAGATCGGAAACTAAAAAAAAAAACACAAACAAAAAAATTACTCAAAAAAGTAACACATACGAATGCTGTTTTTGTTTTCACATAGTTTTTTTACTTATACATTCTCACCACTTAGGTTTTTGACAACTGACAGCAGAGTTTCTACTCTATGTATTTAAGTACATATGAATATATTTGATATAAAACAAAAATTTCTTGAGGTTTTTGGTTTACATCTAGCCTATTAGATTTGTATTTAATCAATATTCGATATCTAACACTGAAATACAGGCAGTTACTGGCTAGATTTCCGTATAGAAATACAGCCAGTTACTGGCTAGATTTCTGTATAGAAATACAGCCAGTTACTGGCTAGATTTCTGTATAGAAATACAGCCAGTTATTGGCTAGATTTCTGTATAGAAATACAGCCAGTTATTGGCTAGATTTCTGTATAGAAATACAGCCAGTTACTGGCTAGATTTCTGTATAGAAATACAGCCAGTAACTGGCTGTATTTCTGGCTGTATTTCTATACAGAAATACAGGCAGTTACTGGCTAGATTTCCGTATAGAAATACAGCCAGTTACTGGCTAGATTTCTGTATAGAAATACAGCCAGTTACTGTATAGAAATACAGCCAGTTACTGGCTAGATTTCTGTATAGAAATACAGCCAGTTACTGGCTAGATTTCTGTATAGAAATACAGCCAGTTACAGGCTAGATTTCTGTATAGAAATACAGCCAGTTACTGGCTAGATTTCTGTATAGAAATACAGCCAGTTACTGGCTAGATTTCTGTATAGAAATACAGCCAGTTACTGGCTAGATTTCTGTATAGAAATACAGCCAGTTACTGGCTAGATTTCTGTATAGAAATACAGCCAGTTACTGGCTAGATTTCTGTATAGAAATACAGCCAGTTATTGGCTAGATTTCTGTATAGAAATACAGCCAGTTATTGGCTAGATTTCTGTATAGAAATACAGCCAGTTACTGGCTAGATTTCTGTATAGAAATACAGCCAGTTACTGGCTAGATTTCTGTATAGAAATACAGCCAGTTACTGGCTAGATTTCTGTATAGAAATACAGCCAGTTACTGGCTAGATTTCTGTATAGATTTCTGTATAGAAATACAGCCAGTTACTGGCTAGATTTCTGTATAGAAATACAGCCAGTTAATGGCTAGATTTCTGTATAGAAATACAGCCAGTTACTGGCTAGATTTCTGTATAGAAATACAGCCAGTTACTGGCCAGATTTCTGTATAGAAATACAGCCAGCTACTGGCTAGATTTCTGTATAGAAATACAGCCAGTTACTGGCTAGGTTTCTGTATACAAAAACAGCCAGTTACTGGCTAGATTTCTGTATAGAAATACAGCCAGCTACTGGCTAGATTTCTGTATAGAAATACAGCCAGTTACTCGCTAGATTTCTATATAGAAATACAGCCAGTTACTGGCTAGATTTCTGTATAGAAATACAGCCAGTTACTGGCTAGAATTCTGTATAGAAATACAGCCAGTTACTGGCTAGATTTCTGTATAGAAATACAGCCAGTTACTAGCTAGATTTCTGTATAGAAATACAGCCAGTTACTGGCTAGATTTCTGTATAGAAATACAGCCAGTTACTGGCTAGATTTCTGTATAGAAATACAGCCAGTTACTGGCTAGATTTCTGTACAGAAATACAGCCAGTTACTGGCTAGATCTCTGTATAGAAATACAGCCAGTTACTGGCTAGATTTCTGTATAGAAATACAGCCAGTTACTGGCTAGATTTCTGTATAGAAATACAGCTAGTTACTGGCTAGATTTCTGTATAGAAATACAGCCAGTTACTGGCTAGATTTCTGTATAGAAATACAGCCAGTTACTGGCTAGATTTCTGTATAGAAATACAGCCAGTTACTGGCTAGATTTCTGTATAGAAATACAGCCAGTTACTGGCTAGATTTCTGTATAGAAATACAGCCAGTTACTAGCTAGATTTCTGTATAGAAATACAGCCAGTTACTGTATAGAAATACAGCCAGTTACTGGCTAGATTTCTGTATAGAAATACAGCCAGTTACTGGCTAGGTTTCTGTATACAAAAACAGCCAGTTACTGGCTAGATTTCTGTATAGAAATACAGCCAGCTACTGGCTAGATTTCTGTATAGAAATACAGCCAGTTACTCGCTAGATTTCTATATAGAAATACAGCCAGTTACTCGCTAGATTTCTATATAGAAATACAGCCAGTTACTGGCTAGATTTCTGTATAGAAATACAGCCAGTTACTGGCTAGAATTCTGTATAGAAATACAGCCAGTTACTGGCTAGATTTCTGTATAGAAATACAGCCAGTTACTGGCTAGATTTCTGTATAGAAATACAGCCAGTTACTGGCTAGATTTCTGTATAGAAATACAGCCAGTTACTGGCTAGATTTCTGTATAGAAATACAGCCAGTTACTGGCTAGATTTCTGTATAGAAATACAGCCAGTTACTGGCTAGATTTCTGTATAGAAATACAGCCAGTTACTGGCTAGATTTCTGTATAGAAATACAGCCAGTTACTGGCTAGATTTCTGTATAGAAATACAGCCAGTTACTGGCTAGATTTCTGTATAGAAATACAGCCAGTTACTGGCTAGATTTCTGTATAGAAATACAGCCAGTTACTGGCTAGATTTCTGTATAGAAATACAGCCAGTTACTGGCTAGATTTCTGTATAGAAATACAGCCAGTTATTGGCTAGATTTCTGTATAGAAATACAGCCAGTTATTGGCTAGATTTCTGTATAGAAATACAGCCAGTTACTGGCTAGATTTCTGTATAGAAATACAGCCAGTAACTGGCTGTATTTCTGGCTGTATTTCTATACAGAAATACAGCCAGTTACTGGCTAGATTTCTGTATAGAAATACAGCCAGTTACTGGCCAGATTTCTGTATAGAAATACAGCCAGTTACTGGCTAGATTTCTGTATAGAAATACAGCCAGTTACTGGCTAGATTTTTGTATAGAAATACAGCCAGTTACTGGCTAGATTTCTGTATAGAAATACAGCCAGTTACTGGCTAGATTTCTGTATAGAAATACAGCCAGTTACTGGCTAGATTTCTGTATAGAAATACAGCCAGTTACTGGCTAGATTTCTGTATAGAAATACAGCCAGTTACTGGCTAGATTTCTGTATAGAAATACAGCCAGTTACTGGCTAGATTTCTGTATAGAAATACAGCCAGTTACTGGCTAGATTTCTGTATAGAAATACAGCCAGTTACTGGCTAGATTTCTGTATAGAAATACAGCCAGTTACTGGCTAGATTTCTGTATAGAAATACAGCCAGTTACTGGCTAGATTTCTGTATAGAAATACAGCCAGTTACTGGCTAGATTTCTGTATAGAAATACAGCCAGTTACTAGCTAGATTTCTGTATAGAAATACAGCCAGTTACTGTATAGAAATACAGCCAGTTACTGGCTAGATTTCTGTATAGAAATACAGCCAGTTACTGGCTAGATTTCTGTATAGAAATACAGCCAGTTACAGGCTAGATTTCTGTATAGAAGTACAGCCAGTTACTGGCTAGATTTCTGTATAGAAATACAGCCAGTTACTGGCTAGATTTCTGTATAGAAATACAGCCAGTTACTGGCTAGATTTCTGTATAGAAATACAGCCAGTTACTGGCTAGATTTCTGTATAGAAATACAGCCAGTTACTGGCTAGATTTCTGTATAGAAATACAGCCAGTTACTGGCTAGATTTCTGTATAGAAATACAGCCAGTTATTGGCTAGATTTCTGTATAGAAATACAGCCAGTTATTGGCTAGATTTCTGTATAGAAATACAGCCAGTTACTGGCTAGATTTCTGTATAGAAATACAGCCAGTTACTGGCTAGATTTCTGTATAGAAATACAGCCAGTTACTGGCTAGATTTCTGTATAGATTTCTGTATAGAAATACAGCCAGTTACTGGCTAGATTTCTGTATAGAAATACAGCCAGTTACTGGGTAGATTTCTGTATAGAAATACAGCCAGTTAATGGCTAGATTTCTGTATAGAAATACAGCCAGTTACTGGCTAGATTTCTGTATAGAAATACAGCCAGTTACTGGCCAGATTTCTGTATAGAAATACAGCCAGCTACTGGCTAGATTTCTGTATAGAAATACAGCCAGTTACTGGCTAGGTTTCTGTATACAAAAACAGCCAGTTACTGGCTAGATTTCTGTATAGAAATACAGCCAGCTACTGGCTAGATTTCTGTATAGAAATACAGCCAGTTACTCGCTAGATTTCTATATAGAAATACAGCCAGTTACTGGCTAGATTTCTGTATAGAAATACAGCCAGTTACTGGCTAGAATTCTGTATAGAAATACAGCCAGTTACTGGCTAGATTTCTGTATAGAAATACAACCAGTTACTAGCTAGATTTCTGTATAGAAATACAGCCAGTTACTGGCTAGATTTCTGTATAGAAATACAGCCAGTTACTGGCTAGATTTCTGTATAGAAATACAGCCAGTTACTGGCTAGATTTCTGTATAGAAATACAGCCAGTTACTGGCTAGATTTCTGTATAGAAATACAGCCAGTTACTGGCTAGATTTCTGTATAGAAATACAGCCAGTTACTGGCTAGATATCTGTATAGAAATACAGCCAGTTACTGGCTAGATTTCTGTATAGAAATACAGCCAGTTACTGGCTAGATTTCTGTATAGAAATACAGCCAGTTATTGGCTAGATTTCTGTATAGAAATACAGCCAGTTACTGGCTAGGTTTCTGTATAGAAATACAGCCAGTTACTGGTTAGATTTCTGTATAGAAATACAGCCAGCTACTGGCTAGATTTCTGTATAGAAATACAGCCAGTTACTCGCTAGATTTCTATATAGAAATACAGCCAGTTACTGGCTAGATTTCTGTATAGAAATACAGCCAGTTACTGGCTAGAATTCTGTATAGAAATACAGCCAGTTACTGGCTAGATTTCTGTATAGAAATACAACCAGTTACTGGCTAGATTTCTGTATAGAAATACAGCCAGTTACTGGCTAGTTTTCTGTATAAAAATACAGCCAGTTACTGGCTAGATTTCTGTATAAAAATACAGCCAGTTACTGGCTAGATTTCTGTATAGAAATACAGCCAGTTACTGGCTAGATTTCTGTATAGAAATACAGCCAGTTACTGGCTAGATTTCTGTATAGAAATACAGCCAGTTACTGGCTAGATTTCTGTATATAAATACAGCCAGTTACTGGCTAGATTTCTGTATAGAAATACAGCCAGTTACTGGCTAGATTTCTGTATAGAAATACAGCCAGTTACTGGCTAGATTTCTGTATAGAAATACAGCCAGTTACTGGCTAGATTTCTGTATAGAAATACAGCCAGTTACTGGCTAGATTTCTGTATAGAAATACAGCCAGTTACTGGCTAGATTTCTGTATAGAAATACAGCCAGTTACTGGCTAGATTTCTGTATAGAAATACAGCCAGTTACTGGCTAGATTTCTGTATAGAAATACAGCCAGTTACTGGCTAGATTTCTGTATAGAAATACAGCCAGTTACTGCTAGATTTCTGTATAGAAATACAGCCAGTTACTGGCTAGATTTCTGTATAGAAATACAGCCAGTTACTGGCTAGATTTCTGTATAGAAATACAGCCAGTTACTGGCTAGATTTCTGTATAGAAATACAGCCAGTTACTGGCTAGAATTCTGTATAGAAATACAGCCAGTTACTGGCTAGATTTCTGTATAGAAATACAGCCAGTTACTGGCTAGAATTCTGTATAGAAATACAGCCAGTTACTGGCTAGATTTCTGTATAGAAATACAGCCAGTTACTGGCTAGATTTCTGTATAGAAATACAGCCAGTTACTGGCTAGATTTCTGTATAGAAATACAGCCAGTTACTGGCTAGATTTCTGTATAGAAATACAGCCAGTTACTGGCTAGATTTCTGTATAGAAATACAGCCAGTTACTGGCTAGATTTCTGTATAGAAATACAGCCAGTTACTGGCCTAGATTTCTGTATAGAAATACAGCCAGTTACTGGCTAGATTTCTGTATAGAAATACAGCCAGTTACTGGCTAGATTTCTGTATAGAAATACAGCCAGTTACTGGCTAGATTTCTGTATAGAAATACAGCCAGTTACTGGCTAGATTTCTGTATAGAAATACAGCCAGTTACTGGCTAGATTTCTGTATAGAAATACAGCCAGTTACTGGCTAGATTTCTGTATAGAAATACAGCCAGTTACTGGCTAGATTTCTGTATAGAAATACAGCCAGTTACTGGCTAGATTTCTGTATAGAAATACAGCCAGTTACTGGCTAGATTTCTGTATAGAAATACAGCCAGTTACTGGCTAGATTTCTGTATAGAAATACAGCCAGTTACTGGCTAGATTTCTGTATAGAAATACAGGCCAGTTACTGGCTAGATTTCTGTATAGAAATACAGCCAGTTATTGGCTAGATTTCTGTATAGAAATACAGCCAGTTATTGGCTAGATTTCTGTATAGAAATACAGCCAGTTACTGGCTAGATTTCTGTATAGAAATACAGCCAGTAACTGGCTGTATTTCTGGCTGTATTTCTATACAGAAATACAGCCAGTTACTGGCTAGATTTCTGTATAGAAATACAGCCAGTTACTGGCCAGATTTCTGTATAGAAATACAGCCAGTTACTGGCTAGATTTCTGTATAGAAATACAGCCAGTTACTGGCTAGATTTTTGTATAGAAATACAGCCAGTTACTGGCTAGATTTCTGTATAGAAATACAGCCAGTTACTGGCTAGATTTCTGTATAGAAATACAGCCAGTTACTGGCTAGATTTCTGTATAGAAATACAGCCAGTTACTGGCTAGATTTCTGTATAGAAATACAGCCAGTTACTGGCTAGATTTCTGTATAGAAATACAGCCAGTTACTGGCTAGATTTCTGTATAGAAATACAGCCAGTTACTGGCCTAGATTTCTGTATAGAAATACAGCCAGTTACTGGCTAGATTTCTGTATAGAAATACAGCCAGTTACTGGCTAGATTTCTGTATAGAAATACAGCCAGTTACTGGCTAGATTTCTGTATAGA